>JARYHS010011408.1:150888077-151036939 GCA_031002005.1 Vandiemenella viatica
CATTTGTGCGGGTGAGTTTTATTTACCGTACGGCTAACCATGTAATGTGAATGTAAAAATGTATACAAGGACAACAACTCTAGTAGCATTTACAAATCGATATCCAGTTGTTGCAGACAGTCTAAGAAGGGCGGGGTATCATTGTAACATCTTGGGTTGTCCATCGTTCTTCCTTAGACATCACTCCGTAATTGTGTGCTCCATAGTCCGGAAGGAGCTCCGAAGACAAGGCCCCACTAATAGAGCATGTAACGAGCCGCGCTGTCGCCACGTTACAAGGTGCATTTTTATTATATATGTAATAATATAAGAGTAATTTACATAAATCTTGGGCGACCACGTGAATAGATTTTTGTTGTAATTTTATAAAGTACGCAAGATTCCAAGTGAGGACTGTAATGAAATGGTGACTTATACAGTGTATCGTAGCAAAGCGAATATTCAAGAATTATTGAGCTATGTAGGCTTGAAGCTAATCTTGGTGTTCCCGAGCCTTGGCGACACAGAAGTCGCGGATTTGGGATTTGCCAGACCACACACCCTGCTCCCTGGGGATGGGTCACTCACCGAGCGGGGAAAGCCTGCCGTCCGAAAGCCGAATGTTCTCTCTGCCCGGCGAACTTAGCCGAATATGTCCGACCTCTGTTGGATTCTTTGGCCAAATCACATATCGAGGATATCACGTGACATTAGGTGCCGACCTGAAGGTCCAATCAAAATGAGCGTATAACTCAAAATCCTGGGAATTTTTGTTGTATGTGAGCTTCGAGACTACAAATGGGCGGAGCAAGAAGTTTCCTCGTGGACCGAAGAGCGAGGAGCTGAGATTCTAACTTCGATCGCACCAGTCTGAGGTTGACTTGGAAAGTTGACTTCTTTCGCTATCTGCAGCTTGCCTTGCTGGAGCAAGCTTATCACCGCAACACAGCCGGTAATGCGATGATGCGCATTGCCAGACCAGAGATGCCTATAGCCGACTTGTGAGATAATCTCACATATCGTGGGTCCGCTACACTCATCACAGACATCAGACGCAGAACTGCAATGGTAAGTGATTACGACCAAGCCATGTGATTGTGCATTCCGTGAAACAGAACCCGTAAGCGACTTTGAGAGGATAGGTCCATGTTCTCACTTTGTAATTGTAAAAACCCCTGAGCTAGCGGCATAATTTGCCAGAACTAGTTATTTTCGAATGATATATTGTTCATTCTGGCGCCCATGATTTTCTTTTTAACTGTAAAGTCACAGTATTATGATGCCTTTGTCTGAGGTAGTCATAACTTGTATTTTTCATTGTTTCCAGTTGTCATTATTTCTTGCATTTTGATTCTGAGATATTTAAAAGTAAATATACAATTGTTTGCTTGCCCATGACGGCTAATTGTAACTCTGAGCGTTGCTTTTATGATTTTGCCAATTTGTGTTAATGTTAACGGTAAATTCGCTCAGACTTGTAATCGCCAGTGATAAGAAAATAAATGTCATATTGTGACAATTTTTCCTAAATTCCAACTAACGTCGAGATTCTTGCTAAATTAATAAATTTCCAATCCTTCATATAAATTAAAATTAAAAATCCACAATTATTAATCATAAAGGTATGAAAGATAATTGTAACGTGGTTTGCCCACCAAGGCACCCACCACATAATGTCGCCCAACGCTGGTGCCAGATGAGACATTACTTCTTAATGTCTGCGAATTGGTGGCACTAATTCAAATTATAAGTTTGAGCCCAAATTCGGAAAGTTTCATGGAATGTTGCACATGGTTTTTGGCTGTTTTATCATTCTTGTAGTCAATAGATATTCATACAAGATTTTATTTTGATGTTTCACTTATATTTTAATGCATAAAGTTCATTTTGTTTCAATGCATAAAATTTATTTTGTTTCAATGCATAAAATTTATTTTGTTTCAACGCATTAAAAGAAGTTCATTTGTGTATTTCAATTGAGATGCAATACACTTTGTATTGTAACAATTTTATGATCATTTTTCAAATTTTTAAATGAGTAACGTCAGTGTTGATTTCTTAATGCATGGTAGCTGCTAAGAAAATTAAAGACACGCATGTTTTGCCCATGTGTTTGAAAGTAAATCTGCTTTCATGGTGTTGTGTTGCATGATTCATCGTTGTTTTCTTTTGCTGTATTTTGGAGGGGTGTATATGTGTGATTTTCTTGAAAACCGGAAATTTTTCATTTGCGTTAAAATTGCGTCGTGTTTGATTTTATACACTTAAATGGCGGTTAATACTAAAAACATGGCATATCAAGGGGATTTGACACCTCTATTCCAAATAATGGAGCAATTTCAGAAATCTCAGGCAGATTTGAGCAAAAAATTTGATAAGTCACTGGCTGACAACAAAATCTTTCTTGAGAACCGAGTAAATAGTTTATCGAAGAAATTGGACAGCAGTAAAATCCTGATGCGTTTAATTTGTTTCCTACTTGTAATTTTGGCGATGTCTGGTATTTCAATTGATACTATCAAAGATTATTTTGTACCAGTCGGATCTTGGCGATCGTTGGCTATTTGTTGCGTAACTGTAACGGGGTATGTATACAAAAAAGGATTATGGCTGAATAATATATTAACTACATCTCGCTTTGTTTTAAAGTTAAACTATGGGCCTGATATGTTGGAAACGATAGAGAATCGGACAACAGCTAAGCGAGTACTTGAATCGACTGTTAATTCCAGAATCAGTGCAAATAACGAACGTGAACATTTGGAAAGGCGAAATAATAGTACAGGACATGATAAAACCGATTTGGTTGTTCCTGAAAGAAGCATTAATGAGACTGAACATCCACGTAACTTGCAAGGGCCAACACTTGAAATGGTACAAAAGTTAATTGCACAACACCTGGAAGTAATTCAAACACAACTTAACGCTCAGCAAGCAGAAATACACAAACGGAATGCACATATGCTCGAGAAACTGAGTACTTTAAGTAACCAAGTGGAAACTAAGTTTGCTGATTTTCGCGAAGAGGTAAACAAAAAAATTGATGAATTTCAAATAAAAATTCGAAAGGAAATATCTGGTATTCAGAGCACATCAAATCAATTGGATATGAGATGTGAAAGGTTGGAAGATGTTCAATCGAAACACATGACAAGTATTTTAAATACGGAACAGCTGGTTTCAGATTTTCGTAATAAAACTCGTCAAACGCTCTCCGCGGTCGTTGAGAGAATGGTTGAAGTTGATAATTCAGTGAAATTACTGCATCAAAATTATCAGGAAGTGCGCGAAATGCAAAATACCTTCCAGGCTGACATTGTTTCAAAATGTAAGGCAACTGAAGCGATGGTTAGAAACTGTATAAATGAGAGAATTTTATCAATTATTCCTGAAGCCAGAACGTACACACAAGACGAATTGCTACTCCCAAAATTCGAAGTGCGAAAGGGAACTCATCCAAAAGAATATATAAATGATTTGGAAAATTACTTTGATCTAAAAGGCACACCTGAAGATCTAAAGACTCGTGTTGCATTTTTATGTCTTGGTCCTGAGGAGAAGCTTTGGTTTAAGTCTTTTTGTAAAGTTGATTTTGCATACCCGGAATTCAAGAATACATTTTTAAGTGCATTCTGGACGGCGACTGAACAGAGGCAAACCCGAATTCGGATCTGCCAGGGAAAGTTTGAGGCGAGTAAAGGCGAGTCAATGTTTGTATATGCTTCAAGGTTATCAACTCTGTCGGAATATCTGGACAGACCCATGACAGATACAGAACTAAATGCCGCCCTCACTGAGCATTTCCCCGCAGAGATTCAGGTTAGACTGAGCCACCCCGCGATCACTACAAAAAAGCAATTTTTGGAAACCTTGAGATATTTGGATAAGATTGGCATAAATCAAATTCAAGATCATCCGTTGAAAACTGAGCAAAATCAGGAGCTCAACAAAAGAGGTCAGGTATCGGATAAACGACGGTATCGAAAGAATAATTACCGACATAATTTCCGGGACCATCAGCCGGACAGAGATCCGAAGAAACGTTGGAATTCGAGCAACAAGAATCACCATCGATTCGAAAATAAAACGGCGCGTGTACAGAATAATGCTGTGAATAGGCAATCAGAGCGAAATACCAAAATTGGTTCGAATGAAGAAGTAACGCATTCGAACGCAAGGGTAGATTCGCGCCGAGACACTGTCCACACTACGCCAAGCCCTCAATAAAATTAGAAAGGCAATTTTGGTTGAGTGTGGAATGTAAATACAGAGTTAAGTAGTTAAGAAAAATTTATTTAATAAGGAAATAAATGGCTGATCAAGAAACTCGTGTCATATAAACACTGTGGATGAGTTTGAAAATGTTCAACGCGAATACCTTGAATGTATCGACGTGTTTGCAACATTCGGAAACCGCTAATCCTGGAGGGTCATCCATTGTCTGGTGGAAAGGTCCAGATCCCCTCAGGTAGACACCGTTGCCACAGCGGGACACTTCCGCTAACAAGCGAAGGCCGATGAATGGAATCGCCTACAGCTTACATAGGAAACATGTTTTGACGTTACAATTGCTCTGATAAAACTTAGAGGCATAAAGATAACGTGGTGGTTTGTATAAAATCCTGTGCTGTGAAGAAGTAAAGAAAACAAACACAGTACTATAGAAATTTACTGTGCTATATTTGCGTCCGAGTAACACAAAAGCCTAGGCCCAGGTAATAAAAATGGAAAGGGTAGGTGAAAGTAAAACCTAGCTAAAAGTGTAAGTAAAGGTCATATTTCCACACAGTAGATGGGGAGATAATAAATGACTTAGGCAAATATTGAAGCGCAGATTAAAGAGGAATTACGAAACATATGTTCATGGTGTATTCACCAGCAAAAGGGTCTACCATAAAAGGATAGCGTGAAGAATGAAAGAAGCGTTGATACAGTGCAAAAATCACTGCAGATCGCAGTTGTGAGTACGGAATGTGCATTACCAGACGCGCAGTGCCGGAAAATTTGCGTAAAGCGTTTCGGTTTGGATATCCATTGAACAGAAAGGCATGACAGCATATACATCGTCATGATCGAAAAGCAGCGGGAAATTTTTCTGTGCCCGTTCTGGTCGAGAGACAAATATTTTGCTTCAGAAACAAAATTCTAGCGCACAATGAAATCAGCTGGAGGGGTAGACAGACCAGAATGTTGTGTAACCCAGATACCTGGTTGGCAGCTGAGCCCATTAGCAAGGCTAAGGGATCCGCTAGCACAAAGCGTCTTCCGAGAATTTTGTCAGGGAGCGCAGATGTTGGACTTAGGGTCATCACTGAGTGCCTAACGTTTCACGCCTCGTTCTAGCGGTATTTCGCGTACCCTAACTGTAAATTGTATAGTATTCTATAAATTAGATTAAAACAGTCATTGTTGGACAGCACATGTTTTGCTCAGAATGGTGTGCACTCAACGAAAATAATTGCAAAGTTTATATTTTTGCTTTATATAGATTCATAGTATTCTGCTAGCGTGAAATCTCAAAATTGCTTTGTATTGGCAAACGGAAAACCTGAGATCGGACCGTTCTATGCACAAGGCTTACAACCTTTTTCATACAAGCTAAAGAAGCATAAGTGTATAAAAGGAAAATATTCGCTAACTGGGATGGATTTCGGCTTAAAACGTGGAGTAGACGGATATGTTAAGACGGTTATAATAACTCCTAAATAAAGAGAAAATTATATTCTTTGAATGTCGAGATAATCTCGAGTCATCAATAGACCCATTGTGAAGGAATCGTAATGTTACTGAGGAATGATAGTTACGCTATTCATTATCCTTTCAATTTATGTGCGGAAGTGGTTATATTGCAGGGTGTCCGCTTGTATGCCAAAGATGCTACAGCGACTTTGGTTGACGATGAAAGTTCACGTCAAACCGCATAATGTGTATAATGTCTCATATGGGAATGGTAAATTTTAGAAATTCCATTACATATACCCATGAGCAAATACAGGTACCTTTCGCCATAAAATTCGCAATCACTTCACAGACGGTATGTTAAAAGTTAGAGATGTCGACACATGAGAGACTAATTAGGAGACCACCTAACATTCAACCAGTAAGGTTCATAATTTACGTAACACACGAAAACATGTACTTAATTCGTTCATTCCACACCGCGTAGAATTATAAGTAAATGCCGCGTCATTCAGATCCAAGATTACAGTTAGTGATGTTTGACCATGAACACGAACACACCTTCTCTATGAAATGCTTGTTCAATTAACCGTCGGTCATGACGAAAATCACGTCACCGAATCCGACTAAACTATTCCGTTGTTTTGAGATTAAAACCGCGCAATGTAATGAGATATTTTACGCTCACCTCTAGCATCTTTATGGATGTTTGTTGAAGCCAGAATTATTTTTATGCACATGAGTAAAACATCACGCTAAATTGTAAATACAATGTATAGTTCAACCACTTTCTGCATAAGTGGTCTGACAATGTTTTGTTTTATTAATGTGTTTAATTTTAGTGATTTAATGATAAGATTTGATACAAGATATTTTCAAGATTATTATTATTTAAACATGTATGTAAATAATTTCTTTTCATGTATATTTTAGTATTGTGTTTAATATAACTTTGTATTTGGGAAGGCTACCTGAATTCACGTGCTTCTGTTTGTAAAGAATTGTAAAACGGCCAAAAGGACATATGCTCCCGTTATATATTCACCTTACAAGGCAGGAATACCGATGGTTATTGGAATCACATTTAAAATTAATGTAATTATAAAAATGCTTAAGTTTTTGTTGAGTCACAATGGAGATAGAATTAGGTAGTTAAAAATAAAATTATTGTACCATAATTTCATTTTTCACCAACGGCCGGCCATATTGTAACGAGCCGCGCTGTCGCCACGTTACAAGGTGCATTTTTATTATATATGTAATAATATAAGAGTAATTTACATAAATCTTGGGCGACCACGTGAATAGATTTTTGTTGTAATTTTATAAAGTACGCAAGATTCCAAGTGAGGACTGTAATGAAATGGTGAACTTATACAGTGTATCGTAGCAAAGCGAATATTCAAGAATTATTGAGCTATGTAGGCTTGAAGCTAATCTTGGTGTTCCCGAGCCTTGGCGACACAAAGTCGCGGATTTGGGATTTGCCAGACCACACACCCTGCTCCCTGGGGATGGGTCACTCACCGAGCGGGAAAGCCTGCCGTCCGAAACCCGAATGTTCTCTCGCCCCGGCGAACTTAGCCGAATATGTCCGACCTCTGTTGGATTCTTTGGCCAAATCACATATCGAGGATATCACGTGACATTAGGTGCCGACCTGAAGGTCCAATCAAAATGAGCGTATAACTCAAAATCCTGGGAATTTTTGTTGTATGTGAGCTTCGAGACTACAAATGGGCGGAGCAAGAAGTTTCCTCGTGGACCGAAGAGCGAGGAGCTGAGATTCTAACTTCGATCGCACCAGTCTGAGGTTGACTTGGAAAGTTGACTTCTTTCGCTATCTGCAGCTTGCCTTGCTGGAGCAAGCTTATCACCGCAACACAGCCGGTAATGCGATGATGCGCATTGCCAGACCAGAGATGCCTATAGCCGACTTGTGAGATAATCTCACATATCGTGGGTCCGCTACACTCATCACAGACATCAGACGCAGAACTGCAATGGTAATTGATTACGACCAAGCCATGTGATTGTGCATTCCGTGAAACAGAACCCGTAAGCGACTTTGAGAGGATAGGTCCATGTTCTCACTTTGTAATTGTAAAAACCCCTGAGCTAGCGGCATAATTTGCCAGAACTAGTTATTTTCGAATGATATATTGTTCATTCTGGCGCCCATGATTTTCTTTTTAACTGTAAAGTCACAGTATTATGATGCCTTTGTCTGAGGTAGTCATAACTTGTATTTTTCATTGTTTCCAGTTGTCATTATTTCTTGCATTTTGATTCTGAGATATTTAAAAGTAAATATACAATTGTTTGCTTGCCCATGACGGCTAATTGTAACTCTGAGCGTTGCTTTTATGATTTTGCCAATTTGTGTTAATGTTAACGGTAAATTCGCTCAGACTTGTAATCGCCAGTGATAAGAAATAAATGTCATATTGTGACAATTTTTCCTAAATTCCAACCAACGTCGAGATTCTTGCTAAATTAATAAATTTCCAATCCTTCATATAAATTAAAAATCCACAATTATTAATCATAAAGGTATGAAAGATAATTGTAACGTGGTTTGCCCACCAAGGCACCCACCACAAGCATGGCGTTGCATTTCGCGTGGCCTGTTCGTAAGCGTTTTAGTTTAATCCACTGTTCTTTCTTCAGATGGAATACAAGAAGTAGTCCAGCAGTAGGATCTTGGTTATCTCAGTGTTTGATAGGTGCAGAGCTCCAGCTTTGTCGCTATTTTTCCTTGTCTTTATTTGGCACTTGTCCAGCTGCCATACAGCAACCTACAATTAAACTTCACACACTTTGTACATACATATATATAAAAAATCACGGAAAAGGAAGATGCAAATATCCACGTGGTGGTAGCACCACGGAAGAAACATAAATGTGCAGTGTTGTGTGGGGGTATTCATTTGCACTTCCGTCGTGGGTATTGTGAAAGGTTCTTTGACGAGATTAGCCACACGATATGAGTTAACAGGCTTCGCACGCGGAATGGTAGTTGGCTCTAAACGCATGGGACATTCGATTTCTTAAATTGATCGCGAACTTAACATTCCTCGGCCCACAGGGCGTGTCATGAATATGAAATTTGTGGCCTTACCTCACTCCATGGACAACGAAATAGATCAAGTTTAGCGACGTGAGTTTCGATGAGTCAGTGTTGACAAACAGACTACATTGCGCTAAAGAACAACAACACTCAACGGGGGACGCTCGGCAGAAGTGCAGCTGAATTTGGCGTTGATGGGATATGGCAGCAGAAGACCGAAAAACGAGTGCCTCTGCTAAAAAATTTCTATCTGCTGCAACGCCTCTCCTGTGGTCGTGAACTTTTCGGTTCACACTAGACAATTGGAAAAATGTTGAGTGGTCAAATGATTCACGATTCTAGTTGGTATTGATAGTAAGGTTCGAGTACGGCGTAGACCACACGCGGCCATGCACCCAAGTTAACAGAAAGGTACTGTGCAAGCTGATGATGGCTCCAATCTGGTATGGGCTGTGTTTACATTGCACGGACTGGGCTCTCTGGTCAGAATTGACTGGAAGTGGTTATGTTCAGTTACTTAGAGACAATATGCATTCACTCAGGGCCTCGGTAGCGTAGGGGCTAGAGTACTGCCTCCGAGTGCCGAAGGTCGACAGTTCGAGTCCAGCCGAGGGCATGGGTGTTTAGTGTTGTGTCTGTGTGAATGTCTTGTCCGTCCTGTAGTGTCCACACTTAGTAGCAACAATACACTGGAGAAACTGATACACCGGAAGAGTCATGATAATCATATCGAGTTGGTTGTATGGCCTTTGTAGCCAAGTGCCACAAAAAAGAAGAAAAAACATCAGGGTCTTCGTGTTCCCAAACAACGATGTCCTTTTCCAGGACAACTATGCGCCATGTCACCAAGAAAAAATTCTGGACTATTTCAGCGAATGATTTGGCCACCTAGTTCGTCGTACATAACACTAATGAAACGTGTTTTGGACATGATTGAAAGGCCAGTTCCCGCATATGGTCCTACTCCAGTAACATTTGTGGACGATTGCAGAGGAAACAAGGTTGAATATCTTTTCATAGTACTTTCCACGACTTACAGGTTCCAAGCCACGTCGTGTTAAATGCACTGCGGCAGGCAAAAGAGGGTCTCTAAGTTTCAAACGATAGTAGGAAGTATCCAATGACTTTTCGACTCTTCAGTGTATATATAAAACTGAATACGGCAGCGAGATACATTTAGGTGAAGTAGATGCCAAATCAATCAAGTGTCAATCGTGTTGCTATCTGCCTGTCAGCACCACTCACAGCTGAATTTATTTATTTGATTATTTATGATTGAAGTCACAAAGGACGCGGTAACCTTATAAATCCTTTGTTGCTGACATATTTTGTATAGAAGATTGTAATTGCTGCCCTCCCTATGACAGTGACGCCAGCAGAAATGTGTTTACCACAGCCAAATAATGGGTGGTCTGGTGTTTCTTATTCATTGTTACAGCAATTTTTATGTGATGTCAGCTACTATTATTTTTTTTCAAACACTGTACAGATGTTAAAATGTTTTTGGAACATGTTCTCTTATCACACCACGATTTAAATTTGATGTGTTGCTGCACTACTTTATTGAACTTTATTTTCCTTGAGTTCGACTTACATTCTGAGATTTTATTTAAATAATGCAATCGGGTTACAAATTATCAGATGTAACATACAAGAAATCGTATATTTAATCAAATAGTTATAGAATTTCGATATGATTTATTTATTTTCATTGTTGTATGAAGGTTATTTAATGGTCAAAAAATATTCCTTTTGTTTTTTTAATAAACTTCTAAAATGTCTTAAATTTTAATTTCTTTCGTGATTAGCATATGACCAGTGATACATCAACATAATAAGGAGAAACGTAAGAATCATGAATTGAATGTCTTCACATAAACAGATGCACGCTAGAGGTTACAACCTGCTTAACGTTCCACCTGTCTGACTCTTCTATATGACAGAGAACGCTGGATGAAAGATTAAAATCGACGCCACAGAAATGTGATCCACAACGAAGCATAAAAACACCATGAAGAACATAGATTAAATATAAAGGTCCATGACAGGGTTAAAAATGATGAAAACTACTAATGGCAATAAAAAAAAAATCCTACTTGGGTCATATTATTATGTGGGATGGAAAGTGAGAATTGCAGCTTTCAATGAAAGACAGTGAAGAAAAATAGGTTCTATGAAGAACAGGGATATCGTGGATACATAATTCACTAAAAGGATGCAAAGGATTAGTGACCGATGTAAGCCTGTTTCACTATTCAACAGAAAACAAAGATATACAATATCCATTAATCGATATGAAAAGATGAAAAACAACGCAATGACATGCAAAAGTTATTGCGTAGCAGTATAAAAATATACGGGTGGAACACCTATCACATCAGAAGTTGTTGGTGCCAAAAGTTATACTTATGAATGTCTTGAGAAACGTTTATTAATATGATATTATTATGACTACGTTCGAAGGGGGAATGATAGGTGGAATTCGACGCATGGGCAATAACAATTCTTTAGTAATTAATTCCAGATACCGTAACATAACAGTGTACTGAAAGTGCCTCACATAAGGTTAAATTTAATCAAACTCAATTTTTATTTCAGTTATAAATCAAATCAACAGCAAAATGCCACGACTCATTAAACTGCGGCAGTACGTAGCTATGATATATACTAATCTTACACTTCCCACGCTTCCTCCGTAAAGTCATTTAAAATCAATAATTTATCCATTCGTTTCGATGACATTGAAAACAAAGGTTAGGCAGGGGATGACGTTTCTGGAACAGTCAAGTTTTATGAGCTAACTTGAACAATTTGAGGGACTACTGCTTTCACATCTTCCCATTTATGCAAAGGATAAGTCGACAATCGTAACACTGGTATTCATTTTTTTTTTAACTGCTTTACGTCTCTTTTTAACATCGAGGTCTTTTAGAGACGGGAAAGGATGGGGGGCAAGGATGGGGGCAAGGAATGGGAAGGAATTCGGCCATGGCCTTTTTGAAGGAAGCATCCCGGCATTTGCCTGGAGTGATTTGGGGAAACCATGGAAAACCCAAATCTGGATGCCCGGACGGGGATTCGAACCGCCGTCCTCCCGAATGCGAGGCGAGAACGCTAACCGTTACACCGCCCCGCTCGGTGGTATTCACTTTTATTTGAGTGGCTTTGTAGTACTGCCACTAATTTTTTCCCGTAATTTTGGTATCAATACCTGGCATAAAATACCTATACTAGTAAAAGTATCGTATAAAAAGAATACAGTATAAAAGTTTTTTTATGTTTTTTTGGCATCTTAGACCATACAGCCAGCCTGATGAATTTTTCCAGCTAATTAGACACATCACAGGACGGACATTGCATTCACATACACAATACTTAAATACCCAAGGGAGAGTATAAAAGTATCGGTATCAAAAAAAAAAAATTACCCAATACCAAGAAGTATCGACACTTTTTCCGTGTCCCTACTGACACCATGTTAAGATAAACAAAAGTTAATCGTCAGAGTCATTTGTAGAAGTACTGAAGAGAGAAAATAAAATAATAAGTAAGCAAGTGAAACAGTGTTCGCAATCTGTCAGTGACATAAAAAAACCACGCTGGCAAAGTAAGTGTGGGAGCGTCAAGGAGTACGGAAGCCGACCGCAAAGATACCGCACCTCTCTTTTGTTCGCGGTGAGAGGCTTAAGCGGGCATTACGCAGTGAGCACGGGGCCGCGGCACTTCATCAGCGGCTTATCGCTCCGCTGGCAGAAATCAGAGCCGGCCGCACAGTGGTGCAAGCTGCTGCCGCCCGGGCCGCGCAGCTGCGGAAAGGTTGGCGCTATCCCGGGGGAGCGCTAATATAACCATTGACTTGCAAATGGCCGAGTTATGAGCCGGACGGGGGAGTCTAGGTGTGTGCCTCGCCGGCTAATCTGGCTGCCTCGCCCGGCCTGCGTGCGGTTAGGCGCCCCCACCGCACGGCCAGTCTTTTTATTCCCGCCTCGCGCCAGCCCGGCTGAATATTCATTCGGTCCGCGGGCGGGCGGGCGGAACACGCGAGTCTGCTTTGGGCAGGTCTGGTCGGCCGTGGGCTCTGACGGACGAGTCCATTACACCGGCCGCTAATTAGCTACATCACCATCATACAAATCTCCTCCTTGTGTCAGTAAACTTTCAAATTTTCAAGGAATTTTTTTAAATGTCATAAGACAAGAAGCTCCGTTTTGTCCTACTTTAGTACTTTACTTTTTGCGAAATAATTCGTAATATTTCCTCGATATCCAACGTATGGCAGGGTTACAACGTAAGGCATTAACATGTAAAAATCTCACTATTTCCGTACTTATATTCAGCAAAATGAATATTCATAGTGATTTCCATTTAGGGTTACTTTTTTACTAATAGAAAAAATGTATATGTCATCATTTGTCTATGTCTTATATGGTCAGTGCCAATTTATATATATACTAGCCTCTAGGCCCGTAAAAAATGACAGGTTTAACGGAGTTATTTGTTCGTAGTTTCTTCACTAAAAGGAATTGTTATAAAATAAGGTTAACTGTAATTCCTCGCGCATTAAGCTGTAGCTAAAAGTTTCAGTTGTCACTCTGGTCCAGGTTGCATTTCAACCTAGCCACAAACTGAAATAATTACTTCAGTAATATGGCGTCAACGAAGTTAAAAATAAATCTTAACAACTTACGTTATGACGCATTGTGTTCGTTTTAATCGTGGTCGAGGCCGCATTGATCACGATTAGTGTGGAAATACTTTCAGACAGACGAAATAATCTCTTAAATAACAACTCAAATCATACCCTCTGCTGTAACGTCAAATGCTTGTGGTCATTCTGACCCAGACTAAATTTCAAACTAATCAAAACTTCAGCTAACATTGCCGCTTAAAAATTGAAGGTTTTGTCTTATATATCTAAGGACAAATAATTTAAAGAAAACATCTACATCCAACGAAAATATAAATAAATAAAAAGCAATTAAAAAGTTAAATTAAACCTAATATATGCTTTTCTTTCTGGCCGTTGGTAATCCAATAACGACGGCTGGGTGCGTGGCGACGTCGTTGCGGACACAGATACATGATGACCAATTTTAGCCTTTTATTAGTGTGGATACTAGAGGAAGAGCTTAGGTACTTTCCCATAATTCGGCTAAAACTGTTACTAGAATGGCTGTTGTATTTCTCCAAGCCCACCGACAATCCTGAGAATAATTATTTCATACTAGTAGCTGTTGCCCATTTATTTCCGCCATTGTGACAGAAACTTGTATTCTAGCTTTATGATTACTTAATGAATCTGTAACATTGGATCTGATCAAGAATAACATGCAAACGACCTCCGTCTGAAATCTCTCACAGTTGTTGAAAAGCATACACCCCTGCGAATACTACGATGGTAGCCACGAAAGAAAACGACGATCATGTTCCGCGGCATAACTATAACGCTTAATACATTTTCTCAATAAATCTGATGTAAATCTTATCAAAAACGTATTCTTCGTATTAATAAAAAAAAAAAACACCACCACTCAAAATTCATTTGCTACTACTTCAATTTAAATGATTGCTGAAAATTTAAGAGTCTTTAACTGCGTTTGATTGTGTGAATAGATATTTACGTTCTTTGTGGGCTGTTTTACATAAGTTTTTGACATTGGTCACTAGTTCTGATGCTGTATCTTTTCTGTCTCGCTCGCTGAAATATGTGGTTATGACACCCAAACACTCACACAAGACAGAAGTGGTTGACTAAAAACTGTTGACAACAACATAATTCAGATTTTTTTGGAGAAAGTATGAAGTGTGGGTGAAACTAGAATGTGGAACTAATAGTTGGAATTTTTAATTTTATTCATATTATTATTTTCTTATGTAAGCTAGGCTCTTGCATTCTACTAATTTTTTTGTTAAAAATTATTTAATCTGCTTGTTGTGACCGTAGGATTTTATAGTTCACAAGTAACATTTTTATTTCTTCTTCCTCTTTTATTAACTACAAAAATTATTGTAATGTACTCCTAACAATTAATGAAATAATTATAAAAATCTATGTTTGGGTTTTCCATGGTTTCCCCAAATCACTCCAGGTGAATGCCGGAATGCTTCCTTTAAAATGTCATGGCGGAATTCCTTCTCGTTCCTTTTCCCTAGTTCCATCCCGCCTCTAATGACCTCGACGTCGACGAGACGTAAAGCCGTTAGTAAAAAAAAAAAAAAAAAATACTCAAAGTGTTTTCTACACATGTTGTTCCAATCTAGCAGAGTGTAACAACAATAAGTTATCCCTGTTAAGTTGGCTCGTTCCTACTCATCTAACCGTTGGCTGCTGCGCCACTTTTCAGCCGGCATCTACAAACAATTTTTCTAGGCCAAGAAACTTGCTGGTAATTTAACTACTGACATCTGGGGAGCCTTACAAATTATTTCAAGAGATGAAATTAGCTGGTATTTATTAGTAAATGGTTAGGAGGAAAACATACAAGATACAAGAGCCACTACGGTATGAATAACTGGTAGCAAGGTGCTACAATTACTCATAAGTACTGTGTGCGCAATTGAATATTATATTGATGACTAAAACTGATAAGATTCTCATTTCTGATCATACAGATAGTAGATTTATGGTGGTAGTAATTACTAAACTTCTGTAACAATTTCTAGTCCTTGATGACCGAAAGATGGCCTTGATGACGTCTATCAAAAGATTTCTACGAACGTATTGTGACATTGTCACTAACCCTCCAATTATTTTTCTATTAGTTTACTATTATTTTTATTATTAATATCAAATTATTTCGCATTTTACTAATCATAAGTATCCTGAATAACTCTCTTAATATTTGTAACTTTTTTGTAATATTGCTGGGTTTCCACATACAATAGTTTGTTTAATAAAAGGGGCAGCAAGGTGTTGTTATATTTAAACAACAATCTTTGACGCTGGCCCGCACAGCTGTGAGGGCAGCGATTGTAGACTGGGTGCCTGAATTGTAGCATAGCGGGATGCGGGGCAGTGCGTGTGTTGCTCCGCTTGGAGAATGTAGTGAAGAGTGTGGCGGGTCTGGGTGCCTTATTACTTTACAAAAAAAAAAAAAAAAAAAAAAAAAAAAAAAAAAAAAAAAAAAAAAATGAATTTAATTCTTAATTTCAGGGAAAATTTAATTAAAGTTAGTTCAATTGAGAACGGGTTCGTAATCAATTACAATGCATGACATCATTGTTCATCAATAAAAGTTCCATAACCTGGACATTTATTCAGGTTAAAATTTACTTATGAATTGAACATATCATTTCGGTCATCACTGAAATATTTAAACATATAAACAAATTAATAATCACAAGGACAAAGGCACGTCATTGTTTTTGTTGTAACCACGAAGTTATTTTAATTTATGCTCCGGCTAAAAACTCATTGGGTTTCGGCAGATTGAAACTGTTAGATGCAAGTTTCCTTGCCAGGGTCGCTATTTGGGTGAGAGAGTGACTTCGAATATTAGTGCACTTTCCTGATGAAGGTGTTTACCGTGAGTCAGCACAGGGGAAGATACACCAGCACCCATCTTCACATGAACCACTTCCAATCAAACTTGTGTCCGTGTGGACATAAACACTTATGACTTTGCACGGGTCGCCTCTTGCCGGCTCTCCGCTCGCTTCAATGACCTCTCATCTCGAGATCTGCCGAACGAGTCCTCGTTGCCATCATAGCCGCTTACTTCCACAGCTCGGGCAGACCCACGGACGTCGGTTCAGCCAATCCCGTCCCTTCTCTCTCCCTCCCATCTCCGGAAAACGTCCAGACATGAAAGCAATGTTTTGCATAAAAAATAACTATTTTATATTGGAGAATCACTGTCCTTCCCACATACACACTCACACACACACGACCTCTCTACATTCAGGCTCCCCTGATTGGCCGCGAGTTTAAGTTTCTGGGAATTGCATGTTATCGCCACTTCCTCGGTTTTTCATTGTTCGAGAAACACGCCGTGTTTGCATTTCGCCACGGTCTGTCTTCATAAATTGTCCCGACTGCACAAATCACTACTATGAGTGTTGGAGCCACATAAATTTCGCTCTTAAGACGATGTTCCTACACAGTCTTTCACTAGTTGACAGTGAGTAGGGTCACCTCTTATTAGCGGCTAAACGCCTCACCGGTTTCCTGGAAGTTGAGTCAGGTAGGTAGCTGACCCCCCTTGGTCACTGTGTCGCTGCTAGTTAACGTCAGCACAGAATAATTGTTACCTGCTGCTTATAACCACGCTAAAAAGATAATGAAATCGTAATGTTCTCATATCATTACAGTAGTATGGTGTGAGTTCATGCTCTCTGTACGCAAGCTAAAATAAATTGTGAAATGTATTTGAGAGTTGTTTGACTGTAACACAAGTGTTTTAAAAGTTATGTTAAGCAGCGGTATTCATTACATTTAGTAGTATTACGACCAGAACAGTACTATTTTCATTTTTAGAAGTTGCCATAATACATTTCAATTTATTATATGCCTGAAAATCAAAATTAGGATTACCCGAGATAGCGGCTTGCATGTGTTGAGAGAGGAAGATTGGGCCATTCTCGTCTAAATAACACGCCGTCGTCCACTAACGGAGTTGTTACATCACACGCAATTGACTGACCATATTTTTTTTTTTGTTACAACTTTCTACAGCCTACCATCTAGTATCTAAATTAGGCCATATTTACAATTACAATACGATTAAGTTGTTACATAGATTTCCGCTACCTAGCGAAGGAAGTTGTTGTTTACAGTTAGAGTAGTGTTGTAAGTATAGGCGTTTTATTACAAAAATTTAAGTGATTGATTACATGTAGGTCAAATTTTAATAAAAGAAAAACTAATATTATATCCCCTTAATGAACCCACCACAACTATTTTATTACAAATTTTACTGCGCTACTGCTAACTACAGTATAAAAGTCAGTTTTTTAGGATAGATCTTCAGCGGGATTCACGTCCTCCGGAATTCATTGGCTGACCATATCCAGGATAATTTGTAGCTCACATTTGGATGAAACTGTAAGTATAGTTCACATTTTGCTGCCAATGTAAGGTTAGCTCACATTTGGCCACCCTGTCAGGATAGCTCATAACATTTTCTTCGGAGAAGGGAGGATTACACGCCATTGGTGTAAGGTCCAACTGGATGGCACATGAAAGGTGCTGATTGGCCGGCTGGGGTAAGCTTCTAGCGGTTTCAGTAGCCTGATGGAGTGGTCTGTAAACGTAAAAACCTCGCCTTGAAGAAGTGAGCAAACAAAGCGTGTTCGCCGAATATCAATATCGAAAATATTTAAAGCGAATAGCGGAAAAACCATGTAAAATTAACTAGAAATAAAAAAAAATAATTAGTGTTAACAGGCTTTTCCTCATCTTGGTTCACGTTAATCAACCTCCATTGTCAAGGCTTGATATATGTATGATACTATAAACATGCTCTACAGTGCTTAGTTACCTACAGCACGTTAAATAAGACTCTGACGTGAAAGTCCAAAAATAATTCCGCTTTACGTTAGAATCGACTATTATGACGAGTGCTAAATAAATTTACCTTAAAGTATCAACATATTGTCAACATAAAGTCAGTGAAATGCGATTTACCTGCCACGAATATTACGGTTAGTTTTCAGTCTAGCAATTCGCAACTTGTCTGCAAGGAGTTAAATAAAATGTTTTCTTATTTATCACGAAATGATTGAAGTTAGCACAATTCATCATCGAAAACTCGTACCGAGTTGTTACTGTGTCTCCCCTAGCAGAATTACTTCCAAAACTCTGCTCAGCTCAAGAGATTTGTGTGTGTGTATGTTTGGAGTCCCGACTTCGACCTCGTTTCTTGTGAATTAGCGAGCTCTACGGGCAGACGTATATATACTGGGCCCCGGAGTGTAATTGAATTACGCGCTGCCGGGGCCGTAGCTCGTCCGCCTCGCAGGCGGCATAAATCAAAGCTCCGTCCGTGCTCGGTCCAGCTCTCTGCTTGTTTATGCGAGCGTCGTGTTGGCTGCCTACGTCGCAGGCGCAGCTCATCCGACGGAGCGTATAAACTCTGGTCGGAGATCAAAGCAGCCAACCAGATGACGGCACACCGTCGTCCGGCCAATGAGCGGCTAGCGCCTACGATCGCGTTACGACTGCTGTAAATTTACTACGGCTTTATGCTTGTTTTCCGGTGGCTGAGAAGTGAATAGTTCGCCTGTGGCAGAGTTATCAGGCTGTGTGTGTATATCTGATCACTGTTCAAGCTTCTCGATTGCACACTCACAGGAGAGTACCTGTTGCGAAAGTCATATGATCTGAAGGATGTAAGAACATGTGTTAGCTGGATTTATGTTATCCTCTTTTGATGAGCGATATATACGAACAGGGCGTGAGGCAAACATTTGGATGGTGCTCTAGATTCCTCTTGCCTTCATATCGTTGTCTGTTGTGAGCTGTTTATCCCAGCCAATTAACGCTACAGGACAGCAGCTAACAAGAGAGTTCTTGTTAGAACATCGTGTTCAGTAGTCTCCTCAAAGTGAAAAGCATGTGGCCGAGTTAGATATCACCGAGCGTGGTGGTGTAACGGCTAGCGTTCTGGCCTCACATTCTGGACGATGGGGGTTCGAATCCCCGTCCGGGCATCCAGATTTGGATTTTCCATGGTTTCCCAAATCACTCCAGGCAATTGCCGGGATGGTTCCTTCAAAAGGCCATGGATGAATTCCTTCCCATTCCTTGCCCCCCACCCATCCTTTCCCGTCTTTAAAGACCTCGCTGTTAGAGAGACGTTAAGAAGATAAAAAAATAAAAAAAACTACTTAGATATCTGGAAAATTTTATGTCAATTTCTTGAAGGAACTTTAAACTTCTCGTCGTATGAAATGTTTCTGCTTTCATTCGTAGCATTTATTTGTATTTTTATTCATTTTTACTAGTATCTCTTCAGTTTGCTATATACTGGTTGTCACCAATATTTTCTTTTATACACAGCCACATCTATTTCAGATATTTAGCTATATTGCTGATATACATCTCACAAACGTTTGTCATTATCATTAATTTACATGTTGCATATGAAATCTGTGGGATGTTGTTGTCATGACAAGTTTTAAGCCAACACATCCGTACAATAATGGAATTGTAAACAAACAACATTAATTGAATGGAATAAACAGCTCACAACAAGCAATGATATGAAGGTAAGACGAATCTAGAGCACCACACCCTGTTCGTATATGTCGTGGTTAATGTACAATTTTAGACATTCGCCTATCAAAAGTTAAAAGATACTAACCATCGAGTGATTATAGGCTAATTTTAGTTGTAAGTGTGTCCAGATCAACACAAATATATGGGCAAATATATACATATATATCTATTTAAAATGCCGTGTGATTTCTTGTTTTCATCGCATTAAGACTGATATAAATGACGTACTGCATTATTTTAGTAACAAATGGAATTTTGAAGGAACCATCTGAAGCCTGGACAGAGAATTACAGTTGACCCACCAAACTAATTGTACATTTTACATGTTTTTAAACCGGGGTTTAATAATACTTTGAGACTAAGGTTCTCTAAATTGAAAAATAAGCGCTATAAAGAGATCACCATACAGAACTTAGTTGTATTGTTCAGATGGTACTATTTGATTGCTGATCATCGTTCAGGTCATGCTCATAAGATAAATCTCCATTGTTTCTTGCGACAGTAATGTGATAAAAAGACCATTATAACTTAGAAATGGAAGGCTCACATTGACAGAAAAGATATAAGGTTACACAGGAAAGCGTAGGACGAACATCGCACATTATCGTTGTTTAAATGTGTTTGCCTGCCGTCAAAGCGGCAAAGAACGCAAACGCCGACAGAAGCCCTCGCTCCCGTCAAAGCATCGTGTTTTCAAAACGTTTAGCAACTGCTCGTGTATAATCGATGCTGCTGTAGATACAAACACGCATTTACACTCCAACAGATAGACAAACATCTTATGAGTCAGGAGATGATAAATTCATTATCTTCTTGAAAGGTAAACTCGTATCTACCTCCTGCTTTACACGATACTATTCTTCCTGTCAATGTCGGAAGGTAAAAAGTTGTTATAATTGTAAAATAATAATAATTTCGAGTCGACTTAATAATCTGGTGATGTTGTTTCTCACTGGCTGTGCAATTTACCTCTTTCGTAGACGCCTGTAATCTCACCCTTCGTAGGGAATCTGGAGTTTAATGTGAAATCCGAGCCTCGAAGCGTCATAGCATTCTGTAAATTAAGAAAGCACACAGTTTTGTCAACTACTGATACCAGTAAACAAGGTGGAAAAATTTGCATCTCCAAACGTTTCAAAACAACCTAGCCACCAAAAAATTGTCCTCAACGTTAATAATCAATTTTGATTTAGTGCCAAACGCTACATGCTGTTTACTTTCTGACATGTTACACGGCGCATATTTAACTATGTTTTTAGTTAATTTCTTTTTTTACCTGGACTTAGCAATCTATGGATACAACTGATCTACAAGCGATGGGTTAGGAATTTTGGGAAATATAAAAGATAGTCAGGCTAAGATTGTGTACTATATATTTTGTGGATTTCTTGCGCTCTATTTGAGCTGACTTACGCTATCGGAGACAATTATTCAGGGTGATAATTATCTGACCAATGAAATAATGAAACATTTTTTTACAATATTGTTCGCATTAATTTTTTGTTAAATATTATTGGTTACGAAAAAGAAAGTAGTATTATCGACGAGTGACCAGCAAGTTATGTTCGTTAACTTCTGCTCCTAATAATCGTAACGTAAGTCCATCTCTTTTAAAGTAATACGGTTTTCAGCATGTTAGATAAAACTATGAAAAACGAATTAAATCTCTGAACAGTCTTACAAATACCATGATTTAAGTAGGTAAAAACTGATAAGGATCTGTTAAATTATTACTTTCGCAAAAAGTTTTTGTTAATTTAGGCGTTGAATATCGTAATAAAATAAATTAAAAGTTTTTTTTAAACACTCCAATTTCATCTGATTGCAACCTACATACCTCTATATTACAAATTTTCGCGTTTTGCATCTATCTTCTGCAATAACCATGAAAAGTAAACAAAAGTTTTAAAACTGAAATCCCTAAAACATAAAGAGATTGGAAGTCAGTAACTTTTAACATATCTGTCAAATTTGAACCACGTCTATTAATTGCTATTAGAGTTCCACAATAAGGTGAAACAACTCCAGCACATTCATAAACTCAGAAATAAATAGTGATATAAATGTAATGCTATCAACTGGGAAAATGTCTTAATAGAATCATAAATGTTAGTAACCACAGATATCTGAAATTATGTATGACTACAGTATATTTTAACGTCTATTACTCAAAAAATGAAAACCTGAATGTGAAACATTCAGCAGGTATACATTAAAGGGTTAGTTCCAGTTTATATACCCTCAGAGTATGCCTTTTCTTGATAAATTAATTTGAAATGTTTTGGATGGATTTAAAAGTATTTATCAGCATTATGATTATTAACCATTTTTGGCTGCACGAGAGGAAATTTTACATTGCTGGAGAAGTCAAGAACTAGTTTTAGTAATAGATATGTATATAAATAGTCAGCAAACACAATATCAGTTCCTCCATTTGCTTCAGAACACTGAAACATGTATATATGACTCGTAATGTTTCGTTAGCTTTCAGTTCCACTGACAGTATTGAGAAATTAATTATTGGCTTAAAAAGGCATCTAATTAATAACCAAGTTTTCAATATGCTCTACGACCGTTGTGAAAGTTGTTTAAAGCAGGCGCTCACATCCACTCAACGGATTAATTACACAAGTTGTTTCCGCAAGGCATTACAAAGAGGGCACTAATTAATTCAAGCGAAATATTTTCGCGGATAATGGGGCGTGCCGGAGCGAATCCGTTGTATTTTGAACGCAGTGGTTGTATTTACAAGGACGAAAGTAAAATTTCTGCACAGGTTACATCCGATATGATATTCCCCTCAGAAGAGCCACTCGTTTTTCAATTGTTGTATCTACATAATGAGATCATTTTTAGCACCATGTGTTTATGTTCATTATTTTCTGCCTTCCTAATGTGATTATTAGACTTGCATTCTTTTGTTTATCGTGCAAACGTAAGTTTATGAGGAAACAAACCTGTGCTTTCTTTGTGTGTCTTTGATATAGCAATCCAAAAGCAGAAAAATTATACTGCGTCAACGAAATAATAAAAAAATATTGAGATTTTTGTACTTAGGCCCCACTGTTTGAAGTTTGTTCTGTTGCCAGAGGTTCATTTTTAATATGTGTGTCTCTATTGGGACGTAGTGCTAAGTGTTATCTGCCAAAATTAGTGTTCTCTGATTTATTGAGGCTAATTATTGATAGCTCTCTGTATGTTATCTTCAGTATTTTTTATTCTATTGAACCGCTTTGTAACAGATAGTTCTTTATAGTAGCGAGTTCTTTAGAATGACCACCCCAGGAAGATTACTGAACTGAGTAAGTTGCAACCTACAGTTGGAACATTTTCAATAACTTATTTATTTAATATTAAGCGTAAGCTCGTGATCATTTTTTGTGTATGGTCTGGGATCTAGAACTTTTTTTTTTTACTTTATGCCTCGTCGACGGTTAAGGTCATTCGGCCATGGCCTTTTTGAAGGAAGCATCCCGACATTCGCCTGGAGTGATTTGGGGAAACCATGGAAAACCCAAATCTGGATGCCTGGACGGGGATTCGAACCCGTGGCTCATATTTCTTATCATTAAATTGTGAGCGGTGTCTGGTGGCTCTGTAATCAATGTGTCTCACTGGAGATCGAAAGTTCCCCAGTTCAAATCCCTGCATCGGTGGGGAATTCCATGGGTCCTTAAGACCTTCGCCTCTACCTGAGCTTGATGTGTAATGTGAAGTACGCCAGAACGAATCTGTGGTTCGGATTCCACGTTAAACTGTACGTCCCCTGTACCCGGTAGGATTGCCGTAAGGTGGCTACGATAGGAGCAGCCAATAGAAACTCTGACATTAGGTCATTACGACCACACGGAATTATCATTATTATCTCTAAATTGTGGGCTAAACTCATAGTATCAATCCAAAACTACACCACTGTGTAAATCTCGGCGATAACACCGGTGTCCTTGAGAGAAGCTTTTCTTTTTCTTTAGAGGCGGAGAGTACTTGGGACAAGGAACGGGAAGGAATTAGGGGAATTTTGGGAAACCATGGAAAATCCAAATCTGGATGGTCAGACGGGGATTCTAGACTCAGTCCTCCTGAATGTGAGATCAGAGCTAACCCACCACGTTCGGTAACTTGGGAAGAGTACTTCATCTTCGTACACAATATAGTAAACACCACTCTACCCTGAATCCGCATTTATCGTGACTTCATTGAAGAATATATTGGAGTCCGACTGACAATACTACAGAAAATATATAGATATTAACAGTTTACTAAACCTTTCACAGCTGAAACATGAAATTATGCCTGAAATATTGTTGCTTTCACTTCCACATACCAAGTGTTCTTTGAGGGGTAAGTATTAAGATTTGACTAATATAGGCTAAGTAAAAACTTTCAGATATCTAGGAAGTACAATCACTAAGGACCTGTGACGCCTGAATCTCGGACTGCTTGAGCGAAGGAAGAGTACAGTAGAAAAAGATTACTAACCCGAAACTAGATTGAAGCTCTGAAGAAAAGATTTGGCAAGTGTTTATTATGGAGCGTGGCAAATTACAGGACAGAAACGTGAATACTGAGGGTGAAAAAAGGATAGATGTGGAGGAGAATGGAGGGATAACCTAGATGGAAAAATTGAGTAATGTAGAAGTGCTGGAAAGGGTTGGTGAGAGGAGCAGACTACTGCAAGTCCTAAGATAAAAGAAGAAGAATAGGATTGGTGACTCGTGAGAGGGGAGACACCTTGGAAGGAGAGTGACGGGAAAGAAGGAGGAGGTACGTGATCATAGATGACGGGAATTACATGGAACTGAAGAGGAGGACAGAACCATGTAATATTAGTAAAATCTTAATACTTACCCCTCAAAGAACACTTGGTATGTGGAAGTGAAAGCAACAATATTTCAGGCATAACTTCATGTTTCAGCTGTGAAAGGTTTAGTAAACTGTTAATATCTATATACACTATTTTCTGTAGTATTGTCAGTCGGACTCCAATATATTCTTCAATGAAGTCACGATAAATGCGGATTCAGGGTAGAGTGGTGTTTACTATATTGTGTACGAAGATGAAGTACTCTTCCCAAGTTACCGAACGTGGTGGGTTAGCTCTGATCTCACATTCAGGATGTAACGATTCGCTAAGCTCCCCGTTACATATCACTTTTTATTGTATATAAAGTAAAGGAATAGAATATTTTTCCATTTCTTGGGATGTCCACGGTATGTTCGAAAGATACGCTTGAAAGGGTGAGAGGCAAGGATTTTACGCTTCAGTGAAGGGCAGACGGACTGGCGCCTTGTTGGCAGAATGGTAAGAGGATTAGGGATTTCTGTCGGGCAACCGGTAAACAGAATTCCTTCCTCCCGAAGGAGACATCGGCTCCCGAGCTTTGCCGAAACTTAACGTGGCCAAGAGAAGCACAGATTCACATGACGTCAGATGGTCAGCCAATCACAGGGACCATAGTACTAAGATTCGGGGAATTTTATGTTCTATGTCGTCTTCGAGCCACAAGAGGCGGAGTCAGAGTTTACCTCCGTGGCGGCAGAAAAGACGAGCTTCACTTCCTGCCTGACTTCCCTCCAGTTGGGAGCCCAGACAAGTCACTGGTGACTTGCGGTCCATGTGTGCTGGGCTGACTTGTGTCCTGGAGACCATCTGAGGCGCACTTCTGACTTGCGACTTGCCGCATACTGCTGGCGTGGCCAGTTACGACGCTCAGCGCTACCTGCCGTGGAACGGTAATGTGTTTCTTCGAAGCCATTCAGCCTGCAACTTCCGTGAAACTGTACCCGTAAGCGCATCTGAGATAAAGATCCTTGCTCTGATCTGATAAACCACTGAGCTAGACTGTGTAACTGTCGAATGCAGGTTAATCATTCGTGGCGTCCCAACCTTAAGGACCCATGGAATTCCCCACCGATGCAGGGATTTGAACTGGGGAACTTTCGATCTCCAGTGAGACACATTCATCACTGAGCCACCAGACACCGCTCACAACTTAATGATAAGAAATATGAGCCGCGCGTTCGAATCCCCATCCGGGCATCCAGATTTGGGTTTTCCATGGTTTCCCCAAATCACTCCAGGCGAATGTCAGGATTCTTCCTTCAAAAAGGCCATGACCGAATTCCTTCCCATTCCTTTCCCCCATCCTTTCCTGTCTCTAAAGACCTCGCTGTTGAGAGACGTAAAGCAGTTAAAAAAAAAAAGGAGGGCAGAAGGCAGCATGGAGTGCTATCGAGTGGAAACCTACGTTGGGGTAGAACACTGATGATGACGATGCACAAGCGCCATTGATGGCAGTCAGAAGGGTTGTTCAGTTCTGCGCATAATAGTTCTTGCGTACCTCGTCATCAAATTCACATTGCGTCCTTGATATACAACAACAAAATAAATCTGTCGTTATCTGATAACTGATGTTGTAATATGCTATTTGCTGTCATTTGAATTTTCTTTCGTAATTATTAGGGACCGTGCACAAACTACGTGGCTCGGTCCGGGGGGGGGGGGGGTAGGGGTTCCATGCCAGACCACGTATCTTTCCTTTCATAACATTTTTCACAGTTAAAATGAGGAACTGAACTTACAACAGCACGTAAATATTTATTTCCCTCAGTTAATTATTCCGTATATAATTTACAATAGTCTGACAAGAGAAAACTGTACAAAATGTCTTCTGGAATCAAAAGGGAAAAGAAAGTACGTGCTACGTGGGGGGAGGGGAGGGGGATAGAGGCAAAAGCCACGTAGGGCAGCATGGGGGGGTTCACAGGAGGCCAAAATGGAGCAACGTGGTTTATGCACGCTCCCTTACCTTGACATATCTATTTAAATACTTTTTTCACGTTCTTTTTTTACCTAAGTTTAATTACTTGTTTTTACGGGGAGATGATATATGTTTTCACAGATCAAATAAATTTGTAATATAAGTACACATTTATTAAGTCAATTATTCAAATGAAAATTATTCAATAATCAACCTTTGGCTAATTTTAATACTACACAACGCTGAATCAAAGCCGATACAACATTGATATTTATATGGGCGCCATATCATAATTGAAACTACGTAAATTTATCAAAACAGAAACAACCGTTGGATTCAAATAGCTTGAATCCGTGAAAATATATCGTTCTGACTATAAACTAGCTAATTCGAATACAAGTTTCCTTTCCCAGATGCTTCAAAGAGCTTTTAACCACAGAAACAACTTAATGTTGACATTATATATCTGAAATGACTTCTAACTTCGTGTTTGAAACGAAAAAAAAGTAGCTAAATCGACATACCTACAAATTGTGACAATTCTCCTCGTCGGGTAATCGTCGGAGACAATGGCCATCCAGTATTCTCAACACCCTCGATGAATGGGTATTTAAACGGAGCATACAGAAAAATTAGGATTGGCTACTTGCCTGTTACCGTTTCTGCTTTCATCATGTGAAAATAGCCATACTAAACGTTACGAGACGTCACACGCTGATACTTCAACATCTTGGAATTTGTGTCTGTAATGAAATAACGTTACAATCCTTGTCTATTTGGTGCCAAGCACTCTCCATGTCATAAATTATCTTATTAATGCCTGAATATGCAGTTGCGATAAATCACTTGACCCACCATTCTAACTGTTTTTATTATTTCAAAAAAGTGAGTGATTCGATTCACTATAATGTCTTTCATCATCTCCCTATTTCGTTAAATAATTTTACCAAATCTTGGCGAATGCAAGCAAGAATAAATTTCACTAGTTGACTACATTTTTTTTTACTAATTTACATCATCTACTTTTTGTACCAATCTCTTTGACTCGTGGTGTATTCTATTTTTAGTGATGAAACTTTATGCAAGCTGTACGTGAGACCGTTTTCAACAGCACCGAAACGAAAAAACGCCAGTTTTCATTATTCACAAACAGCACAGGGACCATCTACAGTAGAAGTAAATATGAGATAGATGTTGGTAGTACCAAAGAATTTTTCAGACTAATAATGTCAGAAAACACGTTGATTTAGTACTATATCAGTCCACTTCATTGTTAGCATCCTTCAATAGCACTACATTTTAATTGCTTCAATTTTCCTTCCTCCTAGAATTCCTAAAGTACAAGCAACCATAGAGTGCTGTGCTCCACCCAAAGAGTTTTAAAAGTTTTTTTTAGTCCTAGATCAATATTTTAAACCAAATTCCAACTTGAAATCCTATGAAGCTGAAATTAGAAATAACAGCGCTCAAGGCACGGAACGAATGACCAAATTCATTTGACCACTTATTCGGTTGCTGAAAGGTTCTACTTACGACTTGTCCACAGCCTCGCGACTCAAGAGATGTTCCTTAATTAATTGACGCTCGATCGCTCAGCCAACATGCTAATTAACGACCTGTTTGTCCAGCACACCGTGGTGTGGGGCGGGAGTGGGGATTGCTCATTTCGGGCTGGCGCACACAGGCGGGATGCGCACACACACGCTGCCCGACTGACGGACCCGCCGTTAATTGCGATTCGGGGTCTACATGACCGCCACCACGGAGCCTGATGACGCGGTCCAGTGCGGCGGAGCTGACAGCCAATGGCGGTGGCGGAGAGTCAAACAGCGGCTCCCCTCACCACCACACCACTCAAACAGTTGACGGCAATACAGCGCAAACGGAAAGACTAAATGGGCAGATACTCAACTAAACTGTCAGTACATCTAAAAGTACTCATAATATTATACCATTACTCAAAGAAAGTCTAGCAGAAGTTGGGCGGAATGCTTTGCTACGATACATATGATTTTACCAACAGTTTTACAAGGTTTCACAAATTGAGAGTTAGACGTAGTCAGTAAAATACAAATTTCTTCACCTTTACTAAACTATGCTGTAATACATATTGCAAAAGGTATGTGCTAGGAATAATATTCTGAAAATTTACTTGTCACTTTAGGAAACAGTATTAATTAAGATGTGTGTCCAATCTTAGCTGGTTTTCTGGATGAAGTAGTCATAATCATCATCTGAGAGCATTTGCTACTCGTTCTTTGGTGAATAGTTATGACGAATATTGTTGTCCGTTGACATTTTCTTCAGGAATTACGATAGCCGCTTTTACTTCGGTATGTTTTCCCTGCAGCTCATCCTGTTAATCTTACAGCAAGTATCATTTAACGGTCCTGGATGTTGTAGTAAGTTGACAATCGGGATGGTGGATCTCGTAACTAGTTGCGTTAGCAACTCGATGGCCGAAGTAATCTGCCAGCCCCATTAAATTTCTGCTGTGACGTTGTCGCAGCAGTGCCGTTGGCGGTCGACTCTACTAAATGTTCGGTCTTCCATGTTTCCTCGTGGGGCTCTGAACGCTTCATGGGTTATTTCCTCGTTTCATGACGAAGCTGGGCGTGTCTTTTGGCTATTTAGTTCTCACCGGACGTTGCGGCGTGCTTGGAGTTCAGATGGTAATTTGCTTGAGATGATGGGCGCTGATCGGCTGATCAGCTGTGTCTTCTTCAGTAGTATGGGGCCAGAGGTGCCGATTTCACACTAGTCTGCTGCTTATCAGTCGTTTCTGCGCTGGACAGCATCGAAAACAGGCTGCGTGAGATTCTCCACAGTTGCATCAAGTTGCGTCTTGTTTAGGTCTTGGGCAGTCTGAAGAAGAGTGTTCACCTCCACAGCGAACGAATTTTCGTCTGCCGGTGCATTACTGCGCATAATCATAAAACTTGCGGCATCTAAAGGATTAAACTGTACTTGGCGAGGTCTTCTTCTTTGCTTCAGCGGTTGGTAACTAGGGACTTGGCTTGTTGGCCGGTGGAAGCAGTTGCTTGAAAGGTGCTTCTTCCTTTTGTAACTTGCTGGTAACAGCCTTGAAGTCAGGCAGGCAGGAAGGGATGATCATAAGCCCTTTGGCGCCCGGGAGAGCAAACAGTGGTAGAACCAAATACCGCTGCTGCAGACCGAGCAGGTGGACACATTTGTTGCGGAGTTCTCTAAAAGGTATTCCTGGATCTTCTTCCATGGCAGAAGCATGTACTTCAATTGAAATGCGTTGAGGTGGCGGAGCTTGAGACTCTGAAGAAAAGGGAAGAGTTATCGGTAATACCGGGGAATTCATGGAGTGGAATTCTCCAGGTGGCTTAACTGTTTCTGCCTGTCGATGGAGGCTCTTGTCTTCCGACGATAGTCTTCTCGGACAGCTCATGTGTTGAAGGAGAAACATGGATTCGGTCAGCATGAGAGCAGATGACTGAAGATTTTCAACACCACTTGAGATTTTTTCTTCTATAAGCCCTTGGTCTGTCCCGTTTCAGATCCGTGGTAGATAACTACCTGTTTCCAGGAATTCTTAAGGTTTCCGCCTGTGTGAGTCGCCTTCCTTTCTTTTGCATATGCTTGACCATTTTCCCGAGTGGATTTGTGCGCTGACAGCCAAGCACAAAAGCCGTTATTATAGCCAATCCTGGTTCAGCTGCTCCAGAGAACAGGCCAATGTAGATAAATCCAATTTAATGGCTGTTACTTATTAAACTGGCGCAAAATTTCCTTCCCTTTTTGATGTGATTGGTGACGATGAAGTTATTCAATTGCTAACAAAAATTTGTTTCTTTATCCTGTTAGATTTTTGTTTTCTGTTGGCAGAAGGAAGAATTTAAATGAGATTACCTGCTGGCTCACATAATCGACAATACTATCCAACAAAGAAAATATGAATTATTTTAATTGTTGTAGGAACGTCAATTTGAAGATTAAATTTGTGAACGATCACTTTAAACTTTAGAAAACATATCATCTGAAGATTAAAAGTATAATTACTTCCTCTAGAAAACTATTATTGGTAGAACATATTTAGATGAGCCCTACTTTGGTATACAGAACCTTAAATATACTGGTAAGTTAGCCAAAGAATTTAGCAATTCTGATTAAATGTTATTGTGGAGTCTGTATTGAGATTATGACGTAAATTTACGAGTTTGCTGTATACACTCAGCTTGAGGAGTAGATAAAAAGTAGGCTAACCTTGACATTCTGGAAGAAGCAAATTCTGTCCTCAGTCCGTCTATCCAGATTTCCGTATTTGATTGTTTCATGAAATCACCCTAGAGGTATGTCGGATAGTTTGTTTAAATGGCCGTAGTATAATTGCTTGCCTTTCTTTTCTTCCAATCCTCTTCCGTCTTTATTTACGTACACATCGACGAGAAGTAAAAAATTACTTTAAAAAAAAGCTACATAGAAATATATACAGATTTTCAGACACAATGGTATATTTCAACAATCACCATCGTGTAAAATAGTGATGAGACGTTGATAAAAATTACTACGAGGAAGTGTAGAGTGGTCGTCGATATAATTTCATATATCCTATTACCTTAATTAGCTAGGGAACAAATAGTTCTTGCGAAACAAGATTTAGAACAGGGAGACTCCCACAGATGATTACTAATAGCTCCACAGTCAGATCTTCGACGAGGGAGGCTAGAAGATTCACAGATAGTTCCAAGTATCTAAACACCAAACGACATTGATATCTTTCCTGTATGTGTACAAAATTGAGAAATAGTGGCGTAAAGTCTATGAGGAACAGCATTATGCGATATTAGCTAATATTACAGTACAAAATTTGTGGGCTGGTAATGGCGGAATGGAACGAAGCATGGATTAAAACCAAAATAAGAATCCGTAATCCCGTGAGAATACTAAAAAGAACCCAGTTATCAAATAACAATGGCAACATAAGATTACTAAAAAGTGAACTTGTTCCACATTCCAAAATTTAGTTGGATTCTAACGATAAACGACTTCAGAACCAAAGTTTCAGAAATGGTCAATTCATTTCCTTAGTTATTATGTACTTTAACTTGATTATCGATAACATCAGGCAGTAAATACGTTTACCCGACGTAACATACCTTGTTACTCGAGAAAATTGTTTATTACCCTGAGCAACTGACCACAAATGACTGCTTTGGCCAAGCATGAGGGAAAAAGGGGGGGGGGGTAAGGATCCGTGTGAAGAAATCCTCGAATATTCGAATGCGGTAGTCGGGGGGGGGGGGACTTGTACTGGTAATATTGGCCATTGCAATCAATTAGAGTGTAACTGGAAACCACCAAAAAATTAAAATTAGAGTTGTCAAAAAATTTGAAATTATTCCTAAGTATAGTAAATAATCGCTTAGTTACCTAAATTGCAAACTAATTGATCTCTGAACTTCATTGTATGATGCACCACAGGCCGTTATTCAATATCTTGGAGCCATATTAATGATTTTCTATTTTTTTCCTTGCTTATTTCTTTACGCCTTGTCGACGTCGAGGTGATTAGATATAAGAAATGATGTGGGCAGGTAACTGGCAGGGACTCGGTCATACGCTTCCGAAGGAACCACCCCGGTGAACCATGGAAAACCAAATTCCTCATGTTCAGACTGGGATACGAACCCGGGTCCTTCCGAACGCAAGGCCACTCACCCTCCCCGTTCGGTCATGTTGATGAACATCTTGTAATGCTGCCTCAAGCAATTGCCATCAAAACAGATCACCAAGATCATCGAAGCAGCCCAAAACAATGGCATCGTTTGCCTCCCCATTCCCCCATCCACTAGCAACACTAAAGGCTGTGTTACGTATTCTCTACTGAGCCGACATTAGACACACTTAGAACTAAAAACCCATTCGTCCTCTAAATAATTTTAACTTCTTGTGTTGCATATTATGTCGGGCAAATTCAGATGCCTTACGAATTAAACGAACGTCTATGGTTAAATTTATACAATCGTCGATAGCAATATTAGTCTGTTTTGTACCTGTATCGAATGTTTCCTTCAAAAGGCCTTGGTCGAATTCCTACGCGTTCATTGGTCCCAGTCCTTTAGCGTCCCTAACGACCTCGACGAGACGTGAAGCCAAGAGCAAAAAAAAAAGGAGAGACGATGCTTAATATCTCTGCCTTATTAAATACACATATCACAAACATAAATTCTGGTTCGGATAGGCCTAAAATATAGAACATAAAACATAAGTTACAGACAAGTGGCCAGTAGGTTAAATACCCGGATCTCACAAATGCTGTAGTCTAATCAAATTCGTTTAGTGAATTTGTATCTTAACAGTTTATGTGTTATTTGTTAAACCTAGCGTTGTGGGTGAGTGGTGACGCTGCGGCTTCGCATTCGGGAGGACGCGAGTTCGAATACCCATCCACCCTTCCAGATTTTGGTTTTCAGTGTTTTTCCGAAATGTTTCCAAGCAGATGCAGAAATAGTTCCTTCAAAAGGCCATAGCCAAATTCATTTCCATTACCTGACCCATCCTTTGTGGCTTCTAATGTCCTAGACGTCAACATGTCGTAAAGCTTTAAAGAAAAAATCTTTTTTAAGTACCTTCACCAGCTGCTGACAGACTTTTAATAAATTTTGTAACTCATTAGTATTAAATAAAATTATTTTACCTATCTTTATCATCAAAAAATACATTCTTATGAAGACTTTAACTAAACAACACACAGACACAGTGTGTGGTGGGTGAGCGGTAACGTTCTGGTCTCGCATTCGGGAGGACCTGGGTTCTAATCCCTGTCCGTCCATCTAGAGTTCAGTTTTCTATCGTTTCCAGAAATCACTATAGGCGAATGCTGCCATAGTTCCTTCCAGAAAGCCATGAGGGAAATTTCCTGTCCTTTCCTTTCACGATTTCAAATATATATATATATATATATATATATATATATTAAAAAAAAAAAAAACATCGTCGATGGAAAGGTCGGTTTTGATATACAACAACTACAAAATATAATAGGAAATATGAATATCTCTATATGGGTTCAAAACAATGATTGTTTCAAAACTATTAGAGACGGAGAAGCTCAGGCGGGAATGGGAGCGTGAGGCTGGCCACCGTTGTGGATAGCAGCGCACCAATCAGAAGGAGTCACGCAGCGGGTGGCGTCCAATCCAGTTTGCGGGCGTCGTGATGAGGCGTCCGCCGGCGTGAAGTGCGTGCGTGGGGCACTGATAACCTCCACAGTGCGCTGTACTGCGGGCTAGCGTAGCTGCTAGGGGCATCAGCGTTCGCAGAAACCAAGGTAATCCTAGTAAAGAGAGCGCGATAGGCTGTTCAAATGACGTCACTGTAGAAGCAAACTCGAGGAATGAATGCAAGCGGCAAATCAGTGAAGCGCGCTGCTGTTCAAAACTACACATTTCGCGGACGCCAAAGCAATTATTTCAACGAAATTTTTTAAGTACAGTATATGGTAGTAAGATTCACATACCTTATTGCGATAGTTTTTCTCCGTATTTGGAGCGGACGATGCGAGGAACTGACAAGATTTCCTCCTATGTGCCGCGGCCACCTTCTGCATTTTCAGTTAAGCGTTAATGTAGCGTAAACGAATAAACATTTTTGTCCTTACATAGATTTTTATCACTTCCACTGGTACCTCTGTATATTTTTCAATTATTTTGGCACAAATTGTTTTAACAATATTCTTTTCTTTCGACATAAAATCACAATCATTCACATCCATAAAAATTAGTTCAAATTGTGACACTTTATTTAACCAGTCATCGGAATGTACAGTAACGCTTCCTCGAGATAGTGCTTTTATCCATCCTTCAGATTTTGATGTAGATGCAGGCAGACACATTAGCGAGGTAAGTGTTCCCACGGTAGCATCGAATTTTCTTCTGCGGCGAGCGATGTAACAAGGAAGATAACGTAAGCCTTAGTCTTCTGTAATTGCAGACTGATCGGTATCACTTTCTAATGAAATATTAACATATTTAAGGTCATAATCACCTTCAATCAGAGCCAGTGGTTCAGAAATATCAGATATCTCAGAGAAAAAATTCTCTAAACAATCCAGATTCAGGCGAACTGTCAAAATGTATTTTACTTTGAAACTCTGGAGTTCGGAGTGTAGACCAAACACGGATCGAATTGTTTTCATAGATCCTTTAAGCAAAGAAAGTAGCTGTTTTGATCTATCAAATTGCATTTTTTTCACGGCATTCATACATGTCTCAAAATTCTTTCTAGAGTATCATAGTGAACACCATATCCACATGCTAACGGCTTGTTGTCGTACTGTACTCTACTGGTTATAATATCAAATAAGTCGTTGACAAGCTGGAAAAAAATGGTATGGGGTTCTTCTTCTGGCATGAAATAGCGTGTTGTTTGTGCTGTGGAGTTAGAAAAAAATTGTAATGCCAAAAATACCCTATGTCGCTCTCTTCCTTTAACTGACAATTGAAACTGTGTAAGCTTGGGGCACACTTTCATTTGATCATTATCTAAATCAATTGATATTTTTTATATAGTTTGATGAAATTCTCGAAATAATATTCAGCTAGAAGATATCTGGGAAATATTGCACAAATGATAAAGTTAGTAATTGGAAGTTTCAAAATTGCTCTAATTTACTGCTTTTGGAAGAGACCAAATTACAGGATTATCATGTTTATGTTTTGTTTTACCAATCAAATAGAGTGGGATGAATATGGTATAAAGCTCACCTATTCTACAAATCGAATGAAACTTGTATGACCAAAATGAGCATGATACATTCGACTCAACTAACTACAGATTTCATTTAATATTAGCAAAGTACCCAACATGCCAACTCCAAGGCCAGAAAGTGATGACAAATAAAATATTCAGCACAGAAGAGACCCCGAAATTGTTTAGCTGGAACCTCCAAAATGCTAAATACGAAGTTATTCCTAGCATATCAGAATCTTAAACGGAAATGAAGTACTCAGAATATAAATCAGTAAAATATAAGAGAAACAGATAGTGAAAATTTCCACAGACAGAAGAAATGATTGAAAATAAATCATGATGCAAGAAACTAAGCGGAAATTAATTATCTGTTTCACGGTACTGACGGTATGGTTTTATAACACTTTTTTCTCGTTTTAAGTAACTTACTATCAAAACACAGAGCAGCTGTGATTTTTGTTGATCCCTTCTTCGGTTGCTCAAAAAGGTACATCATGCTGCTATAAAAATATTTCAGATGGTTATTTGTGACAGTCAGAAACCAATTTCAACAGTCAAAAGCTGCTGCAAATAAACATAAAAGAAAAAATTGAATAGTTCTTATTACAGCTGATTATTAACAATGTCATTTTAATGTAGAAGTGTGCATTTATATCCAAATGTGACTGAAATAAAATTAAGTTCCTTTTTTCCTTCCAAAAGTTGTAATATGATCTGAAGAATATATCATAACTTGCATTTAAGAATATTTATGTTCTTGTATCTCATCAAACAAGCTAAACTCTGTGTATACTGATGTCTAAAATATATTAAACAGTTGCATAAAGTGCATTGTAAATATCATACTAGAAAAGGTGATGTTAAAGTTTCAGTTGATTCTCTTAGACGGCAAATAATATAAAAATATATCATCAAATTATCTAACCAATTTGCAATAAATTTACAGCTATGATGGATTTAAATTACAAAATTAATAATGCTGAAACTCCTTTTAACTAAGATAACAAACCTTACCATTCTCCACAAAATATAATCAGCATTAAAAAATAAAAATAAAACACTTCAACTCATGTGAAATGATAGATTTCTTTGACTCCCGTTTACTTGGGAACATACCTCTAATAGATTCGTGATTATTACCAGAATTGTATTATATAAGATATTTATATTAATGTAAGATACTTTTCCTAAGAATTTTAAAAACTCCAGGCATTTGTTTTATCTGTTTGTTTATTGTTCACTGCAAGAAACATTTCAAACCATATTTTTATGGTACTAACAATAGTATTGTAATATCAAACAAACTAAATAATATAAGAGACTACATAGGATTTTTATTTGCTTCACATGAGGTTTAACAGGAGGAGAGTTTAAATGCATGTTATGTAAGCTAGGAAGAATATTGTATATTTTGTATAATTTATTTGCCAGATCTGTGAATACAAAAACAAATAAATAAGAATACTACTATGAAACAGTGTAAGATCTAATCTAACAAATCATCTCTAGTTTTAAATTCAATAAATTATTACTTTTTTGCAGAACATCTCAATAACAATTCAAAGAATAATCAAGAGCATATCAGTTCCCAGAATGAAGCACTCCAATGTTGCACAATGGTGACAGGTAAACTTGTTTCAACATCCAGTAGTAGGATTCTGTAACAAATACCTTACCTTCAGAACAAGTTATCACAGCACTTTACACTGAGTTATCGCTTGGTCTATGATAACTCATTTATCTCCACGACCATCACCTCAGGATATGTCCACAGTATTAAACTTGATGCACACTAATTTCCACAAAATGTAGGACAAGAGTGAGATTAAACAATATCTTTTATTTGTGTATCTGCTTAACAATGTAAGACAAAATTCTACCATCATGATGTTCCAGAATATTAGTTATGAAAGTCTCAATAGGTTTATATACCAAAATAACAGTGTAGCTAAGCATACCTATCTAAAACAGGGATTAAAAAAAACTATGCCAGTATATTTAGCATTTTTCTTTGATATCTTTATTTTATTTTATTTTTTAAAAAATAAGACTTTTATTGTGGATTTGGAAGTTTTATTAATTGTATAATGATATATCTCAACTTAAACAAGATTATACAATGTATAACAGTATAAACCGTTATTTCCTATTATTTCCGGCTTTCTGTATATGGGCTCTATATTTGGTGCTTAGAACAGCTGAGACAAAAATACTAGGTGTCTCCTGAAATAACATAACTTATCTGGCTAAGAACCAAACAACTTGGCTAAATTACTACTACAATCAGACAGAGAAGCTATAAGCTGTAGTTTATGCAATTAAACAACCAGTATGGGGAAAATATAATAAATTATCCATGTATCATTCTGTCTCTGCTGTGATTATTGTGCTGTTTAAGGAAGGATGATATCATGTTGCTAATAAATCTAGTCACCCATTAGTTTTAATTTTTAGGTTCTTAACAACCTATCAAAAAATAAATGTTTAACTAATGTGGCCATCAGTAACAATTGAAATTAAGCTTACATTACAGTTAGACTAACCCATAATTCCTTCTCTGGCTTTGGTATGAAATGAGTAAATTGGTTTTTGACTAGAAATATTCCAAAATACACCTTTTAGGTTACTTTTAATTTTTTCAATCAAACATACCGTAAGGCACTACTGATCTGCATTTTTCTGAATAATTTGAAGACTTGGGAAATGAGGCTTTCCATGTATGACTTGATCCTCTGATGATTTAAACAATTTGGTAAAATTACTAACTGAATATTGATTTGGTGCTTAATTAAGATTCTCATAATATTCATGGAAATGTAGGAACAAGAAACATGGCACAATCACTACCATGAGTTATCTATAAAATTATTTTCACACAAAAATGTATTTACTTTTCAGTATATGGGAACATATTATAACTGTTAAATAGCAAGCTTAGGATACTGATACTTTTACAAACAGTTTCATACATATAAATTACATCAGCACATTATAGCTGATTATACATCTGTATTATAGGATTTATTCACTTTTTTCCAATCACTCAAGTTTTAGTAAGTTTACTCCGCAACTGATTACCTGGCTGGAACGATAATACATTTAGAGATCAGATTGTCATTTTGCATACATCTTAGGCATCAAATAGTCCTTCTGTCAATCAATTAAACTACTGTGCCTATAGATGTTAGAAACATCATAGCTATTCTGAATCGCATTTAAATTATTGCCACATAAACAATATTGTTTTATTGCTTTAAGTGTATAAATTTTATAACTCAAACAATAGTGGATGAAACTATAAATTTATAACACTTCATTTTCCAACCTGACTAGAACGCAATTTGACATGCCATACACTGAGTGATGAAGTGACCATTACTTACAAATTTATCGATATTTCCCTTCAATACTCAATGTATATACAGAAATTATGATTAGAAGATTTCATTACACTTTTTTTCCACAGTGTCCACACTTCTGAAACCTTGTCTACAACTAGTACAACATCACCATAACAGCCTGAAGTCAGTTAATCTGATCTTTGGGTTCTGTTCTATCACAATCTTCTGCAGTCCGTCACTTACTTCAAGAAAAAAAAAACTACAGGTGTCAGAATTCACTATCAAAAATCATAATGATAACCTGGTCGGAAACAATTATCTGTATCTAGGCTGATTAGACATGAATTTGTTACTGTGAAGTCGTACATAATTCTGTATTGACTAGAAGAACATTATCTCTATCTTTTCACGCTAATTATAATATTGGTTAAGTTTAGGCTGAATTTTGGTAGCGTGGTAAATGGGCAGTTGAGAGGGCTGGGTCTGATAAGAAGAGTCACAGTTGGAGCTATCTGTGAACTAATAGAAGTATGCTGAGTCAGGTAGTTACTGTAGACTAATTCGCTGACTAGAAGAGCACCCTAGTCCGTCGCTGGCCGCTGGACGTGTTATGGCTGTATCCCGAGTCAGATTCGTCGGTGAGATGGTATATGGGCGGAGCGGACGGTTGATACCGCAGACTGTAGTCCCCTGCGGCCGGCGGAGCGGAAGGCCTGAGTGGAACTTCCTCTAAGTCCTCGACATCGTCGTCCTGCGGCGACAAGTGTTCAGCGCTGCAGTACGTCCTCAGCCCCTCGGACGCTTCGGAGGAGCTGCGGCAGCTTCTGTCGTCGACATCCGCGTCGACTACGTCCTCTCCCCCACGCTCGGACGGTGGAGTGTACTCCTCGGAACCTGCGAGATTGAGGTAGTTCAGTTATAGTGCGTTCAGTTAATAAAGGCGGCTCAAGGTCAGTCAGCTCAATTTTCACCCGCACCACTCGCTTACTTGCACGCAATTGGCTGCTCGAAGAGGTAGGGAGGCAGGGGACAGAGAGGTCAGGATAGGGTGCAATGGAACACGACATTGAGCCACCAGCTCAACTGTGAAAAATATAATTACTACTATATGAACTTAAAGACAGACCAACATGGACACTTTACTGTTTACATATGACCAAGTACTTTTAGCTGAATCTGATGATGACCTGCAGAGATCGGTATATAACCTTCGTTTCACAGCAAATGTGAACAACATCGATATCTCCCTCAATAAAACCAAAGTTATAGCCTTCCGCGGAATAAATCACAAGAGAACCAAAATTTTAATAGAAGCACACCCATATAGCAAGCATCAAAATTTAAATACCGGGGTAACTACTCAGCAACACCCTAAAAACTAATACGCAACAACAACAACAACAAAAAATCGTAACTTCACAAAAGTTACATGAGTAAAAAATAGCACCTTCGTATATCCCGTTCGACGGCACATAAGAATCAGGCACACAAATGCCAAATGCCAATTATATGAGTTAAAAAATCAAGATTAAAAACAATAATTTTAAACTGTAGAAATGTTATCAAAGAGATATTGCTGTATCGCTGTGACTAATGTTGTAAGTTTACTCTTAATTTATGTAATGTTAGCAACTCATCAATTGATGGAGAATTATTGAAAGCAATCCATAAAAATCTGATGATTCTCCATCTTTGGAACGGTAATGTGACATGAATTAATTGTCAGATCATTTTAATAGCCATCTAGTTTCAGAGTCTTACCAGCGAAGATTCAGGAAATCCGTGACGATATTTTACATGCGTTTCAGAAGATAGGTTGATAATTGGTGGATATTTTATAATGTTCGTTAACGCCAATGTTATCAGAACCAGTAGAGGATTGAGGAATGCCACAGGTAGGAACTGGGCCAGGTTTTCTTTCTTTTTTTTCCAGAAGATATTTCGGGAAATAATATAAAACTAAAACTTGGAAGGCTGGACCAACATTCGAACCTGTGTCCACCCAAGTTCCAGGCCCTCTTCGTGTTTCCCAGTTTCCCTTCGTGTTTAGCTGCTGATTTCAGAATCCCATTGGATTACAGGGATACTTGCTTGTTTATACAAGCCTAAAAGGTATCTCTAAATTTTACAAAACGAGCTAGAACTTGTCTTCGAATAATCAAGACAGTATGATGCCGTATTTACATCTATTCTAGAGGCCCTTTTTACAAATAACCCGCATACTGTTCAAAAAATTCTCGCAGAAGATGGCATTATACACAACTAAGCAATCACAAGAACATTAATAAGCTGTTGCGGTACTGCAATGCAAATTTAAATTTTTTTAAATAATTAAAATTTTTGGCTGTGGACGGAAATTTCATTTCAATTTATATCGAATTTAAATTTCTAATATTTGTTTTAAAAAAAAAAAAAAAACACCGTGTTAAAAAGATGAAGAAAATCAGATTATTCAGCGACGGAAGGCTCTATTACGGTGCGTTGTAGAGTAAGGAAATAAGCGGCATCAAGAAAAGACTATAGAGTACTGTTGTTGAAGAACTGTTTAGTTATTTGTATGCTTTTTAACAAGATGTACTAAAAGTGACGACAATAGTTTAGCAAAACTCGGATATGTAGGACATCAATAAGAGACAGAAAAGAAAACTGCAAAACTTAGAAACTACGATGCATTAAAACAAGCTGTAGTGTATGGAGTCAAAGTTGAATCATAATCTTAAGAGACAGAAGAAAGACATCACCAGGGGAATAGAACAGTAGAAGCTATAATGAAATGGATAGTAAGAAAACTGTGAAAGGTGGTAGTCAAAAATAATATTGAATTTGGATACTTGTAGAAAATAAAACAGACCCAGGAAGACATGGAGACCAAAAAGTTGTGGTCAAAATATACAGTAACTGACAATAGAATATATCTATAATAACAAAGAATGGATGTTTGGATGAAGAAAATAAAAAATGTGGTAACAAGTTCACAAAAGCAGTTGGAGCAGCGACTCTTGAAAGTAAATATACCGGCATTGACGAAAGTGAAGGCGTACTGTATTGCTGTGAATATTAGGTAACTCTAAAACAAGTACAGAATTGGCCCATTTATATCGACCCAAATTTCTCCAGAAACATACATGATTAATGTGCACAAGATCGTTCTACAAAAATGGTTCCACCTTGGTCCTGCTGTTACTACATACTTACTGTTGGAGACTTCCACGTAGACGGGGTTATAAAGGTCGGATGGTTGCTGATAGTCTGGGCACAGGGTCGCCTTTTGATCCAGCAACCTTCGACTAGGACGCGTCTGTGGCATGTCTTGTAGCTGCAAAAACAAAAGGTAACATACAGTTGGAACCTCTTATGTGTTATTTAGTTAATGACGACTGCAATATGGAACCAATAAAGCTAAACATTAACTATAAATCCAAAAACCTTATGTTACATCCCATAAATTTTTTAAAAGCACTCAATTCATCGTTAACAAGTGTCAGTTGTCACTCTGGTCCAGGCTGCATTTAAACCAAAAAACAAGCTCCACTATAGTGTCTTTCGAAAATCATACCTTCGTTCACTCGTGCATTAATACATTCACTTTATCGCGATCTAAATTCATCCTTTAGGACTACCTTCATCAGGCAGAAATAATGACGTCAGTAATATGGCGTCAGTGAAAGCAAAGGAAATTAAAAATAATTTTCAACGAACTTACATGATACCGCAAAATCTAAGTTTAGTTTTAACGCAAGTAAATTTTTATTTTAAAGCAGAAATAATTGATGAAATCAATATATCTTCAAAATAAAACTAATATCCACACAGAAAATAATTTTACTGTTTAGAGTATAAATATTATTGAATTTTTTGTTATTAAACGTAAATAAATTTTTATTATTGCATATTTGCTGACATTACTATTATTATTAATAATAAAGAAAAAGTCTTATATTATGAACACCCCCAAGCAAACGAAGTCGCCGGTTACTGCTAACACACACACACACACACATATATATATATACACGTTTGAACCCCTTCATTTTGCAGTCACAGCTACCCAGCGCAGACCACTAGTGTTTGTGGCAGTAGTCCCACCGTTCACTACGGTGGTTGCATCTCGGTAACTATGGCGGTGTAGTAGACATGGTTATTGAAAGTGGTTGACCTAGAGAATTTTCTTTAGATCAAAGTTTTAGAATTTTTTTTTTTTTAATCTCTAGAATGTGTTAGAGTGTACTTGAATGTACTAAAATGTTCTTGTATTAACTTGAATGTTATAGAATAAGAGACATATTTCGGCTTTTCCAGCTATTAACAAATATAAGTGATTTATATGCAACATTTGTAGTGTGCGAACCGATTTTTAAGATAATTTCACTGTCGGGTTACTAATTTGACGAGGAGTAAAATAGGCAAAATGTCATCCTGGAAATATATAAGAGTCCGTGCAAAAATATAAAAACCTACAAAATTATTGACAAACACTAATGAAGTCGTGGGAACCAGCCAGTTTTGCCCAAATTCATGAACAGTCGAATTTAGTAGGCGTCTGCGCAAAAGCATGTGCGACAAGGCAGGACGACCTACAAGAGTCCTCGTGATGGCAGTAGGTTGCGCCTACCTGCTGCAGGGTCCTGGGTATCCTGGTCTGCGCGCGCGGGCTGCTGGCCTTGAGGACCTGGTTGAGTGCGGCGGCGGTCCTGGACGGCGGCAGGATCTCCCTGAGGTCGGCGTACTCCACCGACGCCGCGGCACCGCCCCCCTGCGGCGCCGCGGCGCCCACTGCCGCCGAACAGTAGCCGTCGTGGCCTTCGCCGCCAGCAGACTTGCACGGTATCTTCCTGCGGTACCTGCAGTCATCCACAGACACTCTTACTAACCATCTCACATACATCCGTCACACCATTACATACTTGAATTAATGGTATCAGCATAACGAAAGGGAGACACACATTAAAAAATTGGATACATTATTAGGAATATGTAATTGTGCATTAATGAAATGACCAGCCAGTATGGCTCAGTGTGCAGAAGCAACGCACACTGGACTTGATCGGGGAAGAACAACGGGACCGGGCACGAGTCCAGCTTCTCTCCCCCCCTTCCACCCTCTCGGCCATCCTGACTGCATGAAGGTGAATGTCGCGGTGGTCCCCAATCTCCGCTGCATATACTAACCATTTCACCAAAAAAAAAAAAAAAACCACCACACACAATCAGATGGCAACACTTCACGCATTAGTACGTATACGATCTGCCAGTAGGTGTAATATTCGGCCACAGCTCCTAATTTGACCATACTAACGATAATTAAAAGTTATCGAAGGCAACCGACCTCAAAATGTTGGAAAAAAGATGAGTGCTATACTGAAATACCAAATTACAGAAATGGTTTAATGTGCCGTAGTAGCAATAGAATTTCGGTAAGATTGGTAGCTAAGAACGGAAATTTTCTTTGGATATCTATCATTTCATAGAAATTTTTAGGGGAATACGGTCGAAGTTTACTTTACGGAACGCAAGATTGGATTCATTGCTTTTGAGATGTGATAATCGTATGGTAATTACCTGTAAAGCGTTGAGTGGAAGAGTTATTTTCGTAAGTAAATTTCCGTATAGATTTCTTTGAGTGGTTCAAGGTACTTCCCTACGGCAAGCCATGGAACCATGGTGTTGGTATAGGTGGAACTGCATTACAACCGATGGGCACATTATGATTTTGGGTAAAATAAAAAAAGGAAGAAAAACAGATTAGTTAAATGAATTCTGTTAGAAAATTGCAACTGATATCAAAGCAGAATAGTCTTAACGTAAAATGACCATTCTAAATACTTAACTACACGTTCAGATAGAAATTCTGTTGGTCATAACGTTATTCTGGTGGTTATTTTGGTGGGGGACTGACTGGAGACAACACATTCATACTCAGTCCTAAGTATGTAATTTCATATTGCGAACGAGAATTCTTCACAGCTCCAATGGAAGGCCAGTCCAAGGCTAATATTTCAGATGGGTGCCCAGAATGTTGCGAGCAGGTAGTATTGCAATTGTACATTACCTGTTTGTAGTAAAAAAATTAAAAGAAGAAGAAGCTTGGTCTCTACAACACAGTACAACTTATAATATGATGACTAAGTGTGTTACTACATTGAAATATAGTAAAAGTAGATTTTATCCGGAGAAAATGAGACACATTAATCTAGAAAGGGAAAGATGGAAACTCGTCCAGTATGGTCATGTCCCGTATCAGGACAGAAAACAGGTGACGCATTTGGATGATATCTCCTCCTAAGAGTCATCTTAGTATTACAATTTGACAACAATTCGCACTGATCTGATTTCCTATTTTTGGCGAGGTAAGATACTAACATTCATAAGCATTGTGTTTGTGGTTCTTCATGATTGATTAAAAACATGTTTTTATTATTATCTCTGTTTAATAGCCATTCACTGCCACACACGCTTCAGTTTTAAGAATACTATAAAAATTATTTTCAGCATGGAACATCCTAAACGACATTGCGTAATAGATGTCCTGGTCGTTGATTGGCTCTCGGACGTTTTGTTATGTTTTCTGGAGAGGCCAGTCAACAACAAACACTTTAACTAAATAAGCATTGACTTGAATTATACGACGGATCTGTTCCAACATTGGAATAACTTTTGGTAACAGTTATAAATCAGTAGTGGATATAAAACCTGTGTTACATTTTTTTTGTTTATTGCTTTCGTCTCGTCGACGTCGATGTCATTAGAGGCGAAAAAGGACTGGGGGTAAGGAATTGGAGGAAATTTGGGCATGGCCTTTCGAAGAAACCAATCAAGCATTTCGCCTGGAGTATCTTGGAAAACCCTCCAAACACCAGATCTGGATGGCTGGACGAGGATTCGAACATTCGAACATGCGCATGTGTGGCCAGATCGTTATTGTTTGTGATTAGGGGCGTCCATTTATTACGTGCGCACAAATGGGGGAGTCCGACGAAATCTTACCAACCCGGGTGGGGATGGGGGGGGGGAGGTTTGAACAGAAAGCACACGTCATCATTTCAAAATTCAAGAACAGTAGAGCTAAACAAAATAAGGTCTCCAGAACTATGAGGTTGATCTCAAGGGGGATGGTCCCCATCACACAACTCATCAAACACTCACCAAGAGGTTGATCTCAAGGGGGATGGTCCCCCATCACACAACTCATCAAACACTCACCAAGAGGTTGATCTCAAGGGGGTTGGTCCCCCATCACACAAATCATCAAACACTCACCAAGAGGTTGGGGGGGGGGGGAGCCGAGCAATGCTCACGGCGGAAGTACAACTCCAAATTCAAGACTTTAGCATCAGATCAGACGTGTCATAGTCAGAGCATCTAGCTACCTTACCTCCAAAGTGTTTCTTACCTATTAATCATTTGACATCAAGTGTTTTCAGTCAGAACTGTTCGATGAGTAATTCCATGACGGTAGGCAACGCGTTTCGTAATTATATAGAGCTGTCAAGTGGACCAACGCACGAATGACCTTGACTATGATTCGTCACAGGTTGTTAAGGAAGCTTAACGAACAACACTGCTAGGGAACAGCGGCCATATCAGGCTGGTCCTTGAGTCCTACTTTTGGCACTGGCCTCATAGTAGCATAATGATTGCCAGTTTGTAGGAGATTAGTGAGACGAAAGTCTGGCTGGGAGCCATTCTGGACATCAATTTCCCATGAAAATTCTGCAGCTTCGTAGACTTTTCAAGCTCTTCCAAATCAGTTGTTATACAGACTGAGCTAAGCGGCAGTCATTTGACGCGTTAAAAATAAGAAACTTATCTACTGTTCTTAATTGCGTGTGAAACTAAAGCCTAATTCACTTCGGATGTGTTCCGACTTCCCCCGCTATTGTCTCGCAATCAGCGGTAGCGGGTTTGCTCCGCCTTTGTCTGGTGTCAGTGGGGCGGGTCTCACAGTGCACTCCCGCTACTTGCTGCCTACGCGGGCAGTGATTTGTCGACCCTTTCTACTGCCCGGGCGCGATGACGCTACAATTTCCACGGCGCTCACAGATCGCGGGCGGTACGCCGTGTTTGTGGCTGGATCACCGTGACCGCGTAATGCCGCTCAGCCCAGTCGTCTCTCAGGCGAGCGACAAATGTTTCTCTGTTGAGTGCGCCGGAACGAATCTCGCTGGACGACAACACAACTGTTTTGTACGAGTGGGCTTGTCACTGATGTACGAGCATGGTTGTTACCTCAGGAAGCACGTGCGTAGGCGTTACGACGTCCATACGTTGTTATTTATTTCGGCGTAGCGGTACAATTGAATGAATGCGATGAACATGATGTAGCACAGGTAATATATCAAGTGCCTCGTAAACGTGAAAGAGCGACTTTATAAAATGGAATAAAATAATTCCGTAATTAGCATTATCGTTGGCAGAGGTCGCGGAGACAAACATTAGCTGGCTCTATCCGTTGTAATGATTTTTTTTTTTTATGATTCGGTAGGAGGGCGGGAGATATACTATTTTGTATCGCTATATTGTGTACCAAACGCCTAGGTTAAATACTAACCTTCCCGCATTGTAAATGGAGGGAGGGCAACAATAATGTTGATAGTGATACGTCTGTCAAATAAGGACTTAAAGCTTGACGGCTCCGTTGATGTCTTTGAGATGGGAAAGCCTGAATGGGCCATCACTTGGCTCAACCCTCTTTATTGTTTCATGCTATCCGCTGTCTGAGCTATAAATTCAAGAATCTTTACTACATATATAGTGATCCACTTAGCTACACACTTAATACTTTCTTTCTTATGAACTTTAACAATGATTAATGCGTTTTACATCTGCCGCTATATTTGCAACAATTTGGGAAGATTTTAAAGTATCTAACCAGATTTGTATTAACAATGTGTGCAAAATAATAATAAATGTTAAGAAGTGTTTACAGTGACATATTAAAGCGAGTCATCTTGACTTATAAAATAAAAAAATCATACTAAAAACACTTAATTATGCATACACATTGCTGGATAATGAATCTAAATAATATCTATAAAGAGCAAGTTATACATTAGGTAGAAGATTAATGAAAGGTGACCGAGCGTTGTGCGTGAGCGGTTAACGCTCTGGCCTTACATTCAGGAGGACGCCGGTTCCAATCCCCGTCCGAGAATCCAGATGCGGGTTTTCTATAGTTTCCCCAAATCACTCCAGGCAAATGCCGGGATGCTTCCTTCAAAAAGGCAAAGGCAAAATTCCTTCCCGTTTCTTGTCCCCAGTCCTTTCCTGCCTCTAATGACTCCCGAAGTCAACGAGTCGTAAAACCAGAAAAAAAGTAAGTTGTGTATCATAAAGAACAAAGACTAATAATGCTTAAACGTGTGATAAAGGTTTCCTGATCACTGACACTCAGCTGAATGTAGGTGCTCAAGCAATCACTGTGAGTATTTTTGATTAATATGATACCTAATTGATTTGACAAAGCTATTTACATGCTAAAATTCCCTAACAGAAAGAGATTAACGTGTTTCAAGATTTTTTTAACCGAGGTGGAGAACGGATGCAGGAAGTATGATGTGATACGCATCTCCGTGTTCCTTGTTTCGCTAGGAGCTGGATCCGTGTAAAAGGCTCTGATATTTGACCAAGGAACTAAATGTCACACACATTAACAGTGAAAGCTCGACGGAAGTGATGTTCACGTAGAAGCCGGTGCAAATATCTGCTGTAGACCCTTCCACGTTTCCTCCATTTAAGTAGCAATCCACTATTTTATCTATTATTTGGTACTATAGAGTATTAACAGGAGTAGCTGCCCTGCGGCGGGGGTGCCCCGATAATGCTATTAACTACCGAATGCTCAGCGAAAGAAGATTACCACAAAGCGATTATCTGGAGAGCGGAACTTGCCATAAGACGGTGGGTCCCCTCCTAATGCCAACACTAAATAATGGTCCTCCGGTAGGCCAGCCCCGTATCGGATTGTGCCCCGCTCGACTGGTTCATTAGCTAATTTGATTGGGCCCGGTCGGCACCTCTCGCAGCCGGCACACAGAATCTTAATTACAAGCAAGTGCCTGGACTGCCAGCTAGGATCGGCTTAGGAGATCCTCCCGGGCGGCGATAACACGGCGAGGCAGAGTTGGCCAAAGCCGAGCCAAATCCCAAAGTTTGCACCCCAGCTGGCGCTCTGTTTATGAGGCTGCGGTCCGGGGCAGAGGGAAAGCGAAGGGCAACGGCTTCTCTGTTGCCTGGTTACCAAACTCGGGGAACATTATCAGAATACTCACGGCTTTGTGTTGTGGTAATTTTCACTTTGGTTTCATATTAATTATCTCAACCAATCTAATTATAGGGAATTCTAAAAAAAACATTAAGTGGTCCGAAACCAAGAAGGGTTTGATGATTACGGAGAATAATCTTTTAATTTATTTTTACTTAAAGACATTCCGCTCGTTTAAAAGAAAACATTTTGCTATTTCGTGTAGACAGAAGGGTATACATTATACCTTAATGTGTAGAAATTAATTAATTTTTATGTAAAGGAAATAATACTTGTAACACTTCGCCCAGAGGTACAGTTAGGTATAGAGTTCATACGTTCGGAACTAGGGAGCAGGTTACGAAATGAGTGGCCAGCACCATCCATTGCTGAACTTTCTAAGTAGCTTCACCACCGATATTCTATAGACAGCAGGCTGAGTAGGCCTTAGGATGAAATAGAGCAAACAATAATAGACATCTCGTTTAAATATTTACCGACTTATTGACACCAAAATTATCCATGATCACTGCTTGATCAAGCACCTGAAATGAGTGTAGAAGCAATGAATCTCTTAATCATCGCGTGGTTTATGCTCGAAGAAATATAGTTCACGAATTACAGCGCATTCCAGGAACAGCTACTGACAGGTATCCGAAAGTTTCATGATAGATCGAAATGAATCTTGTGCAATGATTAGAGTTCAATGTAATACTGGGAAAATAGAACTAACCTTACTCTTTGAAGACAATCATTCTTTATATCTTCCTTCATTCTTATGTTTTCCATGAACTGGAGCTTATCAAAACATATACATATACTCGTAGCCACACGTTAAGAGATCCACGAAAATCTAGATGGCCTAATCCACAGTATGAACATCCTGTATTGCAATGCGGGGTTGATGTTCTGTATGCCAATGGCAGAGGGACACTACACGGTCATTGCCGCCTAGTGACCATGTTAAGTGTCCCTGTATATCTTGTAATCTTGTATCATTAGCACTGTGTCACGAGCCAAATTGTTGCAAGGGTGGCTTTTAGTGCACACATTATTACTGTATTCTATTATTTTTTTACATAGGAAGTGTATTAAGTATGTCGTTACGAGCAAAAGTGACTTAAAAATGATAGTTCTGATACAGTATGAACAGTATCTTCAAATACGATTCTGCAAAAAGGAATAATCCATGCGTTTTAACTTTACAATTGAATTTTACCGAAAACCAGGTGGTAGTTCTGAACATGTAATGTGTGTATTAAAATAATGTTTTTACTCTTTTAATAACAATTGAAACAAAAAATCACAAATTTCATAGAAGTTGGAGGAATAATAAATAGTACCTTCAGAACATCTCTTGTTCAGCGCCACACAAAAATCAGGCTATATGACGTCCTGGCTCCTGGCTAAGCCTACCCTACTGTATGGCAGCGAGGCCTGGACACTCCGCAAAGGCGATAAGCGTGGGCTAATGGCGGCAGAGATGCGATTCATGTGGAGAACAGCTGGTTACACGTTACGAGACAGAAAGAGATCTGATCAAATCCTTAAAGAACTCAAAGTCAAACCAGCTCTCCAAACTGTGCAAACCTACAGAACATCTTGGACGGACCATGTGCTAAGGATGAAGAAGGACCGGATCCCACGAAATACCAAATACCATCCCAAGGCAGGAGAGATGTAGGAAGACCACCAAGAAGATGGACTGAGACTGTAACAGGCCACCAGGCCTAACATTGGATAGGAGGCAGAAGAACAGCAACTGCAGTACTTCATCTGACAGAAAATGTCCAATGTGTTATTTGTGTTTAAATGCTACCATGACGATAAAGATAAACATATCTTTCAGAGTAATGCAAAATAATAGGTTCCATTCAAACGTAAAAAATGAAGGGGGATGTCATGGACGTAAAGTGAGGAGAGGGTGAGGGATGGGAAGAAAAAAGGAGAAATTGGAAACAGAGAAAAAAATTAAAAAAGTACACATCAACATTCTGTTTTGACTACAAAGTCAAAATTTTTCAAGTACGAGTCGAACACCACACCATCGGATTCTGCAGCTACAAAATTTAATAAACTGAAGTGCCAAAAGTCATGGGATACCTCCCAATATCGAGTGGCACTCACTTTTGTCCGACGAAGTGCAGCACTGACTCAATAATTCGTTAGAAGTCTCCTGAATGAATATTCAGTAATGCTTCCTCTGCAGTCATCCATTAATTGCTGCGTAGTTTGTGCGGTGCAAGACGTAGTGCACGAACCGACCTTTCGATCATTTCGAAGGTATGGTCGATTGGATTCATGTCTGGCGATGTAGATGGCCAAATCACTTGCTGTAACTGTCCAGAATGTTCCTCAAACCAATCGCGAACGCTTTTGGCTCGGTGACATGGCGCATAGTAGTCCTGGAAATGTCCAGTCCATCGATATTTTGAGAAGACGAAGGCCGTGAATGGTTGGAAATGGTATCGATATTGAACACAACCATTTCCAGTCGATGGTCGGTTCAATTTGACCGGAGGTCCCAGTCTCTTACGAGGCTGCAGCCACCCTCACATCGCACAATGTGTTCCAGGGCCTCATGGGGTCTGCGTCACACCCGAACCCTACTCTCAGCTCTTACAAACTGGAACCGTAATTCATCTCACCACCTAACCTTTTTTTCTATCATCTAGGGTTCACCTGATATATACACGAGCCCAGCAGAAGCGCTGCATCGGAAGACGTTTTGTAAGCAGAGGCACTCGCGTCAAACTTCTTCTGCCATATACCGTCAACGTCACATTTCGTTTTATTGCCCGCATGGTCACGGTTGTCATACGTTCCATATTCAATGTTGCTGCTATTTGAAGCCGTGTTGACTGAAAGTCATCTTTGATATCTAGAAGCAGATGACGATGGACTCGGGCATGAAGTAGACATGGTCGGCTACTCCTTTGTTTATGGCGGGAGATAATGCTGGAAATTACATATTCACATATGCCGTGGATCGAGGAATATTGCATTAAATAACAATTTTCAAAATGGTATGCCAAATTCGCCTTCCATGATGCAACGTTTGAACGGTATGGTGGCTTGGTGGTTAAGGTGTCTGACTAGAGACCGTAAGATCCCTGGTTCGAATCCCTGTCTCGGCGGGGATTTTTACTGGCGCAATTTAGATATTTGATCTTCCTATCCAATAACGTTTGGCATTTCAGTGTATTTCTCGCTTGTCGGTGGCCATTTTGCCCCTTCTTCCTGGTTATAAAGATCGCCTGTAACTAGGAATGCCTTAAACGTGCAAGGCTATAAATAAATTAACTTGCTCAGATTTATCTTTTGACAAATACGTTAACTGACGTTAAGTTCGATTAGTGCGACCGACATTTATACAGAAAATTATTCCAGACGGTGCAAAGGCGTCGGAATTTCTAGCCTACAATGAACGGAGGGGAGTATCACATGAAATTATAAGAGTCCCGTGGTTTTCATCTTCCTACAGAACCCTAGAAAATAAAGTCTTTGTAACCACTGTGAAAGTTTCTACCTCGTGATAATATCAAATTCCAAATATTAACAGCTGAAGCATCTATACCAATAAAACGCCAATCTTGGTCGGCGTGTCTGTCACGCTATGACGTCACACATCCTGCCTTTGTTGCAGAAATATCAAAGGTTATGAGGATTTTTTAATAACAGTTCTATTTAGTAAAACATTCGTAAGGAAATGATATGCCAGAACACTGAAAAAAAAGTATGCATTGCATTTAAATGAACACATTATTAATTTTTTTAAATTTCCTTTGCTTTCACTAACGCCATATTTCAGCCGCATTTAACTATGTCTGCCGTTCAAATGTTGAATAACGAAAAAGAAAGGTTAAATGACTAGTGAAGATTTTTGGTTAAGTTTATATCGCAAAACACGATGACACTAACATGCGATACAGTCGCAATCTGGTAGAAACTTAACCTGCTTTTTAATCACAACAGTCCACACAGTATTCCTGTTAAGCGACCAGATCTTCTACCGCATACCACTGTGCGTTACCATCACTTAGGCTGATTAGCACTGAGTCCTGACTACGCTGCCGCGTGTCTTCCGGCCTCAATGTTGCGTGGAGAACCTATTTTTAGCGCGGCCGTAGAAGACAGCCGGCGAAAATCGGACGCCAGATGCCGGACGTCACATCACAGAGAGAGAGGGGGGAGAGACTCCCGACACGAGAAACACATCTGCAGTGACACGCGGCTCCCGTTATCTGACAACCAGTCACCAGAGTGGTTTCTTGCTCAGCTCAGAGCCAGGCATACACCACTCTGACGGCGTCAGTTCTGATACATATCATCATCGGCATCAATCAAGAAAATTGGATGGTGGAAAAAATATATAAGTATTTTCTGTGGTAGTGGGGTGGTAGACAATTCGACACAAAATCTGACAGCAGAAATAGGTTCCCCACATGTTACTCCGAAAATACAGATCTGACTCTTTAGTTGTCTAAAATAAAAAGATAAAAATTTCGAGATACTCTTGGGCACTGGGGGTTCTGAAGACATATTGAGTATTAATCAAATCTTTTTTCTTTTTTTAAAAAAAAAATCAGTTAAATAAATTACTTTTAGAAAATTTTCAAAAAGTATTTTTATTACATATTCATTATCTGGTTTATAAAATTCTCTATCAATTGATAAAAATTACTTTCTGAAAAAAAACTGACGAATTGCTCATTCAATCATAAAAATCCTTACAGTGTTCCTGTAATCTTTAAGACGCTACCAAAACATTGATATAAATTTTTTAATGACTTTTAAATCAGTAATTTCTGAAAAAAAGAAGAATTAATTTTTAATGGGTTTATATAAATAACTCGGACAAACCGCGGAATAAAAATCCAAACATTTTATGAGTTAACGGGTTGCCAACTATTGTATATGCTTCTGAAGATTATCAAAGAAAAAATACCTTCAACATCCCATTTAATCCAGTATAATTATTCCAAGTTACTCATTATAATCGTTTTAAGGTTAGTATGAATTAAATTTTGTGCATATTAATGAATTTCACATTTAAAATATTCGTAAGTTCTAAGGTTGTCAAATGAATGACTTTATAAGTAGGAAACTATCTCGGGCTTCTAGCCGCGTCAGAATCGCATCGTTTGGAGATGTTTCGGAAGGTAGCCCTGCTTCAAGTGTCAAACCATCGCTCTTCGTCAGTTGATGTTGAGCGTTGTCTTGACAATGGAAGCAGTGCTATCTTCAAAAATGTAGCTAGAAGATGCGATTCTGACGCGGCTAGAAGCGCTAGAAGCTTTCCTTTAGTGCTGCCGTCGGGAATGTGTTCATAGTTATCTGATTTTAAGAGTTCCGCTTTTCAGTCTGAAAGTACAAAATCTTCAAAATGTTGATTTAGTTTTCTTTGATTCATACACAGGTTAAAATTGTTCCAGGATCATAGTTTTTTGTGTGGCGCAGATATTGTCTGTGGGAAGTAATTCCAGATGAAAGAATATCGGAGTGGTTACCTCTTTGCTTTCTGCCCTATTTATCAACTCATTGAGGAATCTTTGTGTAGCCAGCTGTACAAGAGTAGGCTAATCTATAAGATATTTTGTGTGATAAGTGACCACGTTTCTGTGTAATTTATGTATCTCCCCAAAAACAGCATGGTAAAACAACTCTAAATTTGGCCATTTGAAATAGTACGCACCGTTGTTCGGCTTTCATGTGAAACTGAACGTTCCCGTCACTGGTATTATTAGTTTTAGCGCAGGCTGAGCAAGAATGCGTGGTACTTAAATTCCGTCATCAAGGTCACATTACGGTTAGTTTTATTACGTTCATTACTGGAGTCGTACCGTTAAATTCTGCCGACATTACAACAGCATCCAATCAAAATTCCACAAGGAAAGAATAACAGAGCGCGTGAGCCGAAGCAGCTTGCTAATTCCGTGCGGGGAGAACTCACCGAAGCGCCAAATTGGCTTCGCCAAGCGCGAGGAGTGGCTGTTCTGTGACTCATAGTGTTCTGACGCACCACGCCCGACTCCAGTGAATAGGCTAGCAGAGGGATAAGTCAACACAGCGCCACCATCCAGTACCTGTTCGGCACAGCCGGCTCACCAACTTAACATATGAAGTTGATGTTGTAAGCCATGACAGCAGCAGCAAGTTCCTCAAGACAAAGGAAGGAAACTTTTTTTTTTCGTTTTTTTTTATTTGGCATTTAACCTATAGGTCTTACAGCCATACACGTGCTATTAATTTCCTCTAAATTTTTAAGCTATTATTTTTCACAAAAGTATATATTAAACGGTATATGTTGATACTTTCCGTGGTCAGTAAAAGTTTTATGTTGAGAGGTAACTGGTTTCCCTCTTCTGAGAGTTCTTTCATAAAATTTGTGATGCTGTTCCAGTGTTTCTTGTGTCCAAAAAACATATTGTTCACGTCGCAATCAATCTCATCTTCACAGTAGCATCGGGGTGATTCAATTGCTTTGATTCTATACAGGTGGGCGGGAAAGAAGCCTTGGTTAAACTTTAACCTGGCTATTGTAGTTACTAGGTCTCTTGATGGGGAGCCTTTTTGGTGCCACTGGGGTGTTGGTATATGGGGGTGGATGCAGGCGTAGTGGTGACCTCTGAGTTGTGATGTTTCCGACCATTCTCTGTTCCATTTTTCTTTCCAGTATTTCTTAAAATGGTTTTTAGCAATTCTGCTTACACTCATCTTCTTAGCCCAATGGATCAGAACGGAAACTTTTTTTTTTTTTGCTAATAAGTGATGTATAATTGATCAGGAATTTAGAGTTGCTTAACCCTCTGAAATTTGTTTCCGACCACAGAACGATTCTGAGAAGAAAGATAAGAGGGAAATAGATCAGATCTAGAAAAAATTTTCAGAGGTGAAGAAATTTTATCATCCGAGATTAAAAACGGTTTGCTACCGTAAAAGATGCCAACAGAAATTTTATACTGAATATGATGAAAACTTTTCAGCTAAAAGAACACTGCTGTTGAATCAGCAGAAGTGGAGTATTAAACTAACAGTAGATTTAATTCATCAGCACAAGGAACAAGAAAGTTAGACACTTGAATATAATATGCTTATCCCAACAAATCATTTAGGAATTAAACTGGGATAAAAGAAAGTGTAAAAATACTATATTAATAATACAAAAGTGTTAAATATTTTTAAAAAGTTAAAAGAAGTATCATATTGGTTTAAAGTTGTTACAAGGAATTAAAACTACAAATCAAAAGATGAAATGTAATAGGGAAAAAGTGCTAAAATTGTTTCATAAATCTACCAATTTCTTTAGACCAGTAATGAAAATCAAGTAGTTTCCAATGAATTCCTTAATGATGATTCCTTCATAATATATTTAAATGAAAAGATGTCACCAGTTCTTGGTCTTTCATTAACCGAACCAAAAACGTGTATGTATCTTTGATAGGCGATACTGCAAGTGAGTAACTCCATACAGAACTAATGAAGAGTCTCAAATCTGTACGCTAGTATCAGCTAATATAATGATCGAGGTGCCAGATCAATCGTTTCAAGGCCATTTACCGATACATTTGACAGTTGCAGTTTTTACCAACTTTTATTTAGTTCAGTTATTTAGTTTAGTTCAGTTGTAACCTTTTTTTTAGTTCAGTTGTAACATTAGCAGTTATTAACCTAGATTTGACAGTTGTAAATTAAGATGCATTTATTTTTTTTATGTATGATTGTTTTACATTAACGGAGAAACCATAAATGACGCAAAATCATGTATTATTTTGAACTAAAAACTTATTGTTTGGATGCGACAAGTGAGAGAATGGAAACTGTTCTCATGTGTCAAGTTTAACAGACCAAATATTTGTTCTGCTCATCTAGTAGCAAGTATCTTCGGATGACACTTCAGAACCTCATCAGTGAACAAGCTTAGGTCTACATACGCAGCGTGGTAAGGAGACAACACATGTTTTTGCTCTGAAGGAACAACACAATTGTCATTCCTTTCTTTAAGGATAGTAAGTTTTAAGTATTTTGGCGATAGGAAAACCATCATCACTGTCGACCCAAATCATCAATTATAATAATCTCGAAAAATACTGCGTCGACAGAAATTACGAAATGTGACTTGTCAATGTCGTCCTGCTTTCTCCGATTTCCATCGCATTGCATTTGTGTCAACAAACGATAATGCGTTGTATTGGACTTTCTCTTGTGCAGCTATAAGACTTATTGATATAAGAACATGTCTAGTCGCAAGTGGGGCATTTGAATTCACCAATTTTCATTTTTTTTTCTCTTTTAATGCTGCAAATGTAAGTTCGTACTATTGTATAGTACTTTCACAACAAAAATAAATCTCTGACACTAAAGGAAAGCAACAACAGTATCTCATCTAAGCGCTGTTAGCAAAACATTTCTCAATGTCAAGTAATCTCTGAACTTCGAATGCCCTCCGGGTCGATTTTTGTGTTACAGATACTTCATTTAAAACTTCTAATGCAGAATAACTAAAAAGAAGCAAGTGAACAGTTACAGATATTAAGACTTTAAAAAGAAATTGATTACCAAAAAGAAAGAAAGCGTATTATTATTTCCTAAATCAGTTATTCATAAACAATCAGTTTCTCCATATAAAAAGGATAATTGATGTGTTACAATGCTGAATATATCCAGATACCTAGTCCAGAAATTATACTATTTTCGGTATAAATATCTGCTAATGGAAGTATTTAGTCCTGTGCTTTGTGTTGAACCCCAGATAAAAGTTATTGTCTCAGATTACGAGTTTTTGTTGTATTAGTGTAAGATTAGGGTTTGGGAGAGACTATACTAGTCTTTTCCAACCAAATGTCAACCTATCCTTCACGTGGTGCACCCTGTTTGCACGGACGAGGCTCTGGCGACTGAAAGATTCCCGGTATAAGGAGTCACGCACTGCTTGCCAACGGCCTCCGGAAGGAGGGCAGAAGAGCGGGGAGCGGTTCAGGGCACCCTCTTGCCCTTGGGGTTGGAAACGGCCCCTTAAGGCGGATGAATCAGAAATGATCTACGGCATGGGGATGCAGAAGGCAACGGGAAACCACTGCATTAAACACACAAAGGGTATCCCGAGGACATGTAATCCTCTCAAAGTACATATGGATGAAGGATTGCATCAAACCAGTCTAAAGGCCGCCACACACGTGCGGGAAACCCAAGGGATTTGGACGCAATGGTCACGGCCTTGCGGGATCCCGCCACGTGTGTGGGCACTTGCTTGAGGCCGTGGCCGCACTGGGGTGCGGCCACGGCCTCACCGAAATACAATTCTTATTTCCTGGAAGGCCGGGAGGGAGGGTGAGAATCTCAGCGTGTGTCCTGCGGTCAGTCGGCCTTCCAGGATTTCTTGCGAGTGCCTGCATGTGTTGCGATTTTGTTTCTCTGTTTTGTTTCTAATGTTCCGTTTCGTGATGTTCCGTGTTTATAAATATATATGATAGTGAGCCCTGTCTATAGGAATTGAAGTACCAGGAATACAACGACACAAACAAACGAGAAGCTACCTACGCCAAGCTGGCATAAATATTGAAGGAGAATGAACCAAATGCAAAAAAATAAAAAGAATCAATACTAAAAAAGAATCAGCAACATTAAACCATCATTAAATGACTCTTTGCGAAGTGATGTGCTGAAGAACATTAAAAAAAAACCGGCTGCAAGAAGATTACTTTGACGTTGTTAGCGAAACCGTTGCCATAAAATTACGTGGCCTTCCGACCAATCAAATGCTAATAGCAGAAAAAATAATTAATGACACCCTGTTTCAAGTCGAAATGGGCTGTTTAGGAATGTACAGTGAGCAACGGTTGCCTACTTCTGGCCTGTACTATTCTGCAGGCAGCAGTTCTGGATTTTTTTTTATCCAGGAACCTCATCGAATAGTCTCAGCCCACAACCTTTTCAAGCAACACCCGCAGGATCATTATAAACCACCAGCAGATTTTGATAAATTACCTCAAAACAACGACACAGCAGCAATTGTTCTATCAAATTATAATGCAAATGATGTCATGTGATTTGAATTTGAGTTTACATCACATGATCAACTATATTAATGACAACATGACTTTAAACTAATATTATTTTAATTTAGTTTTTATGTCATTTAAACTTAATTTTATTTTGTTGATGTATTTACGAATGGGAATAAATCAATTACAGTAAAAGTCTGGTTATCCGAGTTCCGATTATTTTTGAAATATGATAGGAAGCTTTTATGAAGATATGGAAATACAGAAAAAGGCTGCTTCAAGTTTTAGTAGGCAACTTAGAGAGAGGTAGCACTGTTACACATTCAATAAAGAAAATAGTAACAGCAGCCAACGCGTGCACATCATTGGATGCTGCCATCGTGAAGCCAACTCTGAGACTGAGAAACCCTTGAGGATTTTAACCCCTCGTGTGTGTGCAGGGCCACTTCGACGTAATCCCTGCGGTCCGGCCCGCGGACTGTTTCCCTGCGGCCCGGCCTCCACGTGTGTGGCTACCTAAAGACTGACGGCAGCAAAAAAAAAAAAAAAAAAAAAAAAAAAAAGTGTAAGATTAAAGGAAGATGGATAAAATATAAAAAAGACACTATTAACTGACTAATAATGGTCTGAATGATCACACGCTTCAACATATGTTTGTTGGGGATGTCAGGAATGGGGAGAGCGATTGTTGGCCTTACCTCGTACAGTCAGTAACAATGTCGAAGCAAGACATATACCCTCCAGATTGCGCAATGTGTAATTATTAAATTTCTCAGGAGCGAAACTAACCAAACATCTGCGGAGATTAAAGACAGTTCGGGGATCGTACACTGTCAAGGACTCCTGGGCTTGCCTGGCATGAGAAATTCCTGAAAGGCCGTGAAGAGGTCACACATGAGATCCACGATTGTCGTCCACGGACGAGCATTACACAGCAAAACAACCGCACAATTTGTGACTTGTATGGTTTCCGAGAATTCATGTGAGGTCGAAACAGATTATGTTAGACTCAAGCCGTCATCATGAAGGACCTACGATTCCGTAAAGTGTCTCGTCTTTCGTCTGCGGAACAGAAGTTGGCACGTTTGCAGATCTATGAACCACTCTCGGCACGGTTTACGAAAAAAATAAAAAAACAGATTGTTTAGGATACCATGAAGTGAGTAACATATAGAGGCAGCAGGCAGGGAAGTCCCATGAGTGTGCTAATAAGCTCCTCTTGCGTAAACTCAGTTCTTTCCTGTTTGTGGCATGTGTGAAGAAACCGATCACTGATAACGGGATTCCTGACCACCTGACTCACATAGCTGATAGCAGGCACAACGCAGCGGAAGTGTGTCGCTCAGATAGTGTTATCAGCTACTGATAACAAACGACGGGACGGTCTGAAGAGATCCGTAAAGGGGAGAGTAGGAGATTGTGGGTAAAACAAAGCACTGATTAAAAGTGGGGTCACTGGATTACTAATAAACCTAAATGCACTCGTACGACGAGTAGTGTTGGTAATGTTGTACAGTATCAGAAGAAAAAGAAAGAGAAATGTCTGACTACTATTTAACGCTTTTTGTATAGAGATTATAAAGTAATATTTCAGATTTACCATGATGTCTGACTCAGTGTTTGAGAATATTGTCGTAATCAGTGCTATTTCAGAAGTAGTTGTAATTGCTCTTCGTGGTGTTAAAAGTTGATGTCCATTCTTAAACACAAGTTGCCTGAACAAGTAGACTGAATTTAAATCTTTGTCTGTTACTTGTCAAACCTGGATACTTATTTGTCTCTTCCGTAGAACTTTTATTATTGTTAATTTCATTATTGCTATAGTATCCTGCACTTGAGAAATAGAGAGGAACTATCCCTGTAGTTCTCGCTCTCCGTATTTATTATTGTTGTTGTTTGTATAACACATCTTAAAACGAAGTTACCGAACAAACAACGAACGATATTTGGAAAACAGTATTTTAATTTTATAGATTCGAATAAATCGCTAAAATCGAGTGATATTTTTTACTCGTTCTTGTTATAGAATGAAATCTTAGGGTACGTTCCGTTGACATCGATAAAACGTGTTGTAATCTTCATAAGCGATAATATGCAGCAAAAATTGACTTCGTGCAGAATTTAAGCTGCAATATTTTTTTTATTTTTGGGATCTTTCTGTTTTCGCCATGGGTAATGTAATAATAGATGGGTTCCATCCGAAAAATATTCATAGTAATTAGATCTAGTCTCCAAAATTTGCCCTAAGGTTAGCTTATGAAATTCAGCTCTAGAAATTAATTCGACAACTAGACGTAGATTTAAGAAAAAACGCGGAAATTTGTAAAACTGATTCTTAAAATAAACTGAACAAAGATTGGAAATTTGATAGTAACTGTATAAATATAAACTACTAATGGCAACTGCACGAATAATGGTTACTTGGCCTAAATTCCATGCAAATAGAGTAATGCATCTAATTGGGTACTAAACTGTGGATATAACTTAAGTTAACCAAATAATGCTATATTCACTTACATTGAACGCAGTTTTCCGTTAAATTACTCATTTGAGTAAATGAGATGTATTTAGTAACTTACATTAGAGTTTTGCAACTATCAGTTGTTTTCTACTCATCTCAATCGTCTAGTCATATCGTTCATCAAAACCATCGGCTTAACTGTTCTTTCTTTCATATAATCGTTTAAGAAAATTCCAGTTAGACACCTAGATGTTCGTTAAATTACGGCTTGTTACTGCTGATATAAATTAACCAAATATCGATTAATATGTCAGAAGATCATTCAGTTCTTTATTTATGTTGGACCATTTATTTTGTTCATACTACTTAAGGTAATAATAGTACGTTGAAAGAGTGCTATCAGTTATAACCAACAAAAAACAGATTTCCACTTCGTGAAGTTCTGAATCGAAAAACACAGGTTACAGATTGAAAGTATTATCCCAGAAAATTGTATATCCATTACTTAACCTCCATATAAAAAATTACCGACAACGACTGTGATCTTTGTCACTATTCAGTCTGTTCACTCCTTCCTGGCGGCTCAAGGTCATTTTCCCCCGATCCCGCTACTCACCTGACCATCCCACCTTCGCTACCTCTCCGAGCTGACCGCTCTGTCAAAGCAGGCGAAATGAAATTTCCTCTTCGCGGAGTGGGGATAGAACAAAGTCACCTCGAGCCACCTCTGTAAAGCCGCGTTCCCACGACGTCTTGTAACGAAGGCGGGACGGGACGGGACGAGAACTCAACAACACGCCATGGGAACGGGGCCGCCTCTGCTAACGAGGACGAGACGCAGCTATCCACTCTGAGTCGGTAAACATCACAGGAGTGTGTAGCGGTGCGCTGTTGCCATCGGTTTGCAGCAGCGGTGCGCACCCCTTCTGTTGCTGTAAAGTGCTCTGTGCCAAACGACACTAGGCAACGTGGTGGGGAGGTGGTGGCGAGGTAAGCGAGGGCTAACCTGCGGCGCGCGCTCGTCCCTACACTTCGGCTAATGAGGTCCCGTCCCGTCCCGCCTTCGTTACAAGACGTCGTGGGAACGCGGCTTAACTCATCTCATTCCAGATATTTTCCTGGCCAAACATACTTCACTGCACTGTTGCAAACGCTGAGACTAGACTTCTTACCTTCCGACGTTTTGTTTCGCTATGGAGTACTCACTTCCAGAGAAGGGCAGTAGCGACGAGAACGGCGACTAGAAGAAGGGCGCAGCAAACGGCAGCCACCAGCGTAGCCTGCGACAGAGGCTGCGCTACCGGCAGGTCGGCGTCACCGGACCCAGAGGACACCTGCAAGGTAGACGGCAGTCAGAGACAGCACCAGCGAGGCAATAACAGCGCTGTCACCAGACGCAGAGGACAAATGCAAAACGGCTTTCGAACTGTATTCTAAATAATGTGACAGAACGGACTCCCGGTTGTGCGGTCCCCATATTAAAACTGAAGTTTGCAGATTACAGTTGTCTCTGTAGGACGCGCTTGAGATTCGCAGGCAATAAAGAAGAAATATACTTCGCCTAGCCAGTACTTATTGGACAAGTGATTGGGTGATTCCGGAAATTCAGTTGCAAGATAATAACTCGTTCGTCTCGGCCAGTGGTTCCAATTTAGATTTCCCAAGTAACACTTAAAGAAAAGGTCAACCTCGCATGATAAATAAAAAAATGATCTGTTATATTTTAATCGAATAACAGACGTAAAAAAATCAACAAATGTCCAAGAAATATATTTTAGTAAAATTAACGTTTGCGTAATTGTTTTTATTAATTACCTTAGTGATTACCTCAGCTTAGAGATAACTGCGCTTGAAGCTCCCTCTCGTACCACTAATTTGGAACCACTGATCTAGGTCGTAATCGGATGCTCTGCCAACTAAGCTCCGAACATTCGCAGTTTTCTGCAGTTTCACGAAGTCAGTTATTACGTTCGTTCTGATAGTTCCTGCCAACTATCAATACTACACCTTACGACCGCGCTATCGGAAGGACGTAAAACACAGAGAGAATAATCTCAACTTCCCTCAATTGGTCATTACGCGTCACAGTCCCAAATACAATTTTTTGTAAACCAGTCATTCTAATTCATAGATCTAGTATATAAATCAGTTATAATCGAATTTGAAGACATATTTTTAACCCTTGTTTTTTATATCTGCACTACTGTTGCAGGTCTTCTAGAGACTTTTATATGTTTTTAGCGTGAATACTTGTGTGGAGAGAAACTATGTGTATTAATTCCAAATTTCAAGGAAACCGCTTGAGTGAGGAATCAAAGAAACTCAGTAAAATTGTGGATTATATAAAACCAGCTGATACACGAGACTTCGTACGCGTGGATTAAGAATTTCTTTGACAGAATTGAATATAGAAAGTTGTTGGTAATGACGGATTGGTTCCAAACAACACCGAGTCGGCATAATATGACAGGAAAGATATCGCTATATAATTCTACCGTCAAACCTGTCTCTTGAAGAGAATCAATTTCCAACATTTTTCTGTCACCATTCGATAAGTACTCAAAATTTCATGACTACAACTATTAAACATACCGGAAAAAATGTCGTGTGACCTTCCTACAGATTTTCCTGTCAAATTCCATCAATATCGATATAGCCATTTAGTCGTCAAAACGTAACAAAAAGACAGAGACTTACTTCCGCATTTATAGTATTATTACTGCAGATCACTCACACACACTGAATGCGAACAACGCCTGAGGGATCATTATAACGTAAAAAAGTGTACACCTATAGCATTGCAAGACTACCTACGATTTGCCTCGCACTGAACCCCTTAATTTGTGATATCTACAGCTTAGCATTCAATCCGAATAACCGACGGTCCATGCGTGACTCTTACGATCAAAAACAATTTTTAAAAATCTTTGTATGCACCGAGATTTGAACCGGAGACCACGATCCAAGCAGCAGTAAGCAAGCGTTTTAATCACTGAGCTACTAGACCGCTATAAGGAAAGACAGTACAGAGACCTACACATCCTAAGCGTTTGTCTATCACTGTTCAGTAATTTTTCGAAATTATAAGATAACATGTATTATTTATAGAGAAAATTTTCAACCAAATGTAGACAGTAATTTTCTCCTTGTTTCAAAGGATAACTTTCATCGAAATCTGATGAAAACTGTGGATTTGTATGAAGAACAAACAAACAAACATGCATTCATCTTTATATATAAAGATTTGCAATATAATTAACTTTCTCATCAAAATAAAAACAACAGTAAGATCTTCGAAAGAAATAAATGACAAAAGAAATAAGACGTGCCAATCCAATACTTCTACCCGATAAGATAATATAAATTAATACTGGAAACATAAAAATTAGGTTCTTGGGTCTCCAAACTGTTCCCAAGACGAATGCAATAAATAATAATAAAAAACACATTATTTTTTCCTATTGAATTGCATATACAGTAGTTCGCAGGGAAAACAACTAACACTTCATACATAGTAAAACCAAGAGCAAATCTCGGGATCAAACAGATACAATGCAATGAGAACTGTAACATCCAAATACTGAATTAAGAAACACCGTGAAGAAGATACAAAGGCACCGAAATGATTAATAACCATTGCCATCTCCGAGGAAGCTGTAACTCCGCCAGTTGTGCCATTGTTCCAGTTATCCACACTACGAAGCGGAGACCATCAATAACAGCAGCAAACAAAAAAAGACTCCTGGAGAAACAGCTGCGGGCGGAAGAATACACGGACTCCTCCCGCTTCCGTAATGGGCGCTCGATAGGTAATAGAGCAGACCAAGTGTCTGGTCAGCCGTAAAAACAGAAACACGCCCTGCGCGCTAGCAGCTGTTGTTCCTGCTGGCGGTTTTTTCGCCGTTCCTCGCCGCAATAACGAACGGAACGAGCATCGCACTTCGTCACGGAGAACGCGCCTCGCTTTGTATCGCGTCCAATGTTTGAGACGTAATAATTTTCCTCTTTCCTCGAACCTAAACAGCAGACAGCCGTGAAACGGTGAGTGCCCCCGTAACGCTCCGGTACTTCAAAAGCAGTTCGTTCGGTTACACAACTGGTAAACGAGCCCTAATGTTGTCTGTCCACGTGTCCCATGCATATAGCTCGTAAACCAAATATGTTTCAGACTTTAAATTTACCCATGATATGTGTTTCTTTGATCCGAAATCAAATATCGTATTCAAACCTATGTAAAAAAAAACATTCTGTGCCGTTACATAGAGATAAAGTGTCATAAACAAATATCACTATCACTATCAGTGCTTGTGTGGTATCGATGTTAGATTTTTTTTTAACTGTTTAACGTCTCTTAACAGCGAGGTCTTTAGAGACGGGAAAGGATGGGGGGCAAGGAATGGGAAGGAATTCGGCCATGACCTCTTGAAGGAAGCATCCCGGCATTTGCTTGGAGTGATTTGGGAAACCATGGAAAACCCAAATATGGATGCCCAGACAGGAATTCGTACCACCGTCCTTCCGAATGCGAGGCCAGAACGCTAACCGTTACACCACCACGCTCGGTATCGATGTTAGAGACCGTCAAATAGTGGAGTAATGAACTAGTGATATGGTTTTTATTGGCTACGCAGTCCACCCCTGTCGTAGCCTGCCTAACCTAACCCGGTAATCCTACCTGGTATACGGGACCTAGAATTTAACGTGGAATCCGAACCACAGGAGCGTTCTTCACATTACACAACACGTTGTGCCAGAGGTGAAGGTCGGGTTAAGGGAGCGTCCATAAACTACGTAGCTCCATTTAGGCTTCCTGTGAATCCCCCCCCCCCTCTCCCTATGTAGCCAGACATGCTGTAATTGCAGTATATCTGTAGCTATAAGTATGACGTTTTGAGCTTGGACAGCTGTGAAAGTATAGATTGTAAGGCTAATTGAATCTGATATATAGAAATGAATATTTTTTAGAAAAGAATTTTCTTCACACAGTTTTATCCGATTTTTATGGAACTTTGCAAACGTATACTTCAAAATAAATAGAAAAATACTGTTTACTTTTGACTGACAAAAACCGAAACCCTCTCTTCGTTTATACACTAACATTAATTTCTATCAAAGTTTTTATGAAAACTCACACGTTGTTGAGGTTTTTTTTTTTTTTAAAAAAAAAAAAACAAGGCGGTCTCGTAGCTCAGCGGTTAAGTCAGTTACTTCCAAAAATTCCTCTCTCCGATCGCGGGTTCAAATCCCATGGTAAGCAGGAGTTTTTAGGAGCTGTATTTAATTATATGCGCTACGCCGAAAACTTCCGTGGTTCTGGTTCAACGTTAAACTGTAGTCCCCTGAGGAAAGTAACTGGCCCTCTTGCCTCTGACATAATAGCTTCATACATCTCGATCTGGAAGATTCGACCAACCTTCGGATTGTGGAATAAGTTAGATATTTAGCTTTTAAAGTAAAACTTCCTTAGGCGTGCTGGGCCAGTTTCGGATGAGTAAAATCTTATCAGTTCGTCACCGCCATGCTAATGTTAACAGTATATCTGTTGCGGTCTGGTGGCTCAGCGGTTAAGGTGTCTGACTAGGGAACAGAAAATCCCCGGTTCAAATCCATGTCTCGGCGGGGATTTTCACAGACCATTAATCCTCGCCTTCATCAAGGCCGATCGTGTTCAATTTTTGTTTAAATTTAATATTTTCGAGGTTTTGATTGATAATACCCGATGCTGGTTTTGTACAAAATATAAAAAAATCCTAATTCATAATACCTGATGTTGATTTTCAACTAGAGTTTAATAAATAAACCGAAAAGAGGTGCTATATATATATGTTACATAGCATAATTTTTCCCTAAAATACAATTTTTTAATAATTTTCATATTTATTCACTCTTTAAACATACCACTAAAATACTTTTTGATCCCAGAAATGTCTCGGAAATTATAAGCCTGCATCTGGCAACCCTAGTAGTGAGGGTTGTGCGACTGGTTGGATTGTTTGGTAACACATACTGACCGAAGACACCATTTTGTTACTGTGAAAGATTTTCTGTGATGAAGGAGATATAATTATGTACAAACATATCTTGATTCACTAAAGTACGAACCGACTGGGGACTGTATGCAACAGTTCTAACACGATCACAAAACAAATCAGTGATCCTGAATATGTTGGTAAACGTTAATTGACTGAGGCTGAAATGATTGAAACAGGTGACTGAAGCATTTTGAAAAGAGTGCGTAGTCATTTAACACGAGGAACTACTCTGTGGATGCAGCATGCAGACAGAAGAATTTGAAAGCTTACCCGATGCAACCCATAACAATCTTTTTTCTCTATGAATTTTTGCGGCCTATGCCGACTTAGGTAATTCACCCAGCGAATATATTTCGTATATATTCGTGAACGGGGATACAAACTCGACAGGAATAACGACGCTCCAAAGTGAGTTTATCAAAACTCACCTCTGCTTGTATTGGACCTTCAACAGATCTTTCAAACTCCTTATAACTTACACAGGTGCCATCTGGCACTGACGACGCCTGGTCGAAATCTTTAAGTGTCTGGAGCCCGCTGCTTCCGTTTGAGACAAAACACTGCACTAGGGACCAATACCTTGAAATTTTTACCCCTTGGCAATACTGCTGTTTCAGAAAATAGAAGGAAAGCGAGTGGCTATAAATCCTTTAAGAAAGACCCAGGAGGGTAATCTTAAAAATGCAAGGGAACAAGACGGGAAAAAATTCCACGCATAATATAATCGAATAACCACTACCATCCTTATATTTGACAGTTTCGTTATTTATTACTTGCAAATAATTATACAAAAGTTTCAAGTACCGCCTCCTCTAAAATTATTCATCTCTTCGTTGGCAGTTAGTTGTTCATCCGTAAAAACTAAAATATATTTTTTATGTTACAGTTTCAAATGAGCTTTGATGGTCTTCCACCAAGTGTAATGGTTGCTATGCTCGACTATACGATGAGTTATCATTAAAGTTTGGCTGTCATCAAGAACAAAATGACCAAGCGTGGTGGGTGAGACAGTAAAGCTCTGGAGGATGCGGGTTGAAAAAACCGTCCTGGTATCCAGATTTGGTTTTTCCATGGTTTCCCCAAATCCATCCAGGCGTATACCGGGATGGTTCCTTTAAAAGGCCATGGTCGAATTCTTTCCCGTTGTTTGTCACCACCCCTTTCCCGCCTCTAATGACATAGACGTCGACGTGTCGACAAGGCGTACTTCTAGCAAGACCACTAGTCCCCAGCCCACATGATTGACTCGTCCTGTAATAATAGATATTCTTCTATTGCTTGTACAAGCATTATTCTGCTCTAAAATGATATCCTTAATAGAGTTCTTACTTCAATGGGAAGAGAGGAGAAAGATAATGCTGGTTGGTATCTCAGACGTACAAGGATGACAGGAAAATGTTCGAAGCTAAATCTGGGGTATTTTGCAGTTGATTCTGGTACGTATTTATAGAATTAGTGAGTTATTACTATAATAAAATACAATGGTGGCGGAAAAGGGAGGGGGGAATTATTACTTATTATATCTCTGAAAAATGAAAATACATTAAAATGTAATAAAGGGGAGCTAAAAGGAACCAGAACCATGAATATTAGACACAAAATAATACCCATTTATTGATTCTTATGGCTTTTACAAGGCCGGGTAATAATTAACTTTACGTTAAACATAGTTCGACCAACAAAAACAAGCAATACCCGACGTTTACAATCCGCCGATGAAAGCAAACAAAAATTGAATGAAATATTTTAACAAATAAAAACAGCATAGTTAACATTGAACAACATGGCAACACAGGCCATCAAATTGAAGCTAACATTTTACTGTAACAAAGGATTATCCCAGGGGCGCCGTATAAAGTTAAAGAAAAGCATCAAAATGAATTTACAAATAGCAAGATGCTTGAAATTTACAGTGAAACATAAAATCAGCTAGCTCAGTGATTTAGTGGCGGGAGCAGAGTCTTATCCCAGTGCCGCTTAAGGGTTCACAAGTCCGTTAAAATCCCAATGAATAGTGACCGTCTGTATCCGGTACATTACCATAAAAACATCGCCGTGAAGTAGCGTGACATGCTCAATGTCACTGCAGCTGTGGAAGCCAGAAAAGCGGGTACGACCGCATTATTAGAACGACTTCCAGATAATGGCAGGCATGCCATATAACCTCTCGCTTCCCAAAGCAAGAGTGTGATCACAACCAGACAATGATCACCAGACGAGAGCGTGTCGGCTGACACGTCTGTTCAGTCACTCGTCCCGGCAGCAAGTGTCGCTTAAGATGGCTTCTTCCTTCTTCCTCGGAAAGTCGTCTCTCCACATATAACAAACTCCCTAGAATTAGTACTGTGGACCCCAATACACGTTCATGATTGGTTATCTACACATGTCCGTCGTCACGTGTATTATATCGCGCCTCGCATTCGCTGCATCCCTCCGCGCGTTTTCTGCCTGCCTTCAGTGCAGTAGCGGAGTGGGGTGAGGTCAGCGCCCCGGCTAACGGAAGATAGCCGTTATGAAGCTGTGGCGCCGCCAGGTCGGAGAGGCCCCCATTGTCCCACTCTCGAGCGTCCGAAAATGGCAGTTTCCAGCCTCCAATATTCACCACCTTACTGAGCCACGAGTTTTACAGAAAATAAATTTACAACAACTATACCTTTGGCTGCCCTGGTTTAACATATGTTTAATCTATCCAGACAACCCCCATTATTTACGCTATTTACACGTCACAAGATTGAATATAATTAATGAAATTGAATGTAATTAGTAAAATTATGAATATAATTAATAACATTATGAATATAATTAATAACAATTTAATTATATTCATTGTGGGTGACGCTGTCACACCACATTACCTATTAGATGAAGTACGCCGAACATACCACGGCATTTTTATTTCGCGTCCGCAAGCTGTTTTTGCAGTAGGGTATTGCAATTAGCACTGGTTTTTAGGGTTGCCACCCGTACTCTATTTAGTGTATTGTATGCTATTTTGTTTAGGTGTATTTAATAACCTACGAAAGTAACAGAATGCTTTAAAATATCTTTTTTACCTGACACACATTTTCATTTCACCTTTAACCAACAAAAATAGAATGCGTACGCAGCAATAACAAACCGCCATTAAAAGTCTTTGGCAAACTTCAGTATATGGTAACTGGATTGACAGATTTTTGCGTTTCTGAACGAAATCACAACGAAAGATGAAACGTCAATCATTTCGTACATGTTAGAACTATCGATTCGATCGATATTTCTGCCGATAAAGAATTAGCTCATTATATATTTTAATTTGAATATAGACCGTAAATATGCCGTGGAAGTGTTTAAGGAAAACAAGGTGTTTGCTGAATGTATCTAAAAGTAACGAATAGTATTTGTTCAAACATAAAGCACTCTTATCCTAAATAATGTATTTTTATCACCCCAAAGCACAAATGTGCTTTAATTGTTCTGAAAAATATCGAAACCGTACTGTTGATGGTGTGAAACTCCGATAGGCTATCTTTTAGGATTACCCCACCACAGTCCAAGTTTTTCCCTGCAATTGTGCACAACTAAACCTTCTCATAAGAGAAACAGGAGACAATATATTTCTGAAATCAAAACAGACAATTTTTTATTTGCACCTTGAATTGCGTTTTTATTAATGTAGCTGATATTTATTACCTCTTCGAAATGTAATATGTCCTTTAAATTTTGGAAAGATGAAGAATGTTGAGACACTGTTTCAAATGGATTAAATAAAGGTTAATTACATTGCGGACGAACTCAAACTCATAAGACTATATTTTTTACATAATCTGAATTAAAAGTTTTTCATGAAAGCAGCAAATTTAAATTTTGGAGTTTTGGTTATCTTCCAGAATAAATGTTCTAACTCGCATACCAAAAATTAAGAGTCCTTCGCGAGTGACCACTTCAAGTAGGAAATTAATCCACTTCGTTCTTGATCAAATAGACAAAACCGATCTAAAAATGCACAGAAACAAACTAAAACAAGAAAAAATAAGGATCAAAAACACACGAATACAAACAGCGACCGTCGAAAGAAATCTAATGCAAACACTACCTTGGTTATAGTGTAAACCTTTTTTATAATATTCGATCTAATGGAATATGCACCTATGCTAATTTTCTAAGAAAATCTCAGCATGTGGGTGCTTCCTGGACGGAAGCAGTGAGTCAACCACGTGCAGTTCGATGACGCACCTCCCAGCGATGCAGTCCGCCCGAGTTATCCTTTCGGCGCTTACTCAGCAGCTTCGTCCCTCATTAGCAACTGAAGGGTGTTGCTAGGCGACTTCCTGACCGAGGCGCGTACTAGCTGGCCCATCGTGTAAACTCACACAACTTGGCTATATGAAACGTCCCTTTGCAGACAATACAGCTACCTATAAACACCGAACGACATTTGTGTTTACGAACACTGTGAGACATCTCGTACAGTAATAAACTGGCCGATGATGACAGCCAGCGCTAGAGTAATGCTGACGTAGTAAATTACCGATTTAAAAACGCGAGAAAGCATGAGGTGATGTCTCCTCTGCATATGTAAACGTATTTAAATCCCTCGCCGACAGTATCTGTGTGTTCCATTGTGCATCACGTAACAACGATCGAATCAGGATGTTCACAGTTTGGAAAATTAAAATCTTCGTTATGACTGTAGCTGATACAATCTTTGCCGAGTTGGCGGTGCGGGAGGCAAGAAGGTGGGGTCAGCGGCCGCATAGGAACAGTTTGTTTTCGTTCACTCAATCAGTTATCCGAGTACGGACTAACTTCGCTGCGAGCGAGGATAGAATTTAGTTCTCAAAAGATCTGCGCTGCGCAGCCCTTCAAGTCTTCTGCAAGTGGCAGTGGCAAAAGCAAAACAAAACCGAAAAAAATAGTCTTAATGACAATTACCTGAAAGAAGAGATAGGTTCCAATTAGAAACTGATTTAGTTATTTGCAACCATGATTCGATAATTTAAAAAAAAAATAGGAACAGCCTTCGACCGAAATTTGAGTATTTTTATTGTATTGTAGGGCTTGCAAACTTTACTTTTTACGCTTAACTGGCTTGCGGCCATGACCCCCCGAGCAAGACTTGGCGACCCGGCAGGGATGAGTGCCTCACAGCTTGAAAACATTGATCTATACCATAAAGCATATTAATAAGCTTACATAGACTCTGACCACAATCTGATATGAGATTGAAGGCTTTCACGGCGTATCGGGTTTTCCGCCTTATGTTGTTGAAACAATAACATACGGAGGAAAACCCGTGAAGACTACATCACAATCTGATAGTTATGAATCAGGCTAAAATTGAATAGTATAAGAAAGCAACACAGGAAAAACACACTGGAAGTGAACAAACTGAAACAATTTAATATGAGGGAAAAATTTGCAGAGACAGTGGACTTGGGTCTAAGAAGTAACTTTAAATGAAGTGCCGTTCGTAGGTCTTACGAGAGGTGTATACTCACAGCGTCCCGGAGGTAGCAATGCTCGTAGGGAAGCAGTGGCTGCTCGGAGCAGTTGTCCTCGTCCTGCAGGAAGGGCGGCCGTGGTGGGGGTGGCAGCGAGAACACGGGCGGCGGCCCGCAATCCCCGGAGCACATGGCGACCAGCAGGCACCTGACACACAGCAAGTAGTCACTTAACCCTCAAACTATTACAATACTTTGTGAGTTGTTCTGATGATTCAACTCCTAACTCTCTCCGACGTCTTGATCGCAACCTTACGTCATCTCCGGGGTGTTACAGAATCCCCGGAAAATGATCCTAGGAGGGAATTAAAACATCGGAGGGATAAAAGAGTTGATACAGCTGAACAATCAGGAAAGTTTTGTGGGTAAGAGTATGAAGGCTGCTTATAGCATGAAATTTTAAATCACTCAAACACTAACCTTTAATAAATGGTTAAGACAATGCACAGGTTAGGTGATAGTTAACAGTAATACAGCCCGCACTTCTCGAACGTAAATAATGAATTATCACGTTTCACTTGAACTATATGTAGTGCGTATGCTCTTTGTTATAAAACCGTCAAGATAACGTATCTCAACTAGAGAACCTTTTAGAATGCTTTTGATAAACGTCATCCTAATTCCAATGCTTGTGATAATGGCCATGGTGAACGAATGATGCTGTTACCAAAAAAACTAACCAAAGAAGAAGTAGAGTTTCTTTTAAAACACTTATTTAAAAGAAATTAGTATATCAGAAACATAATATCCAAATCCTTTAACAGTTACGTACATCTATCCGGTGAAGTACTTATGTAATCTGGTTACACCTTCCAGGAAAATTAAAAAAGGAAACTTTTCTCTAAGTAAACACAGAGCAAGCCGCATAAAATGCAAAAAGCTGTAAATGAACAGAACGGCGCTAAAGATGAAAAACGCCATGCCCGGTGGGTGAGCGGAATTCAGGAGGACGTGACTTCAAATCCTCGTCCGGCCATTAAGATTTCGGTTTTCCAAAGGGCCCCGAAATAATTCTAGGCGAACGACTAGATGGTTCCCTTAAAATAACATGGCCGATTTATTCCATTTCTTGTCGTCACTACTCTCCAATGTATAATTACCTCGATGCTGATGAAGGGCAATGACCGAAAACATTATAATACAAAACCATTGATAAGATAATAACCAATGGGTCTCAAGTTAAAAGAGTGACTTGTAATCCGTGTTAATATATAGCATATACGAAATAAATCAGTTTTAACACTACGGGTAAATTTTAATCATTGTGAATCAATATATAAAAATATAGCAGTGTAAAAAACGTATAATTTACAAATTACAGATTACAGTCTTCTCTTCAAATGTTACATAAAGGAAAGTATAAAGTGTGAAAGGCCGAAGATTTTTATGTTATCTAATCGCAGTGAGAAAATTTGCAGCTGAAGTTAAAATGCAAATTATGTGATAATAATGCTTATATCTGACAAAGGAAATGTATAAAGAACGGCTGTATCGGCGAAACAAATAACTGCATTACAAGAGCAACAGTGAACGTAACTTAGAGCCCACAATTATTAATCAAATAATAAACTGTGCTTCGGACTTATAACTTTAGAGAAATTCACTGGGTATACAAGTGAATGTAGAACTCCGATGGTGGAGCATTTAGAACATTGTAACATTTTTACTAGTGTGGTCTAGCCATAACAAGAAAATAATAACTTCTACATAAAATCTTAATTGCTCTTTCAGTTTCTCCAAGATAGTGAATGCTTATTGAAATGTCAGCTTTGATGTGGCTGACCTACAGTTTTCCGCGGAATGCAAAATCCAGAGCTTCGTATCATACTCCATATGAGCAAAGCAAAACTTTGCCAGAGGTTTAGGTCAGTTTCAGAATCCGTAAAAATTCCGGGATTAGAACCACCGACATTTCGACCCTCAGTCAAACGTTGTCATCACTATTCACCGTCGCGGACCATATTACTGACCCCAACTCAATATCTGGTATTACACTCATTGAACGTGTGTAATTCATTGCCCTATTGTACTAATTTACGTGTAAGAAGCGAAAAAGAAATCACAGGAAAAATTTGACCTGCTCCAACGTATACACAGGCAAATAATAAAGAAATTATACTAAACTCAAAACAAAGTATCATGTTTGTTCTCAATTTTCTAAATTTTTCTCATGACGCTGTAGTTAACTATGCAAGTTTAACTGATAATCAGGGTTCATCACTAAAATCCATGTTCAGATAAAGCTGATATTCTTAACGTTTCTCCGTGAAAGATGTAGGCAGTTCTTGAACCTCCCTCGATGACTTTCAGGAAATAACAATCGATTATTAAACACAATGTGTAGCTTCACTACCAAGTGACTGCACAGATTCCGGTAACTCTCACCTCACAGAATATAAGATCACTGAAACATTTTGTTTCATGACGGATCACTGAGCTAATATTCTGAAGTTGTTTTATTCATAAATAACTCTGAAAAACCACTCGAATTCAATAAGATGTTGAAAATTACTGTCAATTAACAGAAAAATTAAATGTAAATAATTCCATGAATTTCATAAAACACTTTGGTGAAATGAATTAGCCAATTTGAAAACTATGTGTATGAATCAGTAATCCCGACAAGCGATAAAAGAGTATGAATAGACAAAGACAACTTATTACTTCAGCGCGTTAATCTATGGTTCTTATCTTATCTCTACGCCAACAGGTATTAGTTGCACATGAGCAATTAAAAAGATTAAACCCAAGAGCTGTTCCTCGTCAGCAGAAAATTCTTCTCCAACAATAAATATTAGATTTACATATCGAACAAACAAACAGCTATTTATAAATCAAGACATAAAATACCACAAATACATTGCTTCAGCTTGGGTAGTATATTCTTTCATTGGTTGTAAGGTATCGAGTAATATCCCGTGCGGTGACTATATGTAGTACGAGATGTGCAGAGAAAATGAGCCAAATATGATTCTTCAAATGGAAGCATGCGTTTATTTCAGCGTCATCTGAAAGTACGCGAAATCTATCATACAACCGTCAAGAAATATTGTTCGAATGTGATTAACTTTGGTGGGCCAGCAGCTTGGGGTAGATAACGTGTTATTCCAGCTTTTAACAAGGGCCTTGTTTACTTCTGGCGCTAGTTAAAGATATATTTTATTTCTTGACGTTTCTACAATACATTTCATTGTAAATGCTATGTCAGTGAATTCTTCTTTGAACATACTTTCTTATGACGTTGTAAGAAATGTGTTTTTCCAATTAAAGTATCATCTTTGTACACACACTTGTTACGAGAAGTTGCTATGCGGAAAATTACTCAAGCTATTAGGTAGTAGCATTTGGCGGATACCACTTTACGACATCTTAAATCGTTGGGGATATATGGAAGTTATTCTCGTTAGCTGCATCAACAACTTTCCTACACTATGCATTGTCGTCTTCAATATCCCAGCAGCCAATATTATTTATTTTGATTGAAAGCCTTCTGCATCTGTACTTCCAAGATCACTTCATTTGTTTCATGTTGTGACATTAATTTGCCACGTGGGAATTGATTCAAATGTCTATTTTGGTAATCTGTGATTCTACCTTTCTTTTATATGGCCAGGTTCATTGCTTCTTCTCTAAAACATGAAGTAGTAATTTTTAAATTATATTTGGTCTCATAGAAATAATAATTAGTTTAATAAGCAACTGTGGAAGAAAATTGCCTGCAATAATCAAATATCATAGAATTATCTTTCGCACGATATTGAAGCCCATTTTTCAGAAGAAATTTTACAAAGAACTTCTACTTCCATTTTTGATTTAACCGGTCAATACCTCTGATTCATTGTAATGCAATTTTCAAATATTTTAATGTAAATATACACTGGCGTAGATTAAAACTGCAATATTCAAAGAGGAGTGGTGGAATTTCAGGAAATTTTGTTGATATATACTTTATCATACCCAGAAGAAATGATAGCAAATTGAAATGGATCACGCTAAGTTGATAACCCTTAGGTACAGTTGCCAGTAAAAAGTGCTTCTATACATTGGTGGATCCTTTCCGGAATTAAATCAATAAGTGTTCTTCTTGTGGTATGTTTCTATACGCCTGCATGTCTGGTGCAGTCAGTTGTCGCCAAGTTTGTGCTGGATGACCATGTGATCTTATGTATCTACTCCTGGCATCCCAGACTTGGGTCTATTAGGGACAAATATGGGGCCCTCGCGGTTTAAATTACTATCGAAACTCTTGTAAGACTTGTGTTGTGATGTCCACAGTATGAGGACGGTTATTATCCTGTTGGAATATGCGATTTGGATTGTGGACATGAAGGGTATCACAACAGAGTGCAGCACCCCATCTACATAGTGGCGGGCTGTAATTGTGCCTACAACAACAACCAAGTCAGTCCTGCTGTCGAAACTGTTTGCTCCCAAACTATGACTCCACTACGCCTGCTTACATGTTGTCAATCATCACTTTGCCACGGACAGAATGGAGACTGGTCTCTAAACACAACTGTACGGCATTCATTTGTCCATTTGCGTTTTGCATTACACCACCTTAGACAATGCGGGCAATGAAATCAGGTTAATGGAACACAGTGCATTGGATTCAGATAGTGTACTCCAGCTTCAAGCGATTGATTTACAATCGTCCGGAGGGTGACTCTCTCTGTAACCACTGCTTGGATCTGGCCTACAGTAACCCGTCTGCCAGCAACAGCCACCCACACAATTTGGCGTTCTTCACGTGCTGCCGTCCTTGTGTATACACCTGTACCTGCTCTAAGAGTAGTAGAACCTTTTATCATATATTGCGATAGAAGTCTGTATACTGACACTGTATTGCAGCCAATTCTTTGGGAGATTTCAGGATATGATGCACCCATTTTAAACACGCTAATTTTCCAACCACTCTCACAGTCGGACATTTGGATGTAGAGCGTCATCACTCTTCGCCTTGGCATACTGGGTCAACAAGAACTCGTGGACAAAAAGTGTCATGTTACACCACACTGTTCACCATTTATATGTCAAAAACACAGCAATTTTTCATAATAAATAGCCTCGTAATTCTCATACTATTACATTTAAAACTTTCAATGTTGAATTATTTAATACCCTTTATTTGGGGATACTTGGGGCCAAATTTCATTCATCACAACTCCGTACTTTTAATTTCCGTCAGTGTATTAACAACTGTTTTCCTGAACATTGAATATATCCGTTAGTGATATTGTGGCCTACGCTTATTTTATGGAAATATCTGTTTCCTATGAATAATCTGTCCTAAATGTATTATGGGTAATTGTTATATTTACATTGCCTAGAGATATATTTTCAGTTACATTCCCTTTCTACTAAATGCTGTAGTTTTTCCTTTATTTATTTTCAGGCCTCAGTAGCTATATTTCCACCACACGTTTCCTGAATATGAATGAGGCTTCCTCTACGTCATCTAAAAAATAAACTTTACGACTTTAAGACAATTTGGTTAAGTGATGACTTCGCACTCGGCGATATGCCTTATGGATCCACTTAAATCCACTAGCATTCAGTTATTAAGCTAGTACCAAACAATTCCCCAATTTATTTCACAGTATTAGTCAGTATGGTTTACTGAAATTGCCCTGTTTTGTGAAAATTGTAATATCCTTTCATAACAATAGTTAAAGTGTAACTCATCTTTTCCATTCAAGCGAAACGAACCTGAACTCAGTTCAGTTCGCAGAAGTCTGGACGCACAGTATCGTCGTGCAGGGTTCGCATTGCCCGCGGCCGCCCCTCCCGGGAAATGAAACAAAGTGCCGAGTCGTCCCTCGCTACAACACGCGCTGCTCTGCGTTTATTTATTTTTGTTCTTCCCTGCGGCGATATTAAGAGGCAGGGATATCTGGGCCGCGGCAGATTTTCCAATACCCCCGGGGAGGGCGCCATTAATGTTAATGACTGGCGACGTCACATCGGACACTACCTACGCTGACCCAAGCTCAATCACCACTCAACTCGAATTTCAACAAGATGGCTCCTAGAGTAGGCGCTCGTTGCTTAGCAAAATACGAGTAACTACATTTGCAAAAGCCTACGACAGCAGATTTGTTACCAACACGCAAACCTGCCAGGACATTTTACAAAAATCTGTGCGCTGAGGATTCCACAAACAAGTTAAATTTAAGTCGCTGAAAAAGTTAATTTCTAAAAGCTTTTAAAACTTAAAGTTATTTTTAAATCTAAAATATAATCAATTTAACAAAAGTCTTTTAAAAATTATGTACGAAACAAACACAAATAAACTGAGATGGAAAAATTATCGTGGGTATTATAAAATTTTGAAAAGTTACAAAAACTTATTTTCATGAAATATTTATTGGCTCATTCCTGATAGCCTCTATTGAAAAATATATACGACTATTTGTCAAAAAAAATTATCCACTGGAAAATAAATATCTGTTAAAACAACGTATTTTTGGAAAACCATGACATAGTTTTCCTGTAATCTTAAGCAGGCTACAGCTCACCGTAAATATTTAATAAAAAATATTTTTAAAAAACTACAAAAAGTGATTGAAAACTTACAAAAAATCTCTTAAACAATATTAATTTAAATTCCTGGAAGTTGTGAAAAATCAAATGTTACAACAAGAATAACTCACAGCTATTAGACTGTGTGGTCATTATTTCAGTTGTTTCAGAAATGTTACATGCAGTTACTCGATTCGTACAGCGTTTTTACAATGTTGAAGATAAATTAATTTGAATTATTTCGTTATATCTGTAAATAATAGAATATCATATATTTAACTAGTACGGCTTCAGTTATTTGTATAAGCTATTGCCAATCCTGTTCAGAAATTTAGCTTACATAATAATTAGTCAATAGCGTACGGTTTTCTGAGATTTCACAGTTTCGAGACAATAGCTCCAGCATATGAAGTTGGTATTTATGGCAAGTTCTCGCATGAAACATTTCAAATAATAACTACATAATCTAATAACTGTAGGAATTTCTATTATAAAATAACAGAGGTAATGTTTATATACCAGAGCAACTTTCAGCAATTAAAATCATATATGATGAAGATCTTGTTTTAAACTATTCAGTCACTTCTCGCAGTTGGGTTTTTCTGTGTTTTTAATAACCTTTTACTATTTGATTTTGGCGGTTGGCACCGAGGCTTAAACAGTACGATTTCTCACTGCAACTTGCCATTCGGGAGGACCGGTGTCAAACCCGGTTCGGCCATCCTGTCTGAGGTTTTCCGTCGTTTTCCTCAGTTACTCTAGGCGAATGCTGGGATGGTTCCCTATAAAGCCACGGCCGACCTTCCATCCTCCCTCCTTCCCCGTAGTAGTAGATAGGCTGAAAAGGATCTCCTGTGATCCTCCAGCAGCCGGCCTCCTATCCTTCTGCTGGGAGGAATGAAATGTAAAAAAAAAAAAAAAAAAAAAAAAAAAAAAAAAAACTTGTAATTTACATGTGTGGTATAGCTACTTTTAGTAACCTTACGTATTTCTTAAACGAATCAGTTCATCTACATAGTTTTGGCTATATAACTTATCTGTAAGTTCGAGTAAGCTAATAACTAAGCCGTCGAGAGACAGAAGTTACCCTATAGCCATTTTAACTTCTCATTTTTTTCATATATTGATACTTAAGTCGACAATTGCTTGATCGAAAGTTGTATGCTGCAATTTACGAATTGTAACTACATAGCAAAACACCCTGCACTAGACTTTACCTTGGTCGCGCAGATAATCGAACTCCGCTTATACTCCACCCACCAGGAATCCCTACACCGGGTCTTAATAGTTTAATATTTAAAATCAACATAAATTGCCTGTGTGATCTCTAAATGTTCCAGTTCATTTTTACGTAGAGCTGGCCATTATATCCGTCGTATCACACCAACTAACTGCAGCTATCACCATATCTGTTAGTTATGTTTACATTTCTTCTTGGTACAGATAGTGGCCCTAACCATTCGTAAATGTACTCAGAAATCTTGCGGAATTTCACGAAACTTCGTTTAGCAACACACTCAACAAACATATACAACTTTCCCGAGACATTCGGTAAATACAACATGCCACGCATAATGGCCAAGTCACCAGAGTTTTTTAATTCTATATAAATGATCTGACACTGAGAGAAACCATACTATTTAACAAAGTGAAGTAAATATGCACTGTAAAATGTAGACTTGGCTCAGAAGGAGATCTCATAACTTTTTGCCACTACACGAGCACAAGACTTGGCCTATTTTTACAAGAATTGTTTTTGCAGGATTATAAGTTTCCCCAGACATTTCGTAAATTTAATTCCCATTAAGATTTAGAACAATCAACATTCTCAGATATGGTTGGACCAGTAGCAACATGCTGAAAAAGGAGCACACGCAAAAAGAAAGAAGTTACGTGTACGTCAGCTATAATCCCAAGTAATAGCGATACTACTGAACATTCTGCGTCATGTGACGAAACTGTTTACAGTTGTGACGCAGAGTGGGAGAGATTAGAGACCTGAAAATAAGATACTGGTATACTGAGATTCATTTGACAGCTGTATATGTGAAGAAAGATTCCGTTTTTTTCAACCAATGTGGCTCGATCGTGTTTCTAAAGGTTTTCGTAGATCCTTCCAGTTTCTGGAGTGTCTGACATTAATCTTCAGGCACTTCTGCGAAAATGTTTACCCAAATCCTCAAAGAAACGGATAGCTGCTTATACCATTTCTCGCGCTGTACACAAACGCAGTACGCCCATACAAAGATCACATGGAAAACCCGAAGTCAGGGAATTTTAAGATTTCAGATAGTAAGCTATACTGTACTTACTACTACAGAACTTAATAGTTGATTCTTTGCGTGTAGTTATTGTGGATAACATGTTCATATACAAACATGAAATCGTTTTTTTATAACTTTTATATGAACACGCTATAGACCATCATTCACTAAAATGTAGTGAGAAATGTTGCAGTGATAAAAAAAAATCATATACCAAAATAAAAGCAAAATAAAATAATAATATTTTTATCGTCCTCCATAATCATGCGAGAAGAAGTTCATGGCTAATTTTTATTTTTCAAATGATGGTGAAAATAAACTCATCGTTTACCAAAGTTAAAGGTAGCTGATGAAATAAACGCAAACAATTTCGGGTATCTTTAATATCGAACTCATAGACGAACCAAAACCACTATATGTCAAATTTTAAGGTACGAGTGTTGCCGTGAGGATATACAGGGTGTTACAAAAAGGTACGGCCAAACTTTCAGGAAACATTCCTCACACACAAACAAAGAAAATATGTTATGTGGACATGTGTCCGAAAACGCTTACTTTCCATGTTAGAGCTCATTTTAGTTTCGTTAGTATGTTAATACGCTCTCCTGACCTCAACCCTCTTGACTTCCATTTATGGGGGAATTTGAAAGCCCTTGTCTACGCAACCCCGGTACCAAATGTAGAGACTCTTCGTGATCGTATTGTGGACGGCTGTGATACAATACGCCATTCTCCAGGGCTGCATCAGCGCATCAGGGATTCCATGCGACGGAGGGTGGATGCATGTATCCTCGCTAACGGAGGACATTTTGAACATTTCCTCTAACAAAGTGTTTGAAGGCACGCTGGTACGTTCTGTTGCTGTGTGTTTCCATTCCATGTTTAATGTGATTTGAAGAGAAGTAATAAAATGAGCTCTAACATGGAAAGTAAGCGTTTCCGGACACATGTCCACATAACATATTTTCTTTCTTTGTGTGTGAGGAATGTTTCCTGAAAGTTTGGCCGTACCTTTTTGTAACACCCTGTATATATATGGTTTCGGGTGATAAGTTTGTATAAACATACCAGATCTTTTGCAGTAAAATATATTAAAAACAATAATTATTTGATAAGACCCATAGAAATCCGAAGATTAATAGTTGTAAACTACTTCCGCGGTACGGACCAAACATGTAACCTTAGCTATTAATTATAGTTTTCTTGTACGTTTTTTGTCCATTAATCAGTGTACTTTTTCCACTTAATATTACGAGGCTATCAACAATAGCAATCATCGCTTTTTTTCAAACAAATTCAATCATTTAAATTTAAACATGAGTTTTGTATTAATGTATGATTTCTGTTGCAATATTCATGAACCGTTCTCATAACTTATCTTCATTGGAATCACATGTAGTAGGCCTATTGTTGTATTTTATGTGCTGATCCTCGTTAGTCTGTCGAAACGTCATATAGCATGTGTTTGTTTGTCTCAATTCGTGGGTTCCACACTCTCCAAGCTATAAGAAAGTTTGGCTTTTGAGAGAAAAGAGACCTAGATAAAATGCTCCTAAAGGACTCTTCATATTAATTCCATTCCATGTTTCACAGTCGATACCGTATTTTAAATTGTTTCTTAGAACAAAGTTCAAAGAAAAATACTTCCATTAATCTGATTTCTTCTTAATTATCGATCAATTCACAAGAGCAAAGAAATTCGCAGTCATTCCTCATATCATTCTTCGGTGATTACATTTCTCAAACTTTTTCAACCCGAGGAAATGTAAATAGTCAAAAATAATGCTGTGGACCACTAACTTATATGGGGTTTTTTACCTATGTGTATAGTATTAACATATAAGACATATTTTACTGTACCATTACAACATACAGTTATGAATCTGAAAGCATGTTTTGAATTCCTACTGGTAGTGAACTATTAAAAATTACACACTGTTCAGACCCTTAACATTTAGTAACCAAATGAATAAATCTGTTACTATAGGCTGGATGCTACACTGTATCACCAACCTACATGCACAAAATAAAATAAAAGACACTAGAACTTTCACCTTTTACTTTTTAATTCACCAGTCATATGTTACCATTCCTACCACGCCCTGCAATCTCTCACATCTTTAGCGTGACCCTCAGAAAACGGTCAATTACTTAATGCCTAAAAGAATGGCGTTCTTTTTGATGAGCATTGGAAATGAATATACTGTTATAGGAACAATGTTGTCCTATCCTCATCCTGGAAATTCCAGATTTTAGCCTGGTTTATTGAAATTTCCATGCATTTTAAAAAGTTGGGTTTATAGCTTGTATAGGCTTATATCCTTATACAGTACAAAGACGGTAGTTTAACTTTATAATATTATGCCTGCCGACCACCTGAATTATCATCGCGGACCAAGGTTGAGAAAAACTGCATCAGACGGATTTTGACCATTAACTGCAGTCACTGTTCGATTTCGATCGAATGTGCAGATCCTCTTTTCACTTACACTGCGCGACTCACGCCACAGTGCTGCTAATTTCACGTCCCCTCCTCAACGTTGCAAACTTAAAAATATACACAAAATTGTACATGACAGTGAATACAAAACAAAACATGAGGTAACCCCGACACATAACAATTGCCAACTGAAAACATCAGTTCTTTTAAAGCAGCACCTCATAGATAACAACTGAATCTGCAAACGATATTTTCCATTGAAAAACGTTCTTTCTTTTTAAGGGGGACATTCATATCTACTTAATTTTTTTACATAAAAAGTCTGAAACAAATGCTGCTGCATGAGTAATCATCCACTGTGGTAACACTTGTGAGATTCTGTCCTCCAATTTCATCAAAATCGACGCACATGTCGACAACAAAAATAAATATTTGGTTAGTGTGATTGCCCGAAGATGATGTCTGTCTAGAAGGTTGTGCTGAGTTTCACTGAATTTTCCCCATATTGTTTTAACCTTTACCAAATGAGAACAGCAGCGTTCTCTCTGAAAGTTTTTTTCTTTGTAGCGTAAATAAAATAGTCTTAAAATTTGCTTTTATATGTTGACTGAAGTTTACATTGCTTTCGAACCTTCAACGATTAAAATACTTTAATACTACCAACAGTTCAGCAGTAAGCACGATACTACCATCCAACTAGCTAGTAAATTAGCGCCCTTTTATTAATGACAGAGTATTTTAGTTAAATGTTTTCATTTATAAACATCGTTTATTTAAACTTATAATCTTTATTAACGTGAGATCGAAAGATATGAATGAAACTATTTAAATATTACATTGATTTTAAATCCGCTTTACTGATATATTTGTCTGTTATTGCGTGCTATAATCTTACTTACATGAAATAACTTACCTTAAAACGTATTCGCCTCTTTGATGCCCTATTGCAAACTGTTCCATTGTAATGCTTCCCAAAGACTGGCTCCACCTCCCAGAAAGATGGAAGAAAGCCAACTTCCGTGGGTAATCCCGGCAACTAACAGCTAATCGAAGCTGTGTATCGAGCGAGTTGGGTTTCGCTAATTCGTCACATGTGGGAGTTGTTATTGACGCTGGGGAAGGAAGTAACCTTAAGAAATTCTAGGTCGTTTTCAGTATCTTGAAACCTCTTCTGGTCTTTTACGTCGATCGCGATCTAACGTACTGCCACTGCCATAGGAATTGGCCTGTGAATCTTCTTTTATTTCTCTTTAAGCTCTATTATCTATTGAAAAACAGTCTGACACAATCCGTTTAGTTTTGATACGGGAACCACAGAAGACGGATAGGATGGAATTCTAAAGTGCTGAATTGAAAGACTATTACTCGGGCAAAACCTTATTTACTGGCTCACTTGAAAGCTGCACATTAATAGCCAGAAGCGTGATGACCAGAGAAAGATTACCGGTTTGCACCGAATACTGTCTAAGTCCGAAAGACAATTTGACGACCTTAAGTAATGATTAATAAGTATTGGGATAAACAGGCATGGCAGCATGGTTCCTAAGACCGACTAGTAAAACAAATGAGAGCAGCTACAACGTTAACTACCCCATAGCTAATGATATAAAGAGATTGAATATTGATTGGGAAGCTATAAGGCCACGTAATCGATCGGTGGCTATAGAGGTGATTAAACATGTGTCACTTACATGTGCTAATCGCTTTATGACTCAATCTATGCTGATTTGAATTTTCTCATAAATTTGTAATTTTTTAAATAATAAATAATAAAGCATATTATAACCTTTACAGCTGATACTCTCAGACGTGGATCAGTAATATGGGACACTTTTTTCTGGCTTTACGCTATGTTGACGTCGAGGCCATTGAAGCGGAAAATGACTTAAGGAAAGAACTGAAAGGAATTCTGACATAGTCCTTTGAAGAAACCATTCAAGACATTAGCCTGGAGTGATTAGGGGAAACCATGGTAAAGCCAAATCGGGATGGCTGGACAGGAATTCGAAACCACGTCCTCCCGAATGCGTGGCGAGAGCATTACCACACCACGGTGGTAAAAACAAATAACAAAATTTATCAGAAGTACTTATATCACTAATTGTTTTTAATTCAATTTCAGTAGCAAACTTCTCATGAAGTAAGAGAAAAAGCTTGTGGTCACGTGGACTTATTTCATGGGCCAATGGAAAAATTTAGAATTTATGGATTTACAATCTCATGTTTTTGTCGTTATTACTCCACACTGATGCTAACGATAAACGATAAATCGCACTAAAACAGTTAACTAAATGAAAACAGCTGAAATTAATTACATACAAATTATAATTTAGTAAACTATTCTAAACAAAACTAAATGTTACATTAGGGATTTTAAACGGAATAAATTGAACGTACCATCTCAACAGAATAGTGAGAAATATATCTGCATAGCTCAGTAAACACCAGAAAATTCTGCCTTACCACCAGTGGCGTGTACAACGTTAAATACGTACAGTTATCTAGAGTGAGCCCTGGGTCCCTCTACGTCATCCTGGTGGCAATTCTAGAAGTACTCTCCTTGCATCAAAATCAATGCTCTGGTGCGTCCTCACTTAAAATATTGTTGTTCTGGATGGGATCCCTATCAAAAGGGGTTAGTGGATGCACTGGAGAAGGTACAAAGAAGAGCCGCCTGATTCGTTACAGGTTTATATAGCTGGAGTGAAAGCGTAAGTGCGATGTTGAATGAATTGGGTTGGGAAGCTCTGGAACACTGAGGGGGTTGCTCTCATCAGAAGCTGATTGAAAACATTCACTACTGACCTATTTCAGGATGACGGCAAACACATATTCCTACCAGCTACAGTACATTCATATCTAGGAATGACCGAGCAAATAAGATAAAAGAAATCAAGGTCATAACCGGTTCATTTCTACGCTTTTTTCGACGATCGATTAGGGAGTGGAATAGGAAGGATTTACCGAGCGAGAGAACTTAGATTCCGATAGTTGTAGGAATGTATAAACCCCTCCGGCCATCCTGATTTGGGTTTACCCTGGTTTCCCCAGATAGCTCCTGCCATATCCCGTATATCCCTTCCTACGCACAAATTGTTACACATTAGGATTGGTGTAATGCACCCTCCGCCATCCACGTTTAGTGAATCGCCGATTAATAATACTAATAATAGTAATAATTCCCCAAAACAGTATCATCGCCAAAGAACGAATTCAGAATCAGATGCGAGAGGCTTTGCATCTGTGCCACGACATTGATCCTTCACTTACAGAAACAGTACATACAAATCAAAACAGTATACGGTAACAGGATCCACAGGAACTTCATAATTACCAAGGTTCATGGACTTCTCATTGAACATCATTCGACCAAACGTTCTTCGTGATTTGACATCTTCAAGATTTATCTACATAAAAAATCAAAGAAATGGCTTAGCGTGTTTAATGTTTTTATTGAGTGTGATGACTCTAATACAACAACTATATAATAACTTAGGCTCTCAACGATCTTATGTTAGTGCCAAAGTTCTCGACAATGATACTTCTACAGGAAATATTACACAACATTTCAAGATGTGTTTTCTGCGGACGTAACTAAATAACCATGCATATAAAGGTGACATTACCCAAGTATTGCACTTATCCATGAAACATTTTTTCATTCTTGTTCCAACTCTGTTATTTCATTGACTTCACTATCAATTATTTTTCTTAATTCTGTTTTAATATGTTTCCTTAGTGTTTCTGGTTTTCGTAACAGTAAAAAAAACAAAAAAAGAAAGGAAATTTAATTTCAAAACGATTGTTGTAACTGTATGGCGGGGCATGCAAAGGGAGATGGCTCGACTGCAGGCTAATATAGTCCATCCAAAAACTTATACCGCCAAACAAATTACTAGATCACAAACACTATTTCAAGGTTCGTTTTAACAAACGCACAATATCAGAAAAATTGGAGTATTTCAGGAGTATAAGAAAATAATTGAGGTATATTCCCGTTCATTTTTGGTAATAAACTCTGCAAAGTTTTGTTTTTATTCGAGCTTTATGTGAACAGTATGCGCACCGTGATTCGATGAAAATCACAGTGATGTCCCCGTACTTTGTTCGGTGCAGCGTTTTTATTTATTTATTTTTTTATCAAAGCCTAGTTGGGACGCGTAATTGGCTTTTTTCACGCGGGTCAAACAGTGTTCACGTCAAACCTTTTTATTGCAGCGTATGGATGCCCCAATGAACGGCAAATGCAAACGACATTGTTTCCATTTCCCAATTAACCGCTCGCAATGCGCTGGTGTTTATTGTGCTCATCGACTCCATTAAGACTGATTCGACTTTGTGAGAAAGATAATAAGCACCTGTGACAAAGAGTGGCCTTCCACGAAGTAGCTCCAACGTGATCAATTGACACTCTAAAATAATGGACTCACAAGTAGAGCTGCTTTTGTTTGATATAAAATACAAACACGTCCATCTGATCTAAACATGTTGTTTTTTAACTGACCGTCTTAGTAACTTTATAAACGAACTATCAAAGAAGGATATTAGATATACAAAAAGTCAGAAGTTTAAACGTTTTCTTATGTGCGAAGAGGAGAAAGAAAAATACCAATAGCCTGGGCTGAATTAACTATAACAATAATAACTCCGTGTGGTCGTAATGACCTAGTGAGAGGTTTCTATTTGCTGTGCATTCCGCCCCTGTCGCAGCCGCCTTAACATAACCCGGCAATCCTACCGCGGACAGGGGATCTACTGTTTAACTTTCTGGCGTACTTAACATTACACAGTGGGCTGTCCAGATGTGTAGGGCCTATGATAGTCTCCGCCGAGTCAGGGATTCGAACCGGTGACCTTTCGATCCCAAGTGAGAAGCCTTAACCACTGAACTACCAGACCACTCGGCTAAATTAACTAAAACGAATCCAAGTACCAAGGAGTAATATTTCTTGAGATTCACTGACATATAATAAGATGCAGACAGGTGAAACACACATTTCAGACGACTCAAAGTTATTTCCAAAGACAATTGGATAGGAACTGAAACTTAGCATTGAATTGGGACAGGAGGAGGGTGAAGAGAGTGTTCGAAGTATCAAGGCTTATTTTGGTGATGGGGCTTGGATGCATACTGGTCGAAGAATCAGTAGTGCATGGAAGGGAAAAGATAATCACAGGCCCGAGCTGGCAGTCTATTCCATGCATTAGGGGGTGGAAAAATTTTCATTTGTCGGTAAGGGTGACGGGGATTAGAATAAATTGCCTAGAGAAGTGATGAATATTTTTTTTAAAAAACGATGAAGGAATTTAAATTTAAAAATTCTTAAATTGCAAAAGTAGATGCGGGAGGAATTTTAACACTCAGTGTGTATAAGACAATATTAAACAAAAATGCTAAGATAGGGGTCATTAGATAGCAAGGGAAATTGCCACCGGAGCTTGCGCTCAATTACAATGAATCATTCTATAAATCAGTTCCTGGCATTTTACCACTATTTATCAGGATTCACATTACCACTTGTATATAGTTGGATCTCCCAGCAAACCACGAATGGGGCCGAACGCATAACTTGCGAATGAGGCTAGATTTTCTTTGTTGGAAGCGTAACTTACAGGGTCGGAACTGTGGATCACCTCTGCATTCAGATGATAGTAAAAAAACGTTCCAAAACTATAATCACGATGGCCGGTACATAAGGTTTCCTTCAGCACCCTTTGAAGTTCTGCTTTAACACGAACTGCCACATTGTCCATTAAACTGACATATACCACTTTATTAATTCCGGAATATGTGAGGGAATTACATAATAATGAAATAATAACAACTATTTTTTAAACTTTTATGTGATCAGCCCCAATAAAAATTGAAACATTTCGATTGCTCCGACAAAATTCACCTCCAAAAACTTCCGGTAACATAACCGTATAATCGAAAAGTATCCAGTAATAAAGCTACTAATCTCAAATTTTCCGGTTTAATTCCTAAATACTATCATCTGTTTTCTTTTCACAGTTTTTATTTATTTTTATAAACTAGTTATAATATTCGTTTATTAAAAGACCTACTGTTAAAGCTCGGGTCTTGCACTGGGTAGATTGTGGGTTTGATCCCAGGTCGGGTCATCCAGATTAGCATAATAGACCTCACTGATCGCTGCAAATCAGTTGCTTAGTATTTCCGCCTCTTTTATGTCTTCGGAAAGTTCTTTCGCATTCTTACCTATGCCCCCTCTTTTCGTACTTTCATAACACAGCAGACGATTTCTAGTTGCAACACCCAGCGTTTACCCTCCAGTCATATTACATTCAGGGACGGATCATAAACTTTCCTCTTTGGTGCTATTAATTACTCGTTTAGTTGTTACGTGTGTTTCCTAGTCCCTTGCCTATTTTATAACGTAGGATTTTTAAAATGTAATTTATTTTACAATAGTGTTAACAGTGGGCGTGGAGTATTTCGGTAAGGCCATGGAATTCCTCACATCGAGAAGGCCAGATGCGAACTGCAATTACGGTTCTCTCGAATGCCACACCCGAAAGGTAATATGTTCGGAGACACGAACCTGACGGTCACGTTTATAAGCAAGTTGTAAGGAGTAAAATACCAAACCAAATACTGAACAATTAATGAAGGTGTAAAGCTTTTTGTTATTATTGAATTTTTTTGAAAAAGAACAAAAAAAAATTGTATGGTTCATTCGAGCTATCGTCGACTCCAATCAAAAGATTTGTGGTTTGTGTTACGGTAAACATAATTCAAAACAAAAAGAAATTGTGGAAACTTTTAATCTCACGATCCAATGAATCTTAATTTTTTGGCGTCACTGTTTCCGTAATAGGTCTCCAGGCTCAGAAGCTTAAAAATGAAATAATTTTGGTCAAAAAAATAATTATTCTTAACAAAGAAGTTGAAATCCCATCTTTGTACTCTGAGACGTACAATTTTCCCATCCGTCCCGCCATTCTTGGCAACGTATTAGAAATGCCTGCTGTTCTATGGATTAAAACTGAAATTATGTGAAAATATTAGAAATTTGCAGATAACTCAATTATTAAATATCAAACTTGAACGCTTTCGTACTAATATTTTGAGAATAAAGTGTGGTTTCATTCAAACAGCTTTCACTACACTAACAATATAAAACGACGCTCTTAGCAAATGGATACTAACCAAATTTCTTGCTCTACTGAAACAGTGGAACAATTATTATACCGAGCGTGGTGGTGTAACGGCTAACGTTCTGGCCTCGCATTCGGGAGGACGGCGGTTCGAATCCCCGTCCGGGCATCCAGATTTGGGTTTTCCATGGTTTCCCCAAATCACTCCAGGTGAATGCCGGGATGCTTCCTTCAAAAGGCCATGGCCGAATTCCTTCCCATTCCTTGCCCCCCCCCCCCATCCTTTCCCGTCTCTAAAGACCTAGTTGTTATAGGAGACGTTAAGCAGTTAAAAAAAAAACAATTATTATTATTTGCATAGTTATTGTATTTGTATGAATGAAGTGCATTTAAGGTTCTCTTGTGGAGAGGGTTTATTAATTTTTTCACTACCGGTACTTAATTCAGTAATAAGGTGCATGATGGATTTAGATTTCTATTCAGTACTTTACAGCTTTATCATTCAAAACAAATGAAAATATATGACTCCATCAATATTTGAAGAACGTCATGTCAACATTACAAATGAATTATGTTCTCCACATGAAACAAAATATCCCTCTGCGGACTAAGATACTTTTTTTCATTTTTTTTATTTTTGCTACGGAACTATCGACGAATGTTAGTGTTAATAAAAGGCCATGAGACACATTTTCAGAACTTATTTGTGAAGTGAAATAATGTTATATTTCCGGCACGGTGACGTAGTACAATTCAAGAAAATTAATCCTATGTTTTTATCCTTATAACACTCTACCCTACGATTCACATTACTATCAAGCCCAATTGCCTTCAACCATCAGCGTGAATGACTAACTCAGAACAATTGTATCTCGCGTGACCTTACTTCCTATTAGTAAGCTAGAGAAAGAACCCATACCGGAATAAAACGGAGTAGCATCATACTGTCAGATTATCCCAAAATAAAACACATTTTTTGTTGATTTTGAGAGCACATTACTTTTTTGGCTTTACTCTCAGTTATGTCGAGGTAATTAAGAAGGTGAGGGGATGATTGTGAGCAGAGAATTGAAGGTATCGTCTGAAGAGATTTGGGAAAAACATGGAAAACTCAAATCTGGATAGCCGGACGTTACTACTCACCAAACACACCATGAAGTTAATCTCTGAAATTAATTTTTTCTTTATTGTTCTCTCACAGCTTATTTAGTTTTTTATTTACAAAAACTCCAAAAATGAAACAGTTATACCTTAAAATAAAGTGCAGCTATCCATTCCAGACGCATTGGTGTTACAAACAGGAGTCTTTGGTATTACCAGGTTAGGCTCTGAAACTGCACTTTTCCACTATGAGATGAACAGTCTGGTTTCGCGATGCGCAGTCACGTGATAATGTTAGTAGTCTTCTCCACTGACAGAAAACGGTAGAACGTATTGCGAGACCAGTGCGAATTCTATTGAGGTCTTTCAGAAACTTAAAAATAAGTTAAAATCATTCTAAGGTACTCCTTTGCGAAAGTCTCCTGTCTACGAAAACCTAAAAAAAGTTAGTTTTTGATGATGTAGCTCATCGAAAATTGTTAGTCAGTGGATTAATTTCTTATCGAGAGTGGTGGTCATCTGATGTGGAACCAAATATTCGTCCGTGAAGCAGTCAAGGCTGAGAAAAGAAGTATGGAGAATGTTCGCTGAAGGCTTATATTCAGATCAACAAAAATTCTGAATAAAATTTTCTCGATTCTTAACTTCTGGGAATTTTTTTGTGTAATTTTCTATAATAAGCCCAAATAGTTAGACAACCACTGTTGCTTTTTATTCTTTTACAACACAGATCCCATAACAGTTCCACAAATCTTACGAGTGTGAAAGAAAGAATAAACTCCATGTATCCCGTAAATTCAGTGATTTTCACTCTGTACTTTTTTTCACGTATAGCAGTTAATCCGCAGTATTCGTTTATGATAAAAAATGTGCATTACTTACAAACTTAGAGTTTATATTTTACCTCTTCAGCAGTCTCCGAAGAATGCTGAAAAACTTCGCGAGCGGTAAAGCTTTAGCTTCGCATTCGGGAGGACACGGATTCGAATCCCCATCCGACCATCCAAATTTGGGTTTTCCGTGGTTTCCCCATATCACTCCAGGAGAATGCCGGGATGGTTCTTTCAAAATACCATGGCCGAATTCCTTCCCGTTCCTTTCCCCCAGTCCCTTTCCGCCTCGAAAGACTTCGGCGTAGATGGGGCGAAAAGCCATAAACCAAAAAATAAGAAAATTAAAAATAAATAAATGCAAAACCTTAAGGGTGACAACAGATAGTCAAGATTGTTTTCAGGAACTTAACGGGGTGACGGCGCTCAAGAATGAACTAAATACAACAAGTGTCTACAAGTTTGCCTTAAATGTGTCTTTACAAGCGCTCGGCTAACTGACAAGAGAAACAGGCAGCGAGCGCCCCCACTGACGTGTTACCGCCTCCACTTTGATTGCCGCGTTCTAATTAGCGCCGGGATGGTACCTCAGTATTAACCGACTACAGCGCCTCTCCACCCGTCGGTGGCCTCCGGGACTACACCGCCACAATAACTCTCTTCATTCCCAGCGCCAAGTTTTCCCGCTGCAGATTACAGCTAAAAATTAATCATCGCTACGGATTCCCCGCTGTTAATACAAACAAGGGAGTGAGATTTTTTGTGTTGTAAAATACAGAGGCGCGTACACACACAAAAACTGGTATTTGTGTGCGCCTAGTGCGTGACATTTACCAGCTCTGCGCGGGACGGGATTGTGCACGCCGGGTTGCATTCAATTTGCAGGCGGTGCCACTAAAACGAACCAAACTTTAATACCTTTTTTTTTTAACTGCTTAACGTCTCTTAACAGCTAGGTCTTTAGAGACGGGAAATGATGGGAGGCAAGGAATGGGAAGGAATTCGGCCATAGCCTTTTGAAGGAAGCATCCTGGCATTTGCCTGGAGTGATTTGGGAAACCATGGAAAACCCAAATCTGGATGCCCGGACGGTGATTCGAACCGGCGTCCTCCCGAATGCGAGGCCAGAACGCTAACCGTTACACCACCACTCTCGGTACTTTGATACCAATGTCGCATTCAGTATCATGGATTGTCTTCCCGGTTAAAATTCTTGTATCATTAGCAAATAGATAGTCACTACCACTATCAAATTGTATGGAGTAAAACCGAAGACGATTGGAACATTCACAAAAAGCATTGTACTAGATAAACCAACGGTGACTGTTTGAAAGTAAAGGGGAGGGACTCTTAAAAAACAGTATTTGTGGTAAAATTACAACGACCAACGATATGAAGTTTTCAGAAATCCACTTTGTCTACAATACTGGGCTAGTCAAAAGTATTTAGTGATAAAATTATGTGTCAAGAAAATTGAACGATAAGCACTTGTACAAGGAAAACCAAACTCTCACTGCCAAATTATGACGATATCCATTTCCTTTAAAAAAAAAATCAGTAAATAAATAAATAAAAAGGTCTTCTCCACAGCCATTGGAACCCTCCCTTATTTGTTCGGTTAGTTCCCTTCTATTTATTAAATAGTTAATTGTACGAAGGAGCGGCATGTTTCCTAATTATATTTTATCAGACGATAACAGAACCCGTAAACATTCACTTAACATTTTTATATGGTCTAACTCTGTTTTACTGTATTTCATTTATTTGTGTTATATGTAAGACTTCAATCTGTTAACTGATTGATAAATAATAGAAGTAATGTTTGCTGTGATGAAAAAAGAAAATGTGTGTCCCTGTTTGATCACTTTTTGACATATCTTCCTTTGCATCTAAATTTAAGCTTTAAACGTGCTTGTCCACATCACTTGTGTCCACTTTCCATTGAAACTACCAATACTTCGCAACATTTTATGGTTGTGAATGAATCACAGTTACAATTCAGTATTTTCCACAAAGAATCTCTGTAAGCAATATTTGAAGTAATCATACTTGGTGCGTGTAAGAACAGGTATCTTTATTTGGATTACAAAATCGATCTATCATTATTATTTGCCGTATTGCTAAGCAACTAATGTGATACATATAAATATATACAAGGACAAGAACGTTGGTATCATTCATAAATCGATGCCCAGTTATTGCAACCATTCTATGAAGTAAGTTGTAGCACTGATAGCACCTTGAGATCATTCCTTAATGATGTGCTCTATAGGCTGGGAAGGAGCTCTGTAGTTAAAGACAGGAGAATCCGGAAGTCCCCACTCATGGAGCATGGCGTTGCATTTGGCGTGGCCTGTTCTTAGGCGGTTTAGTTTAACCCACTTATCTCTTTTTAGATGGATACCCAGAAGTGCAGCTGTAGGATCTTCAATATCTTAAAGTTTCACGGGTGCAGAGTTCCAGCTTTGTCATCATTTTTCATTTACATTGAAGTTAGATACGTCATGCCATAGTTGATTTCTAGATTTAAGACAAGTAAAAGGCTAATGTTGTAACTGTACTATTTCCATAAATATGTGAGTAAGAGAACTATACGTATCTATACAATGATAAAAACGAACACAATGTTTTCTTTATCTTACGATGAATACTGTACGTAGCAGAATGTACATTAACTCTAGAATGCTACATCTCATTATCAGGTATATACTACTTTATTTTGGGAAGCTATTAACCTTACGAGGCTAAAAGTATCCTGTACATTAAACAATCGCATGAGATATCCATTTGTGTGGTTTCGTTGCGAGACAAAAAATTCCACATTTTACCGTTTTAGCATCTCGATAATCAGTAGCGTACATTGAAATTCCTCTTTTGAAATACATTTTAAGTACATATACAACGTTTTACTCCTTTACTACACAATATAGATTAACGTTAATTAGTCAAGAGTAACTACTCCAATAAATATGCTATTCTAGGTGTATGGAGCACAAATTTATTTAGACAGGTTTCTTTTTCGGCTTAAAATCGTGGATCACGCGGGGAGTATTGAAGTCGATAGATCGGAGGATACAGTGCAATAGTGTCGAAGGAAAAGATGAAGCTACGTTGTATATTTGAAAAATTAAAAACTAAAATTAACCTATAGAAACAGCTGGCTTTCAGTGATATTCAGAGGCGGCAGAGGTTGAAAAGTTAACACAACATATTTTCTGCAACAAAACCACATCTCAGCAGGAGAAGACTAATATTTCAGCTCGAATTGAAATGTTATTTTTATGTTTATAAAACTCTTGAAGCATGGTCGCTGCGAAAGACATATGTCAATGGTAATCTAGCCAAGATTAAGACATGCATATGGGGATTTCTGTCACCACTAGAATGATAGCTGTTACTATCACTTAAAAAAAAAATGGAAATACTGACCACCATAAAAACACAAAAGCTTCAGTACCTTCCTCACATCATGAGGAATAATAACCGTTATGAACTCCTGCAATCTGTTCTCCAGGGGAAAATAACAGGAAAGAGAAGTGCTGGTAGAAGAAGAAGTTCTTGGTTAAAAAATCTAAGAATATGGACCTCCAAAACAACTACGGAGTTAATCCGAGCATCAACCAGCAGGGACAAGACAGCCAGGATGGTTGCCGACAGAAGATCACTTTTACCCAAAAAATGTATTTATTTAACATGACTAAAATCACATGTCAAATATTACCACCATTCCTTGTGAACAAGGGCGTTGCTAGTCAACGAAACATGACACAGGGGCTGATTTATAACAAGTTTCATCTAAGAACGTATTCCATTCGCAGTGGTCTGTCAAGTTTAAACTGGTACAGGTGCTCTACCCATTGATGCTAATGACACTTAAACTCATTTCTATCATCGATTGACATTTTGTGAATGTCAGTTGAATTATTTGTTCGTAGCGATGATCTGGAATCAACTAGATATACAACAAGCTTTTTACGAAAGCTTTGACATACAGGTAAGTAGATATGACTACATATTTGGTGCCGATTACATGGTCATTAGAGCTATCCATCGATGCCTTAAACATTAAATTGTTTCCGGTAACCATTAAGTAGTAAGCATTAAATGCCTTTCCATATTTGCTTAACTGTGAGTTAAGTCCCTAAAAGTTTCTGGCATCAGTATACTCTTCTTTTGTGTCACACCTCGTAGGCGTAAACCAGACCTAAGACGTAGCTCTAGCAGAGTCCATAGAGATTTCTTTTCTTCCTCTGTCATCAATCTCTCTACTAGTTTCATGCAGTCCTCATGCCCTTCCTCGTATATATTTGCATTACAGTACGTCCAGCACAACGAAACTGCTCAGTTATCTGATTCATATATTATGACCAATTTCTCTCCAGTTCCTACATGAATAACTAATCTCACATGTCTTAAAGTTAGACCAACGACTATTACTCTTCTTTCTGTATCATTTTTCATAAATTTCTTTCCTCTCCCATCATTTGTAAAAAGAGATCATTTGGTTTTTAATCTGTTTAATTAATTTTCACCTCCTTCTATAGCAACACATTTTAATTGCTCTAATTTCTCTTCCTTCTGGTACATATAACAACGTCAAACAGTAAAAAGAAATAAAAAAATATGAATATTTCAGAGCTTGTAAATGTATATGCCTGTTTCATAGACTATAAAAAAGCCTTTGACTGCGAGAGGCATGAAAAGATTTTGAAATCAATTGGTATTGACCAAAATGATTTACTCATTGTCAGGATGCTGTATTGGAATCAGACTGCAGCAATCAAAATTGACCAAGGAACATCAGAAGCGACTGCAATCAGGAAAGGTGTTCGCCAGGGCTGTGTACTATCACCTCTCTTGTTTAACATTTATTCCGAGGTAATTATCAGGGAAGTGTTGGAGAACGGAAAAGTGATCAATAATATCAGGTATGCAGATGACACTGTTGTAATAGCCAATGATTTACCTGCACTCCAACACATAATAGACAACTTAGTTCAGCACAGTGAAGAGTTTGGTCTGCTTGTCAACCTTTCCAAGACAAACGTTGTAGTCTTATCTAAGAGAAAAATCCAGGCAACCATAATAAAAGGTAGTAAGATCGAGTAAGTATCCTCCTTCAAATATTTAGGCACTGTGGTGGACGAACAGAATGCCTGCGGGAAAGAAATCAAATCCAGAATAGAACAGGCCAGGAGACAATTTATTAGCATGAACAAATTTTTCATAAGATCGGATCTCAGTCTGCAACTGAGAATGTGAATGATTCGCTGCTACGTGTTCTCCATTTTTCTTTATGGCTGTGAAAGCTGGACCTTAGACCAAAATCTAGAGAAAAAGATTGCATCTTTTGAAATGTATTTGTATCGTCGTCTCTTACACATATCTTGGGTGCTAAAAGTCTCAAACGAAGAACTACATCATCGGATTGGGAAACAAAAATAATTGCTGCTCAATATAAAGCAAAGGAAAACGCAATATCTAGGACACATTATAAGAGGCGAGAGGTACCAACTACTGCAGCTCATCATCGAAGGGAAAATACAGGGGAAAATATCTGTTAGGAGGAGAAGGAATTCGTGGATGAAGGACATTCGGAGATGGTTCAATTGCACGTCTGAAGAGGCTTTCCATGCTGCCGTTTCACGCTCAGAGATAGCTATGTGGACCGCCAACCTCCAATAGGAAAACGCGACTTAAGAAGAAGAAATGTAATCAGGAAGTTGATCAATGGGATCTGCAATGTTTCCAAAATACAGACCGATGTTTACAACAAGCAGAAAAGTACAGATAAAAAAAAAAAAAAAAAAAAAAAAAAAAAAAAACTGGGAATTAATTTTATGTCAGAAGATATAGCACATTCATTTTTCTCCATTTGTGTTTTCCGTATACATTACGTAAATGTTCCTGTACAAAATCTGAGCAACTATTGGATTTCGAGATTTGTTTTCACAGTTGCCTTAAGCGAATTTCACCAGTTTTTGTAATCTTTACATAGACAGCATGTGTAATAAACGTCAGATTGATGCAAATACTAACAGTTACCCGCAACTTCGTAGTCGTGGGCTTAAAATTTTACTGCTAGAAATGGATACAGAAAGTTAAGTTAAAGGTGTCCAAAAAAACACGGATTCAGGATAATATTCACCCTCAAACCTGTCTCATGAGGAGAATGAATTCAAAATATGTTTGTAAATAGCAAAAAAATCTACGGTAGTAGGAGGGGGATGTTAATTGAGGGTAGCTTGTCTCTTGGCTTGGTCTTGTCTTCTTTAGCATGAGCATCGGATGACGAAATATACTGATGCCAGAAACTTTCAGCTACACACAAAGCAATAGTACAGTGCAGCGCGAATTAACATCTATGCTTTGTGACTTTCGGCATCATACTAGTCTTTCTTCAACGCTATTCAGCAATAACTGCAGGCCAAGTATCTTTGAACGAAATTTTATCTGTGAATTAGATTTATAAACAGGTTATATACTAACTGACTGCGAGAGAATCACGTACTGAGCGATCAAAATAACAGTAGCAACTTGCATACATTATCAATTTCTCTATCACCATTCTATATTTAGCCAAATTTCGTTACAAAAAATGTTATTTATCCCTAAAAAAAAGTATCCTTTGTCCTTCTTAATGATACAAAGAATTTCCTTGTGAAATTTGGTCAATATCGGTATAGTACTTTAGCCATCAAAACGCAACATACAAAGAGACATAATTACTTTCGCAATTACGAGTATAATGTTAATTGTGCATATCACATACATACTGACTGTGGGTGAAACAAAGCCTCACCGACCAATATGGCAAAATTAAAAGTGTATGGCATTGTTGTGACCCGAAGGATTGTTCAGCCCCCTACCTGACACAGTTTCGATTGCCACGCATACCACCTCTGTCGTGACTGGGTATTTTAACGTCGAATCCGAAAAACGGAATGTCCAGGTGTGGCTTATAATTATGATCAAAAACAACTGTTAAAAACTCGTACCTCCACCGGGATATGAAACTGCAACCGGACCAAGAGCTCTAAAAAGTAATCACCTTAACCACTGAGCCACCGGCCCGTTCTCGAGACAAGAGACTTACATTCGCTATGCGTCTATCTGTCACCATTCCATGACAAAATATGTTACTCATACAGAATTAAGTACACGATGTTTTTTCCGATGGAAAAAAGTATTCTCTACTTAAATTTCATGAAGATCAGTTAAACCGTTAACCCGTGAAAACGTAACAGAGAGAGAGAATTATTTTTTAATTTATAATATTAGTATAAATTTCAATGTGATTTATTTTTTTCTTTAGTTTCTATTGGTACGTAGCTTCTCCTTAGTAAAACTATACATCTGTTGACAACTGAAAATTTTATGAATAGTTTCCAGTGGGATAAATTCTGAATAATAGAAAAATCATAGTAAATCGGTGGAACAGAGTACATGATATGCTATTATCCGTTAACTGCCTCACCGGATTTAGATTTTTCAGATCCTACTAAGCCTTGATGCTTACTTCTAAACGTTTGTTAATTTTGCAAAGAGATTCATCGTTACTCTTATTTTAGCAAAGACATTCAATTTTAATGCAATTTTCGCATCGATTGCAGGATAAGAAATTATGTTAAAAAAATGGGTAAATCAAGGATCAGTACTTTAGATAGTTTTGGTTTCATTCACCGTCATCTATGCTATAGTATCCAGTTTTATTTCGAACGTAAGGAAAAGACAAATTTAAATCTGATGTTAACTAGACGTAATGTCGTGCTGATTTAGTTCTAAGAAACAATTACGAGAATAATTCCTTTCGGGTTTCCAGCGAAATACATTTCGTAAACGTGGACACAGACGAAATTTACGACGAGGGAGATATTGCAAAGCTCGTTGGGCTTGGAGGTCTTGAGGACGAGGCGAGCGCCTGTGATTTGCAGCACAAGTTGCAAAGTTGTGTTTACAAGCGTCGCATGCGCCGGGAAATGGAGTGGGTGGGAATGGAAGGAGGCTGATCCACCCACCAGCCCCTCCCTCTTTCTTCCTCGCCGCAGAAAGACGCACGGCCTTGCTTGCCAGAGGAGGGTAAAGTTCTTTTTGTGACCACGAAGCGTTTTACCGGCACGTATTTCATCAGCAAGTTTATGGGCGACGTTGCGGGATGGAGGAGGCGGCGGTGAGTTCCACGGTCGATGGATCGAAATATATACGCTGCCGTAACAGCGACATAAGAATCGCTGCCAAGAGATACGAGAGGCACTGATACTGATAATGCCCGGTTGGTGATTTCTAACAGCGCTGCCCACATCGATTTAAGTAGATTGGACGCTTCTTTAGGGTGATGCGCCTATTTCCCTGCAATGCTGATTTGCGCCATAGTAGAAGTTTGATTTATTTATTTTTTTTTTGAAAATATCATCTTTGATTCTTAATGAGAAGTTGAGCGTAGCTAACCTAGCGTAAAATATTCACAAAGCATAAAGATTTTACATCTTTGTTATTTTCATTTTTGAGTTTTTATATATAATCATGCAATAAGAACTCAAACTTCAGGATACTTATATTTAATTAGAAATGTGCATATTTATAGACACACAATACCTAACACAAAAAATGTACATTGTTAAAAGAGAAGATTTGAAGATGCTTAATGGATCCTTTCTTATTATATATGTATACATATATCAGAAAAACTCAAATAAATATATTTCCGTCCTTAAAATGTGTCATTCAAGTCCAATTTTTCTTTTTTCGTTACATGATAGCAAAATAGTCATCTTTGTTGGAAATGGGAGACGAAAGATCGTTAATTCTTTTAACATTTTGTCTTGTGGTAATCTATAATTTTGGCAGGAAAAAATAATGTGTGTCTGAGCAGTCACATTGGGGACTTTCTCTAAGCTGTCCCAATCTTTTTATAATATCTATACAAACCATCAGCCAAAAGCTTCTTACATGCTGAAGACTAAACCTTGCCGCAAGAGCATACATTTTTAATAAGTGGAAAGAAATGTTTATACTGGCTTTGAATTCCTGTCAAGTTGTTATAAGAAAACTAGATAAGATCTATTCTAAACCTTCAAAACTGAGTGGTATGAATTTCACCTAAAAAAATCTGAATGTTAAAAGAAAGTGATGGTAATATGGTCAAGTATCAAAATGCACTCCCAATTACCTGAAAGTGACGCTTCACAGAACCCTTACAGATAAGAAACACTGCATGAACTGCAAAATTAAATTCTCCGCATTAAACAATTTGATGCGTAAATTAGTTGAATCATGGTAGTGAGTCAACCACAAACTAATTCCTACATCAGCAATGCCCCTGTTGTACGAGATATACATGCCCAGTTTGGTATTCATCATCTCATTCCAAACAGTTCGATGTGGTCCTCAACAACACTTTTAGGCTGGTAACAGATGCTTGTCTAAACCCTACCACAGGTGACAAGTGACAGGTTTCATATACTTTCATGGATTTTGCCATCCAGTATTCCAGGTGGCTGCTAACAAGAAGAGGATCAAAATAGAACTAGAACGTGCACATCTACTCCAAGATCATGCATCTGCAGCTCAGAGGCTCAAGTACAGGAATACCTGCGAATATTACTGCAGCTAATTAAGTCACCTGAAACGGCAAGAGCACTGTTTGAAAAACTAAGGTCCCTGACATCTCAGGGCCACTCGTCAGTTGGCTACACAGAAAATTAAAATTTCTTGAACCGACTGAGCACAGGAATGGGAAATTCAAAGTTAACCTAGCGAAATGGAGTTATAGCTACTTTGCAAAGTGTTTTAAATTTATTTCTATATCCAAAATTTTTGTCAAATGGCATAAATATGTTATGACGTGCCAGCTACCATATTTGAGCCTGTTTTAAATTTAATGAAATTGATTATTTCGTTTAAAAGTCAAAACTATATCAAAACCTTATACTCTTGAATGAAATTATATATATATATATATATATATATATATATATATATATATACATATATATATATATAGGGTGTTACAAAAAGGTACGGCCAAACTTTCAGGAAACATTCCTCACACACAAACAAATAAAATATGTTATGTGGAAATGTGTCCGGAAACGCTTACTTTCCATGTTAGAGCTCATATTGTGGACGGCTGTGATACAATACGCCATTCTCCAGGGCTGCATCAGCGCATCAGGGATTCCATGCGACGGAGGGTGGATGCATGTATCCTCGCTAACGGAGGACATTTTGAACATTTCCTGTAACAAAGTGTTTGAAGGCACGCTGGTACGTTCTGTTGCTGTGTGTTTCCATTCCATGTTTAATGTGATTTGAAGAGAAGTAATAAAATGTGCTCTAACATGGAAAGTAAGCGTTTCCGGACACATGTCCACATAACATATTTTCTTTCTTTGTGTGTGAGGAATGTTTCCTGAAAGTTTGGCCGTACCTTTTTGTAACACCCTGTATATACTTACAAGAATTTTTTTTTTAAGTTTGCAATAATTATTTTTAACAGAAACCGATTGTTTGGGCCATTGTTTGCAGTGCCTTTGTTAGAATCGATAATGTTATCTGTAGTTTATAAACAGGAGAGTAGTTGGGAATATTGCTAAGAGGAATGCTTATTTTGTTGCCTAACGTGGCTTGACATTTTCCGATTCCGGTGCAGAGAGTAACCATTTGAAAGTATTTGAACAATAAAATTAAAGTAAAATTGATCTCCTGGTTTCTCACTAAAAGTTGCATGATAATCAGTGTTGAGGAAGTTATTCACTCAAATGGAGAATAATGCTCAATTGACTTGCAATTTTCATTTTTATTAAACTTACATCTGATGTCAATTCGTATGAGGAGGATTTGAACCCTGAAATCTACGAGTGTGGATTAATCTCATAGTATCAAAACACGATTTATAAAAACGCTTAAAATCCGGCACATTAAGTTCAAGACTTTTTAGTGTACCTTTCTTGCCATAAATTTGTAATTTTATTATAACTTTAAGTAAAAATCCGATTGAATGGAACAAGAATCATATTTTATTGTTGATGAAATTATTTTTTCACAATTCTCCATTTGTTAAAATTTATTATCAAAAACTTAATATAAAAGTATTCATCCAAGCATATAGTTATGGGAATCTGTTTCGAAATGTGGGACCGAATGAATGTACCCTCACGTTTTGCATAACTAACTAAGGTCAAATCCTTTGAAATCTTGAATTGAAATACATAATTATTTGGCCGTCCGCCAACTACACAGACGGAAAAAAAAATCCCATCACCAAGAAAAAATTATTGTAGAGTAATGAAATTTCGACAATGCATTTGTCAAGTTAACATGTTTAATTGATTAAATTTTCAAGATCACAGGTTAATTTAAGCTCAAGAAAACGCATTTCAAATGTGAAATACTGTTAAATTAATAGCCGGTGTAACCTCCAGAATTTTGAATGCAAGCCTGCAAACGTGAATGCATTGTGTCATACAGGTTTCGAATGTCACTTTGTGGTATGGAGTTCCATGCTTGTTGTACTTGTGCTGTCAATACTGGGACGGTCAGTGCTGGCTGTGGATGATGCTGGAGTTGTCGTCCAATGATATCCCATACGTGTTCAATTGGAGACAGATCTGGTGATCTCGCAGGCCAAGGTAACATGTCGACACTCTGTAGAGCACGTTGCGAGACAACAGCGGTATGAGGGCGAGCGTTATCCTGTTGAAAAACTCCCCCTTGAATGCTGTTCATGAATGGCAGCACTACAGGTTGAATTACCAGACTGACGTACAAATTTGCAGTCAGTGTGTTTGGTATAACCACAAGAGTGCTCCTGCTGTCATAGGAAATTGCTCCCCAGACCATGACTCCAGGTGTAGGTCCAGTGTGTCTAGGCCGCAGACAGTTTGGTTGCAGGCGTTCCCCTGGCCTCCTTCTGACCAACACTCGGCCATCACTGGCACCAAGGCAGAACCTGCTTTCATCAGAAAACACAACAGATCTCCACTCCGTCCTCCAATGAGCTCTGGCTTGACACCACTGGAGTCGCAAACGGCGATGGCTTGTAGTCAGTGGAATGCACGCTACAGGGCGCCTGGCTCGGAGCTGTCCTTGAAGTAACCGATTTCTAACAGTTCGTTGTGTCACTGTGGTACCAACTGCAGCTCGAATTTCTGCCGCAGACGCAGTACGATGCGCCACAGCTGTACGCCGAATACGGCGGTCTTCCCTCTCAGTAGTGCCACGTGGCCTCCCGGAACCCGGTCTTCTTGAGGCAGTACCATCCCTTGACCACTGCACCCAACAATCATGCACAGTGGATACATTCCGGCCAAGTCTTTCTGCAATATCGCGAAAAGAAAATCCACCTTCTCGTAGCCCTATTACACGACCTCGTTCAAACTCGGTGAGCTGTTGATAATGGCTTCTTCGTCTTCTTAAAGGCATTCTTGGCTAACATCAACTCACTATGTCAAATCTCAGCGGTAAATAACGTTCACAAACTTTACAGCGCGTATTTAAAGCAAACCTGATTTGCAAGCTCTGAGTAGCGCTACTAGCGCCACACTTATGCGCGAAGCGCGAAATTTGAATCGATGTCATCTTTCAGATGTATAAACACGCCTACCAAATTTCGTTTATCTAACACAAGTCTTTCTTGGTGTTGGGATTTTTTTTTTCCGTCTGTGTATTTTGCGAGCTGAAGTACTCTAAATCACGGCTCTTCCACTCAATACGAAACACGACAAACCAATATCCATAAATCTAGCACACGGTAATAAATTGGGGAGTATTCCATTAAGCACTCCAAACCAGAAGTTTTGTTGTTGTTTTAGGTGGTGAACGTTATTATTCATCCACTGGAACTCTTATTAAGATAACAGCGACGGAATTTTACAGCGATACGAACACTATTTCCGATACATTCAGCTTGTTTATGAAACGCAATAAATTATTAGTTCACAATGAGTGAGCATCGGCAACGAAACAAAATATTATTTATGAATATTTGTTTAGGCATGTGGCTATAACATTTGAAGGAATGAAATGATGAACGTTGTATTAAATGGAGTATTTGTTAAATGATTAATTACTAAAAGTATTAATAATAGGGACTCTTCATGATATTAATCGTTCTTATTTTCATACGGAATGCTGTCAATGATATGGAATAAAGTAGGGAGCAGTATAATGCAATCTATGGTTGAAGTAGGTGGAAAAGAGAATATGTAAATAGTCGGAACAAATGAAAAAAATCTATGAGTCATTGTCGCTTGTTGCTTCATTTATACTTCGAAGAATTTTTGAGTTGAAAAAATTATTATTTGGTAGTGAAATACTAATGCTATTAATATGTACCTGTGTAAAGTATAGCTAAGCGACGTGTTAAGTTAATTGAGTTTTTGAGTTTATAGAAATTTCATTGAATAGAGTAAAATAATTTTAAAAATCTGTACTGCTAGAAAGAAAGGAAAATATAAAAAGAACGTATTTTAATTTACTAGGCGTAAATAACATAAATGCATAACGAATAAAGTCAAAAGATTTTGTTTTACATTAGTAATTTTTTCTTCGATTAGCGATTCTTATGACGCAAGTCGATACATATTAAGGTAACGGGGTTATAATCCAAGATCTTACAGTAAAGGAGCCGTAAACCCCATTTACATCATATTATGTCATTAACATTGTAACACAGATCTTTAATTGTTCATATTATCTTTAGGAGAGGAACTGAATTTATGGAACGCTCATAATTGGTTGTTTTTAGTTCACGATGCGTCTCACAAAGTTCTGCTCCCAGCTAGTTCCTTCTCCCAGTGACGATGCGGGAAACACCTGTTACGACATATATGAAACAGGTGGGAGGGAATCATGTAGTCCAGAGAACATCACAACCTACCCACTGTGGGCCTGCAATAGGTTGGTATCACACATAAAACATAAGTGTTACCAACTCTTAGTTTTGACTTGAAAAGTAAATGTAAATCTACTTAAAATAACAATCATGAAAACTTATTATTCTGTTAAACTTCTTCAGCGCCATTCATTAAAAAAAAACAAATTGTGTTGAACAACAAACTTGGATCCCTCTCTAGTTCAGTGTTAACTATAGAAAACTTAATGACCAGACCATCATTCCAATCCCGGTTCATCCAGAAAATTAGGGATCAACCTTTGAGATGGGATTGATAGATATTAGTCGGCTTAGGAAGGAAATATCAGCTCGGTTTGGTTAGTTGATTAGGGAGCCGTCAAGGTGCCCTGCACCTCACGAGGGGTTGGGTGGTTCCAGTCTTGTTGGTGGAAGAAATTTTCATCATCAGGACTTGGCTGCCAGTGTAGGGGAGATGGTGGTGCACAATTAATAATACCACAGATCGTGCACCAAAATCCCAGGCGTTTTCGCAGTGAGTATGGAGTGATATGTAGAGATGAAGAGGTTAGCACAAGATAGGAAGGGATGGAGGATTGCATCAAGCCAGTCGAAAGACTGATGACAGCAAAAAAAAAATTAAAAAAAAAATAAAATGGAGTGACGGCACACGACACAGTTGATGATGATTCGTCTGTATAATATGGCGGCTTCCGAGCTGTCTAGGATGAGTAAACCCAATTGGTCTGACACGAAGTTTCACCCTCTCCATTCGTCCATTTTTCATTCATTCATAACACAAGGAACACACTAAACTGAACATACATACATCACAGTCAAATCAATAATCACGTAATTACAATTCACTAAGGAAAGCAACGGGTATCTACCTCACTTTGTATTTCCTAAGAAACCGTACCCTAACAGCACGGGAGGAGAAAAAGAAGGGGGAATGTCAGTTCCTTGAAATCATCGGCAATTCGTAAGACACACTGAACCTGACAAGTAAACATTTGGGAAGACCTCGGGTTCAAATCTTAGTGCGTTAATCCAGATTTCAGTTATCCATTGTACCCTTAAATCACTCCAGCCTACTGCTGGTGTCATTCCCTAAAATGCCGTTACTAAATTTCTTACCGTTTCTCTTGCAACAATCCTCGGCCAGCTCTACTTACGTCGCCATGACACCCCCCCCCCCCCCCAAGACTGAAACGTTTTCAAGTAACTTAAAAACTTTTAGTATGCAATGTGTCATTTATATGATCGTATGGTATTTTGACTATTGATTCTTTGATGCTTTCGCAATTTTTTGTAAAGAACATGAGATCCAAAAGAACAACAAGAACATCACTAAGTGCGGATGCGGAGTCATTTAACGCTTTACTCATACCACTCGCCATATCAAATTAGGAGGCGTCAATTAATTACATGAGGTATTTTTCTGGAATTTCGGACCCTCACCTCCCTCTGGTGAGATCTAGTGAATCCTCCCCCCCCCCCTCCCCATGCTGATCGACGTCGTATGTTTTTGAGACCATTATTTTTTTTCTAGTTCTCCTTCTTCCGAGGGCGGTAATATCCTCCCTAAAGCCGTTTCTAGAACTTATAACCCCTCCCCCTTCCCGAATGTCGTCATCCGCGTCGTTTGTAAACCTTTTGTTAGCTCTGCTGTTCAAGAATTTCAAAAGCTCACGTGATATTTCCGTCTACCCCCTCCCCCCCCCCCCCCCCGGTGAGATTTCGCCGGAATCCACCACCTCCCCTGTTTCACCCCGTATAGTTAATGGACGCCCCAACAAGCACGTCGCCACAAAGGAAAACTTGACAAGCTGTTGGCGACGGCTCTATCGACATCTCGAACCTGATATTCGCTACCGGTACTTGAAGCTATTTCAGCAAAACTTTTGCTCCTCCCACAGTGTCAACCTGGTAAGCCGACAATACCGGTAAGCAGCATCGGAATGTTCTGATAGATCTAAACAGTACACGAAATCTGTAAAATGGCTATCATCTGCAGGATTATAATTTTTACTTTGTCTGATGAGATGGCGTAGTACAACACGCTGATACTTTATAAAGTAGACCGACCTCGTCCCTGGATCCAGAGAAACTAACGTCGTTTGCACACAGTATTTCCTATTCTTGGGTGAGAAGATGCAGAAGGTGTACTTAGCACTAAGCACCTTCCATCTATCCCGAGATGTAAACCCTCTTCGGTAGGCAAATAACAGCACGATAAGTAGCCTGGTCTTATTTCTGATGTGTTAACTTCAAGGAAAAATCCTCGGTTCAAATGAATTTCAAATCGGCAATACACGTTTGTCAGCTGCCCTGTTACCTCAAGAATGAGGCCAAACTTACATATATTTTGAATTAGATACCATATAGTGAAGTTGCGCCCGTCCCTCTTTACGAGTTCCAAGTTCCATCAATCTCAAAACATTTGGATCAAACACACGTCAAATTCGTATATCAACCTAATCAAATCACGCGGCAATGTTCTTTGGCCTAAAAAATATTTTTTGTCCTTAAAAATTTATCTTTTATCAGTTTTTAGGCTCTGTGCAACGTACTTTCGGTTTGAGGTCCAACAATGATCGATCTCAAGAAATAATTCATTTACCTACTCAAATCCGTCTTCTAACAGAGAACTAATCTGCGCTCGTTAACAAACAAAACACACTCACAGTAATAATAATAATAGTAACGGTAGATCCTCCATTTTGGAGAATGAAATTATAATAACTTGTTGGACTTCATCAAGATGTCGATGCATTTGACCAGTACCGAAACATTAAATTTGACAAAAATTGGTAAATATCAATTTCGATACACAAAATATATATTTGTCATGACAATCTGTAAACTTATTCGCCAATACAACAGAGAATAGTCTGCGGTTGGTGATGAGAACGTTTCGAACTAACTGGCGGGACTACTTCCAGTGATTACGGTTGCATCTCTATGCAGAAATTACGAAATGCCGTGTAAACGTATCAGTATACCACTAATAATTGCACTCGTCGATTCCACCCATTACAGCTCTGAGGAATCCGGTACGTATGGCTGTTATATTTAATTTCATCCACCCGTTAGCTTCTTCTGGTTAGCTGAGATTAAACAATCACTAAGTGGCCAGCAACTTCATAACACGAATGAAGTCATCCTGGGGCGGAACGATTGTTTTGGAACCTAGTGTAGGACTTCTATAATTTTATTCTCGTAGATCAAGAAGTTCTTACTGAAATTTGTGGTGCTATGTAGCGACTACTTACAGATAAATTAAATTCAACTTATGATAACTTTTCTAACCGAGTATTTTCATCCTCTCCCATCATCATTATCGTCGTTGATTTGATGCAATCTTCCATCTCTCTCTGCCTTAAGCTAATCTGTCCTTATCTCCATAACCCTCAGAACCTTCTTCCTAAAATATGATACTTAAATGTTTGCAATACTTCTTTTACGCACGAAAGAAGGAAGTCATTGAACTACAATAGATAAAATTATTCGATTTATTGGTTATGGAATAAGTGGTGTCGTGTCTCAATGCTAGTGGTTAGGGAGTCTAATTAGGGATCACGGTTTCGTAAAATAACTTCAACTCCTAGTAAATGTTTGATTTAACCACGTTAATAATGTTAGGACTTTCTATACTTCGTATCACACATAAAACTGTAGATCCTGTCTATCTGATCGGATTACTAGTTTAAGTCACTACAAAGGTGGACTAAGTGGAAATTAAAACCTTCATACCAACAATGTCATATTTACATTAATTACGGGATCACGTAAACTTTGATTTCCTTGGTGACAGTTTGAAGTATGAACTCCTATTTCATGATCCACCGGTAACAACAAACATAGCATACGTATAATATCCCAGTTACTGTTCGTGATGTATTTTTCTTTTGTGACAAAGCACGCGACTTACCTGTCAGTGACATGATCTGACCACCTTCCAATCGCCAATCACTGTCGAGCTCTCAGACAGGCCTGCCAACATAGAAAAACATGTGTGGATCATTGTGAATTATTCTGCTGAACTGCTGGAAAAACTTTACGAAAGATTAAAATTCAGACAGTACGTTAAAAATTAGATCTCCAAAGATTCATAAACAATAATAAGACGAACAGATCTTGTATACAGATTGGTACTATCTGATCAAAGTATCTATATATTTGAAGTATTCACAGTTTTTATACCCAGCTGAAGTACGAGTATAATGTGACACAGAAACCACACTATGTACTCGCATTAGAATTTTTGATGAAAGCAGGGGTTCACAATAATTTTTAGGTTATATTATTAAGTGCTCTCCATAATAGAATATTCCCAGAATATTTGTGTTATCCCTTTACTATTCCCCCTCCAATCCTAGAATCCTACGTCAATCGTTTCTTTCCATTCCAGAGCTTCTTACATTCGAACACAGGTCATTCGCGAGAGAGCAACGTGTTCTAAACCTTCCAATTGTCTGCTTTGACTTCTTCCGCGTTCCTGAGTTACTTTTGTTTGTACTTCCCAGGCAATTACCTTTCGGAGATTGTGTCTAACGCAGTTCGCATTTCTTAAAACAATTATAATAACAATTAGTCTGTTTGAATAACTTTATTTGACAGTATTTACTTTTTTTTTCTCCCCCATTCCCATTTCCTCAATGGGAATAACAAATAAAACTAACATGCACAGGATTCCAAAACTGTCTAATCGGTCTCTACTTAGTTGAGAGGACAGTGATTCAGCAACTGTATACTCTTTAGGGTGCTGTATCGAAAGCATTGACCTTCCATCTTCATTCATCATTACTGCATCATACTTTTTTCAAATAATTAAATGACAGTGTACTCAGAGTCAAAATAATCGAATGCAGTACCTATCATACATACTTATGAGACAAAACAATACTTTCAACAAACTTGCTACTTCAGTTTTCGTTAACATTTGTATATATCATATTTATTATAATCAACAAAAATTAAGCTCAACACTTAAAATGTTGCCTAGGTGTTTGATTTTCTACTTCATCGACTATGGTAGAAGCCGCTGAAGTGATCGTACTTCGTATTTCACTTGCGTTTTTTGAAGTCAACTGCTGATATTCTTTACAGCAAGTTAGGGTTTTAACTTTTACCTTTGTATCTAAAATTGCGTATCCCATTGCTGTGACGTACTCCTGTAATGATTTTTAAAGAACGTATCCCGTATTAAGGTCTTTGTTCAGACAACTGTAAAGAAGCGTTACTTGTTAGGTCCGTTTCCGTTCTTTTTCTCCTAACGTTTTTTTATTGGACGATTTGTGGTACATCATTCGTAACTTATTGAGTCTTAGATATTAGGCGCGTGGCCCATAATATTTGCTAACTCTTGCTACGTGGCATATCTGGTACTGCCGGGACGGCAACTTCAGGGGGCGGCAAAATCATGTTTGAAGGTGCGGCAAATTATGCTTATTACTAGTCGTCACTCAAATGCAAAGGTTCTATTTGAAAATTTCTGCATCAAAACATTTTAGAATTCAAGATATCTAGTATATAAGTGAGTCCGTTACCAACAATGCCCATACTCTACGCAAACAAAGGTGTGCATCCTGCGTAAGAAATATCATTTGCCATAGATTTAACTGCCACCTTAAGTAAAACCCAAGTAACTTCCAAACTAGTGAGAGTGGGGGGAGGGGGGTGGTATTAATAGGGGGAGTTGTGAGAGGGGGGGGGGGTTAGAGCCAAGGCTCGTAGCTTTTCATTAATATTCTTCGTCACAGTTGAAATAAGGTACAGAACACACAACAGCATGTGAATATTTATTATCGCCGTATGCAATTTACGATAATCTGAAAAGAGGAAACAGTACAAAATGTCTTCTCAAATCAATAGTGAAAAAAGCTACGTGCCACGCGGAGGAGGAGGGGGGGGAGGAGGTTAGAAGCAAAAGCCACGTCGGGGTACGTGGAGGGAGTTCACAGGAAGTCAAAATTGAGTTACGTTGTTTATGGACGCTCCCTAAGCACAGGAACAAAGTAAATTTAAAGTATTAGTGAAGCCTGTTAATCTCTATGCACAAAAAAAAAAAAAAAACAAAAAAAAAAAAATTGAAGCATGTAGCTTATACATCCATAGCAAAGCAATTAACCTGCAAATATGCGCTGATGCGTTTCACGATAGTAAGTGCCATTAAATAAATACAGAGAAAGTCACTAATATTAGACTTTTCTTACGATTTGGGTACAATATGTGTACCAATTTTCCTGTTTCTAGGACCTCGAGAATTATAGTGGAATAATGGTGTCGATAAAAAAATTAGTGCTTCACTAACTGCCAAAGTAAGGAGAAAAAGGAAGTAAAACCTAATACAATAGCTAAACATAGTAAGCTCTGCCTATAATGTAAATCTGAGGCATTTAAAGTTTTAGGGTATAAAGTGATTCACGTTAGGGGTTTATAAGGGGTAGAAATAATGAAATTTGGGAGTTTTAGACTTTCCTTATAATCTATGGGCAAAACTTTATAAATGTACTAAATATCAGGTTTCTACGACTACGCGAAGTACCTCAGAGTTTTGATGATCATTAGTGAGTCAGAGTGAGTGAGCGATAAATTCGGTGAAATTTGCATAATATTAACATCAAAGCTAAGAACAGGAATGAATCAAAATTTAGTGTGTTTGCTAATATTGATACACGTATTTTAGGCATGTAACGTCCCAAAGACGGAAGAATTGGAGGTACAAAAATGATCGAAATTACTCTGAGGGAAGGGTAAATAGCGCAGCCTTGCACCCAGATCATCATCATGACGTTCTTAGATAAGTTTTCATTGAAGTGCAAAATGTTCGAAAACAGTTTGTTATTAAAACAGAAGAAATTTGTTCACGCTCTTTTTCACTAGGACATAGTTGCAAAAGAGAATGAATATCAGCTTAAAGAATGTGTTTCTAACAATAAGATCTTCTTCTCGACAGAACTGATCCATGAGGGTGAATCTATACTTATGAAACGCAAGTTTTGCTCGTGTTTTAGTTTTGTCACGCCAGACGTCACACTTTGACGTCGTACTATGACGTCACTCTTTTCGCCTCCGCTTCACAACAAACAACGAAAGGAGATGTCGGAGGCTATGTGCATTATTTAATAACAGTTCTATTTAGCTAAGCATTCGTGAATAAATTAACTGTCAAGAAAATGAAAGAAAATTGCGTATTCCGTTGAAATCGATATATTAATTATTAGTTGCTTTTTCTAGTTAAAATTCAGTCGGTTTAGATTTTTCTTATACACTCTGGACAGCGATACCGTTATTACAGTAAGCTAACAAACATCTACATTACATCATTTTCAAGAAAGTGAACGTTATTTGATGAAGATTTTACTTAGTCAGCGAAGAAACGAATTGCTGAAATACTGCGTTCAATTCATCATTTTCGACGAGCTTACAAGACATTTATATCCGATGTAGATATTTTAAGTCACTGTTATAACATACTGGAAGGAATGATTTCCCAAAACACTGAAATAAATGTATGTACTGCGTTTAAATTAATATATTAATTATTAGTTATTTTTATTACTGATGTTGCTATATCAGACATATGGAAATATTTCCAGTGGGTCAAATTTAAATCACAATACAATGAATGTAATCGTACGCAGGTAATAGAATCTACGAATATTGAACAGCAATATTAGTAGAAGTTGCGGTTATGTCAATATGGAGACAGGACCAGAATGACAGCTGACACACTTTTTTTTACACAATAATTCACAATGAATAATTTAAACTGCTTTATAAGCTCCGAATTACTGAAGTTATGGCATTTTTTATACGGATGGAAGTAGTTCTGTATTTATCGTGCTGAATGAGACCTGGGCCAGAAGCAAAACCAAATCACGCGCTATTGCATAAGGTTTCAGGATTCCTAGTTTATTTTTAATTTAATTAGTTCCCTAACTCTGGCACCATTCATTCAGTAGAAGTTCCATCTTTATTGCTGTGTAATCTCCAACCGAAATATGTAGAAATTACAAAGTAACGTTATAGGCATTACATAACAATAAATCTATTTGTTTAGGCAACCGCAGAGAAATGAATTTTCAGAACACTCCGTTAAACCCGCAATTTTTTGACGGGTTTTGACGCTAGTTAAATATAAACGAGACTTTTTAACCGAGCGCGCAATGATGGTCTGAGTGGTCACATTTCTACAGGTGTTTGTTGGGGATGTCAGGAGTGGGGAAGGCGATTGTTGGCCTTGCCACGTGCAGTCAGTAGTGCAGCTAACAACGTGTAAGCAAGATATACACCCCTCGATTGCGCAAAGTGTAATTATAGAATTTCTCACTTGTGAAAGCGAGAAACCAACTGAAATTTTGCGGAGATTATAGGCACAGTTCGGGGATCGTACACTGTCAAGGACTCCTGTGTTTGCCTGGCATAAGAAATTCCTGAACGGCCGTCAAGAAGTCACACATGAGATCCACGATCGTCGTACACGGACGAGCATTACAGAGTAGAGCATTCACACAATTCGTAACTTAATTGAGGTCGACCAAGGTTTGACGGTTTCATAAATTTCTTGTGAGGTCGAAATAAGTTATGGCAGCTCTCAAGCCATCATCACAAAGGATCTATGGTTCCGTAAAGTGTCTACCCGATGGGTGCCACGAATTTTGACTATGCAACAAAAGTTGGCACGTTTCCAGATTTGTGAACGAACCCTGATACGGTTTTCGGATGAAGAGGATGCATTTTTTAATAGTACCATAACCTGTGATGAAACTTTAGTCCACTACTATACAATAGAGTCAAAATAAGCGAATATGGAGTGGCGAAAGAATTTAAGCACTAAAAACCAAGACTCAGGGATCAGATGGAAAGATGTTTTATTATTATTTAACGTCGTTGAATTTTGAACATTGATTTTTTTGCAAGGACGTCCTGGGATCAATTCAGCATACTACTGCAACCTTTTGGGTGATGTTAAGTTTGCTTATCGCCGTAAACGGCATGACCAGTCAAAAAGAAACGTAATTCTTCTCCAAGGTAATGCTCAGCTCCACACTGCAGCTCTCATTCAAGCGAAATTGGGGGGCGGGGGAAATGAATTGGACATCATTTGATCATCCTCATTACAATCTTGACTTATCACCCTGTGATTTTCAGTTCATAGGATCACTAATTATCCGACTATTTGAAGACGACAACGCAGTGGAGGGCTCCGTGCACAATTGGCTACTGACGCAACCTCCTTACTTTTACGATGACAGCTTTGAAAAATTTCCAATACGCTGGGAAAAAAGTATTTCTAAAGCAAGAAAGTATGTTTAGAAGTAGTGTACTTGCTACATTTATTATTATAAATATATTTTCTATTTTAAAAAAAAGCAACAACGAAAGTGTCGTTTATATTTGATCCACGCTGTTATCTTGAGGCCTCTCAGATTCTTTAATTCTAAACTGAATCTTCCAACAACGTCAAGTGTTTGCACTGCTTTCGAGCTGAAGGATTTCATGTTTCCTGGTAAAATTTCTATTGATATCAAATTTAAACTTTTAATGACCTGTTCCATCGCCAATACGAGTATATACTTGAATGACAATAACGTTTATTTGATTAGTGGGATATTAGGAAGTGCTATTCGATCTGGAAAAATTTTAAGAATTAATTTATAGTCTCTAATACAACGGATGCATCATCATTCTCATGATTAATGTGATATTTTCGAGAAAACAAAATAAATGTTAGGCTATTTCTTGTTTATAGTCAAATGTTTCACGTAAATATTTCTACGCGTACTACAGATTTAACCTACTTAATGCCATGTTCATTTTTTAACATACAAACCTTTATTATTTCACACGTTTGTCGCTGCTGCGCCGTTTTGTAAACCTCTCTTCAACAGCAGCGAGTCGTAAGCTGCGCGTTTCAGCTCAGTATACCGGAAGGGCTCAACTTTAAGCCGGACAAAATTTTGGCTCCGGTGCAAGAAAGAACTTTCGTGCATGAAACGGTGGGCTTTTTTAGTATTCACAGCGTGGCGAGACAAAAACAGCTTTGCAACTTCGTACTGCTAACCGCCTTAAACCGTCACAGTGGCATGCAAAACACATAGCCCGCAGCTCGAAAGAGGAAAAAAAAAGGAAAAAAATCGCAGCTTCTCAATACTCGAGTCCCACCACGTTCGCCAGCCCGTAATAAAAGCAATTTCACTGTTACCACCCGTATTTGCATAATGAGGTAAGTTATTCTTTTCATGAAAACTTTGGGGAACCTTCCCGCGGGAGACGCGCAAAGAAACACTGCTACTAAATATTCGTCATGCATTCGGGACATTCTTCAAAAGTCTTTTCCTCCGAGGTAATGTTATGTAAAATTTCTCGGCTCCGAGAGTCAGCCCATCCCTGTGCAAGCTTCTAACAGGTGCACGGACGGCTCAAAAGCAGGTTTTGTCTTAAAGTGGGTATGAAATACTGAAGAGACTGTTTTCAGCTCTTCTGAAAGGTTGTCAAAAATTAGCACATAATGCAGTCAATAGTAGACTAACTGCCTAAAAAAACAACTGTCTACAGGATGTCTTCCAAATTACATAGGAACATTCAAATCGATTTCGTGACATCAAAAAGTCATATACAATCTCCTGCATTGATTCCCTCAAAAAATTTTGCAATCCCACTTCACCATGATTGATCAAATTAGACTTATTAGGTCAACTGTGAAAACAATAACTTTCAATTCCAATTTTAACGCCCCGGTGCAAAAAAATTATTTTGGGCCCTCAGGTCAGATGAGCGACCTTTTCTTTTGCTTTGTGTTGCTGGTAAGGGTCCCCTGAGCTGAGGCTGGGGGCCCCTGAGTTGTGTTTGAGGGCCCCCTGAGCAGTGGTTGGGGCCCCCTGCGCAGTGAGGGGCTCCCTGTGTCTGTGTCTCGGGGGCCCCCTTAAACGACGGTCGAGCTAAAAAAAAAAAAGGGACGCCAGTTTGCCGTGAAGACCCGTGGGCCCTCTGAACAGCGCTTGGGGGCCCCCTGAGCGTAAAGGCCCCGGTGCACTGCACCGCCTAGCCCTATGGTAGCTACACCCATGCTGCAACGTTGAGAACATTTTACATGAGAAATTTCGAAGTCTAGACGTCATGTTTTAACAAAAAACATAGAAAGGATAAAGTATAAATTTGTGATGTTATAGTTCCAATACACATTTGTTACAGCGTTTATTAGTTTTCTTCATACGCTTACATACAGAAGTGTTTCGGTTACCTCAAGAACCACTTTTCTTTCCATAGGCTGCATGCTATCAAGTCACCGACCTTTAAAGGGCTATTTCGTCTCGGGTCCGAGAAACAAGTCAAAAAGTAATTCAGAGAACAAAGGAAGATTGCAAAATTTTACTGCCACATTGCTATGAGGGTAAATGATTGTTGGACAGAATGGGTAAGTGCATAGTTGGTTTGGAGAGAGTGGTCTTCGTTTAAAACACTGAATTTTATTCAGTGCATCTCGCAATTTCTGCTAATATGTATAAGGTCTGTTCATTTGGTAGATACGGGTTAAGACAAGCGCTAAAACAGTCAATAAACAGTAAAACCCTTTCTACCAATTTTAAAAACCTTAATTTTTTGGGGGGATGTGATGTAGAACACAATCTTTTAGTTTAATCCTACGTCATGATCTCATACATGTTATGAATTAAGAACGAAAATGTTTTAATCCTTGTCCGATAATTAAGATCTGCTGGATAAGTTCACACCAAATTTACCTCTTGAATTCAGATGGGGATGATTAAAACAGCCAATAGTTTCAGTGTTGAGGAAAAGGCGAAGCAACAGTAAGGGTTTAGGGGCTTCATATGGAAGAGCAAAATTATACTAATGAACAAACAATCCATATACGAAATTTGTTACTCTTGAGCAATGGTTGTCAGACATGAAGATTGTGGAAGAACGAAGCCAACAGATAGATAAAGCTTATCAGAAACATTATTTGTAAGATCTACATCTACATCCATACTCTGCATATCACAAACATTGTGGGTGGCAGAGGGTGCTAAGCACCAAACCCTAAACCCGTGCATTCCAATCCCGAATAGTACGAGGGAAGAAGGAATACATAAAAAACATCAGTACGGCATCTCATTTCTCGAATCTTAACCCTCCGGTCATTGCGACCTAAATAGGTTGGCGGAAGACGTTTTTCATTGCACTCGTAATTTAAAGATTTTCGCATATTCTCCAATAAATTCAGACGCAAACTACGTCGTCTGTCTTCCAAACTATCCCAGCCAAATCTATGTATCAATTCTGTGACGCTTTCATAAGGGCCGTAGCAACCAGTCACGAATCAAGCGGCCCTCCTCTGCACCCTCTCCACTGAGTCGACCAGGCCCTTGCGATACGGATCCCAAACTCCACAACAGTAATCCAGATGCGGATGCACTAGTGTTTTATACGCTATCTCCTTTGTATGATCAGTACAGTTCCTCAAAATATGACCTATGAATCGCAATTTAGAATTATCCTTGCCTATGACGGAAGTTATGTTCAAGATAGACCAGACAATGAGAAGGCGAAGTGCATGGCCAAAGTTGACAGATATACAAGATAAGGAGACCACACTCCCTTCGCGTAGCGTTGCTGTACGGAGAATGAATAGGCCACGGAAGCTGCAGAGGACGTTCGCAAATGTAAAGCGATGTTTACCAGAGAAGACAAACTGGGATAGAACTGAGCAGGAACAAGAATCCAAAGACAAAAATTAGTGAAGTGGTTATCAATACAATACATTCATTTTCCATTGATCCCAATTGAAGAGACTGGCTCTGTGGGATGTGGAAAGTTGTCAATTTACAGATAAACAGTTGCATAGCAAAATAATACGTACACCAGTAGATGTACAGTCATAGCATACATCGTACATTAAAAAATTCCATAACAAAATAATACATACACGAAAAGATGTACAGTCATAGCAAACATGATATATATATTTTTTTTAAATCCATAACAAAATAATACATACACCACAAGATGTACAGTCATAGCATACATGGTACCGTAAACAATTGCGTAACAAACTAAATACATACATCAGGAGATGTACAATCATAGCATACATGGTAAATTAATTATGTAAACTACATTTACACAAGCTGCTGGCAGTTATTTTTTAGATACCTTAGAAATAAATTCTTCGATAGAGTAGAAGGAGTTGTCAATTAAATATTCTTTCAATTTTTTCCTGAATTTATTCTTATCATCTGCTAGAAATTTAATATGTGTCCCTCGGAGCTTATTGAAGATATGTATCCCTGAGCGGTAACCTACTTGCCTCGCATTCGGAAGGGCGCGGCTTCGGACACTGATATATTGTTATTTGTAAACAATTCAAAAGTTGTCGTAATTAACATCAGTTTCTGTTTTGGTTTCGATGACTAATTAGTGGTATGTCAGGTAGAGTGGCGGTGATATAGCCAATATTGCTGAAAAGCCCTGTCGCTCTTGCTTCTGCACCGCCCGTCAGGTTCTCACATTGACTGCCATCACCAGTGTGAAAGGGACTTTGTCCCATTGAGGTGTGACCGCTTGTTTGCGCCGCTGTCGTCACCCGAGGCTGGCCCCAATTATTCAATCAGCGAGCGAATTGCATCAACAGCCCTTGATGTCACCCTGCCGACACTTGCGGCCCCTAACGCGCGCTGATTGGCTGCGGGCGGGGTGTGGCTGCGCCGTGAGAAAACTCTGCGACGAGGAACACGTGGTGCAGTGAAACCCGAGCCTTGGTCCCCTAAACTGTCTGCGCTCGTTACGGCTGTCGACAGCTCTATTAGTAGCGGCAACACCACCACGGAACGCCTCAGCCAGACAGCCGTCAAATAACGTCGCAGGTACAAAAACAACCTGACATCAAACGACTGAAAATTCGATTTTTTTAAGTTTCAGATCAAAACGTAAAATTAGATTTATTTATAGGAATTAGAGTTAACTGTACTAAGCAGCGAACTATACTATAATCAAAGGAAGTGCAGATCGCAAAACGATCATATAGTAGAGCGTCGAATACATATTTTTTTTTTTTTTTGACTTGGGCTTTACGCCTCGTCGACGGCGCGGTCATTAGTGGCGGGATTGGATTGGGGCAAGGAATGGGAACGAATTCGGCCATGGCATTTTTGAAGCAAGCATCCTGGCATTCGCCTGGAGTGATTTGAGGAAACCATGGAAAACCCAAATCTGAATGCCCGGACGGGGATTCGAACCGCCGTCCTCCCGAATACGAGGCCAGAACGTTAACCGTTCACCCACCATGCTCGGTAATACATATTTGTGGTAATTTGAAGTAATGAGCCATTAGGGATCGAAACTGATGCAAAAATTAATTTTTCAGTCAAAACTATTATATTTAAAAGTCTTTAGGACACAACAGATGTGGAGTCACCGACTCGATAATTAAATATAAAAAAAAAAATGTGGTATTATGGTTCACCTACGACGATGTTATTACAACTGGAAGAAGATTGTGAATAACGAACGGGAAGCAAATCAGACATAGCCATCTGAAGAACTCACCCTAGAATTCACCTTTAATTAAACCTTGGAAAATCGAGATTTGGTGGGCCTGAGCAGTGATTAATTATTTCTCCGCCCCAATGCCAATCCCAAACGCTACTGTTCTACCGCCTTGTTCGGCGCGTCTATAAGAAATACACCACCATTTTATCACTTACCTCCAACTTTTGACCGCAGACATTCAAATTGAAAGACTTTCTAGATTCGTGGGATGTCTACTCTTCAACCAGCTGAATTGGGTTATACACTGGTCTAGTCGTAATAAACTAACTTAGTCCACAACTCGAAGATTGATTGGATCCTCCCAAAGGAAGCATATTAAGCCAGTGTGTCAGAGGTATGACGGCCAGTTCCTTTCCTCTGGGACTTAAGGTTTAACGTGGAATCCGAACCACGGAACCACCTGGCGTAGCTTATATGATCAAACACAACTCTTAAAAATTTCCTGGAGTCACCGGGATTTAAACCCGGCATCGGAGCAGCGAAAGTTTGAAATCAAGCGCTTCAACCACTGAGCTGCAAGACCGCTTCTAGGTGTATTATAACAACTCAAATATGGGCTTTAATAGTTTACAGAAGATACCCACAAACGAATGAGTGGCGGTTTCTTGTTACAAATGTATGCTTATTTTTTGCTGGTCTTCTCGATATGAGTGTTAGAAAGAGAGGACATGGGCAGTAAATAAATATGGAAACTCTCTGACAGCCTACACAACAATCTGATCTAATGTTGGTGTCATAAGATATCGAGTTCCGAAAAGAGAATGTTATGAAGCTTGGAAAATTTTGGGCTCCAATAAGATTGCAAACACGAACTGAATTTACTAAAATGTTATGTACAAATAAAGTTATAAGATTACGCACAGTGACATGAAATATATCTTAGAAATAATTTTCGCAAAATTATTCATTTTAACATACTCCAAGCAGGAACGGGCTGCCAAATTCATGTTCTGTTAGCATAGGTAAGCTACTGAATGCTTCAAAGTTAGTCACCGACAAAATATACAGAATGGTAGAAGCGGAAGTTAAGAGAGAAAGATTCCCCACAAAAAAATCTATAGCTTCTATTTACAATATGATGGATAGCTATTTATGGGCGTTAAGTTTATATATTAAGGAGGCCAGATAAAGGAAACATTAAATTATCTGAAGAGCGCTCCTACAGAATAATGCACATAAGTTACTGAACCGATAGAATTTTAAACGATACTTAAAGAAAGTGAAATGGTATCTGGGTGTGGACTAAAAGGTAGTCACTTCCAATTCCAGTAATGGCTGAAAATGTTTACAGGGCTTGGTGTTTTGTATATAACCTAAGATCGTTCATAGGTTTTGATTCCACTCTAAGCTTTAGGACCAGCTTAAAACCTGTCATTGATCTGTAAAATTAATTAATGTACCCAAATCTGCGGCTGGGGAAAATCATTGTTTGAAGAAAATTATAGATATAAAAGATTGGAAGGTGTATCACATTATGCACATTATGAGACATGTTTGACGTGTTGGTTAATTTGTTAAAGGTAATACAGCGCAAGAAAATCCGTGCAGGGACAGTAAAATAAGAATGATTTTTTTTTTTTTTTTTTTAAGCGAATTCCGAAAGATGTTTTGACCCTCCCGCTTGCCGGATGTAACATATTCTAATGGTTGTGGGGTTGTGGTACTTTACTTATCTTGCTAACTAAGCCTTGAAAAAATAGCGGACGAGCCTGAGAGTATGAACTCACGAAGTAGGGCGGAACTACTGGTTGCCGAACAAGTAGAACCGTAGTTAGGTGGCTCCGCTGCGTTCCGTTAGACGTGCGTGTGGGCTTGATTCGATTCACGCACTGTTGCTAATGACTGGCTCTGTGTGAAGTACATCAGAGGGAACAAGAACTAAAGTGGTCGACATTCTCTAACGCTAAGTTTTTTAGTTTGTTTTTAGGTTACAAGATACGAGCTGCCCTTCTGAATACATCCAAAATGCGAAGAAACTCTGTCCAATGCGAAAGGTGACTGACGAGAAATTTTTTGTTTATATTATCTCTCATACAAAATAGACTCCTGGGTGTCAGTACTATGCTGAAAAAGGTGTACATTTTTTCCTAACTCTCCGAAAACTGTTTCTTTGAAATTGTCTCAAAAATACCTAATTAACTTTTTTGATGCTTTTCTTTTCATAGCCTATTTCAGTTTTAATAGTAGAAAGCAGTTGTCAGAGGATAAGGGGATTAGTGGAGTGATTTTGGGGGAGGGGGCGGGGTCGAGTTGAACACCATGATACTTCTGCTGGCCAAGAAATGGCGTATAATACTGCTTTTGTGCCCTCGTGTATTCACTTGTTCAGAGACTATATTTCTAGTTACTTGTATACTGGTTGGCTCAAAACATCTATGTAAAATCAAAGTTTACCTTTTGACTTTCTGTTGTGAATTTCATACAGATAATTCTTTTAAAATCAAAGAACTCTGAAATCAGACCTTTGATTTTACTCCTCTTCGATGCGTATTACCTTTGGTTTCGGATATTCTGGACCTTTCAATTTCATGCTGCAATGGTTTACAAGTGGTTCATTTGGAAAATAACAATCTTTTTTGTTATTGTTTGTGTGTGCACTAAAGAATGAGAACAAATCTATCGCTAGTACCAATTTTCTGAATCTCAGAGAACGTCTTAATCAATATGGTAAACACACAACGATTATTTCTCAGTATTTCAACCATTTTTTTGAACAGTTCATTTAGTTCGAATGGTCGTTACGTTCCTGAACATCAATTGTATTAAAGCTCTCTCTAACGACATGAAATGTTTCGCACCAAGTAATAATGTTCTTGAGACTTGTTTTTCACTACCATAAACAAGTCTGAATCGTTTTAAATGCTTATGAGGCGCTTTTGACCCCCCAGCAATATTGTTGCATCATCTTTTTCCCATGGGAAGTGCAGGAGCTTTCGTCATTTGTCATGTTATTACTAATTACAAATGAATCAATGAGATATTCTGTAACGAAATGTGGTAAAAAATGTGTCCCCTGTATACGTATCTGAAACAAACGTGTAAAGTGAATCATTCACATTTGCTATTAGACTGAATATAGGATCACCATAATACGTATTTTATGGTATTTTGGATTATCACAAATAAGCAGAATTCAAGCATTAGATATGTGGTGCTATAGAAGGATGTAGAAAATTAAGTGCACTGATCACTGATAAAGTACGAAATAATGTATTTTGAATTGATGGACAAGGAAAGAAGTTTATCTCGCAAAACGAAAGAAAGGGTGTGAGATACATGTAAGATTTGTAAACTTTTTAATTGAAGGAACAACTGAAGGAAAGAACTGTAGTGGAAGACAAATATTAGACTATATGAAGTGAGTACTTGGGTTGTATCGAGTATGTTACTCAATGTAAGAAGACATGGAGTAATAATTGTAGTCTTTTTTATGAAGCATACGACCTTGTCTAAAAGTAACCACGGATGAACTCTATCTCAACCAACTTTCCATTCCGCCACCAAAAACCCGCGGATAAAAATTCTGTTGTTGGCGGTGTAACGCGGTGAATTCAATGGAAACATCCTCTTATGTAAAATGCTAATCTGGAGTCTGGGTACGTCATCTATAGCTACTATAGCTATTGGCTAGAGAACGGTCACGTGCCAGGCTTCACTCGCCAATCAACAGCCACCATATTACATTCCTTCCATCATCTTGCTTTTTGTTTATTGATAACTAGACGCAGAAATTCATGTAAGGAGAAGGGGACTCAATATTTAAGCTATTTTATCTGTATCAGTTATTAGAACTAGGTTAAACCATAACCTAAGAATTTTTTTGGCAGACGGTAAGAAACAATGAAGTTTATTAAAAACTCGGAGAAACGTAATACGAAATGTATTAGTCAAATAAATAACAGTTATCCGTTTTTGAAATTATAGTCTCCGTCATCTAAGGTAAAATATATTTTTTTGTGTAAAATCCTAACCAAATACTCTGATAATCTAACCAGAGTAATGTATTCATATAACGAAAGATATCATTAAAAATGGCTTATTCGTTTTTCCTTATAAGCTTTTCCAGAATAAATTCCTACTGCCATTATATACGATACCCTTAGTGTTTGATACATGTGTCAGCTATTAAATGAGATTTAAGATAACTTTTTTTATTAGATTTAAATCATCAAGGATATGACTATTTACTGTATAAGTGATGTGACACTCGCAATTAAAGAACGATATTATTGCCGCAAAATAGCAGTGAGCAGAGACATTATAATCTACGACAACCAGATGTAAAAATTCATGTCAGGAGAGGGTATTCTATGTTTACGTTATATTACCTGTATCATTTATAAGTACTAGGTTAAAACATAACCTAAGAATTTTTTTGGCAGAATATAAGAAACAATGAAGTTTATTAAAAACTCAGAGAAAGTTTACGCGAAATGTGCGAATCGCGAAAAGTATCATTCAAATAAATGACAGTTATCCGTTTTTGATTTTACACTTTCCCTCATTTAAAGTAAAATGAAGGAAAGTAAATAAATCGGGATTACTGGAGATCGCGATTCCGCCAAGAATTGGCGTGGTAAAATGCAAGAATCCTCTAGAAATATTTTCCGTAGTACATTTAACTGTATTGTGCCAGTCCATGATGTATTGCAACCTAATTTCTGTTTGAAAATAATGGTAGTCTACAGGCTGTATTACAACGGAATTACAGCTTGCAAATAATATGTCTTACGATTGACTACAGCAGTATAATGACGTCATTACTGAATGTTATTTTGGCGGAATCGCGATCTCCAGTAGACCCGATCGTTATTCATTTTTCCTTACAACTGTATTGCTATGTGAACAGCAGATCAAATATGTAGAACATTACCAAATCAAGACCACTAGCATTATGTAATAACAATTCCGTATAATTAACCAACTGCAAAAAAAAAAAAAAAAAAAAAGAAGAAGAAAAAAAAAAGTGAACTGCCTGAATATTGCGTTCAAACAATCATTTTTGACGGGCTCAAAGCTAGTCATAGTAATAAGTGATAAATTCCACCCCTACATCTTTCTTCCATTTTTCGCGATAGACTGGCTTACGTTCGGGACTCTTAGAGACTTGTACTGATCATGCTAATGCCTTAAGAAGGAACCTAGAGTTATTTGTCTCACAGGCGAATTCATCATTATGTAGTATTTAAAGAAACAAGCTGTCCTAAAGTTTATTTATAGAAATAGCTTTGGCATTCGCAGTTTTAGTGTTAGTCGGTTGGGAGTTGTGGTCCTGAAACAATTCCTCCGTTGACCTTCGTTTAATTTTACATCTCTTACTCTTGGTTGGTCGTCTTGTTGGCGTATTATTGATTATTCTTTTCGCTCCGTCAGCTCTAATGGTCTGTTGTCTTTGTCAGCGGCTGTTTCGTGTTCGCCGAGACAACTGACTGATTGATTAGCAGAGCCATATACAGCTACAGTCCTTGTCCGATATTAAATATATTTGTAAATAAATTTATATTGCAGGAGACTGATTATTATTCTCACGGTTTTCCATAGTAGATCATGTCAGACATGCGGTATATTACACCTGGTTCTCAATCCTATACCGAGTAAATAATCAGGTTTGTAGTAACCCCACAGCTTATTTTCCGATCTTACTTTTATTAAGTAATAATGCCGTCATGTTCGTAGTTATTACAGTTCACATTTAAGGCTCACAACGCAACTTTGGTGGCCTTCTGCAGTCATCGTTCTCCAGTTGGACATGACACTCCTATGAGTAAACGTCGCAGTTACTTCAGGCATGCGAAATAATCGCGTCTCTAGTTTTCCCATACACCTCAAACATAGAAACCGAAGACAGCTGGAACGTAACCACGAACCTCTATGTCTAAAATTAAGGATTAGTGCTGGATCACAGGAAGTTATTTGTGTGTAGTTATCACAAAGAAACGATAAGGCAACGAGTGGAGCAATCAGTAAATAAAAAAATATTCTCTGTCCTTTTTTTCCATTATGGGCTTGATTTTATGCCTGTTCTACGTCATGCAGAAAGATGAGAGGCAAAAAAGGGAAGGAATTCAACAGTAGTCTTTTTAATAAAAATCACTCCGGCATTTGCCTGGTGTAACGGGCCATTCACTATCCACATAATAGTAAAATATTCCAATAATCAAATAATTTAGCTAATTTATGCATTGAGATCATTAAGGCTCGGCATAGACATTTTTTCGGGGAGTTGGGATCTGTCTTGAACTGAATAATGAACTTGCTATATAATTAATCCTCAATCAATATCTTCTAATGGATTTATGCCTCTTCGACGTTGAAGCATTACAGAATGCTTCTAATGAATAACCATTAAATGTTAATCTCATTCTATTTTACATCACTGATTGACAAGCCTCAAAATATTGAACATGAGACTAAAAATATGCTGAACTTATCACGTGAACAAATATTTAAAATGCAACAAGTTGAAGTCTTTTAAAAGGGATTATACTGCATTGTCCATATACCAGCTTTGTCTTAAGACACATGAGAAAAAACTGACAGGTTTCGTCGTCCAGATGCGTGTACGGGATGTTTAATCGCACAAACAATACGGTGATCGGAAACTAGCACGTTATCATTTTATGAAACCTTCTGGTAGAGCCTGAAATCACTCAATTTCCTGACAATTCATCTTATAAAGGAATTTGTTTGACCAGAATGCGTCAGTAATGCAGCCATAGACACTCGCTAAGACAAACGAAATTTATTTCATTCGGATGCAAATGGAGAGAAACCATTTCGCTACGTCTGTCTTCTTTGGGGGTGACGCGAAAGATATCCGCTTTTATTCAGTTCGTCTCAAACTCGTCCTTCAAGATGATCTCCCAGAATTCACCTCCACGGGTAATCGTCGGAGGCTATCGTCATGCAAGATTTTTCATCTCCTGTGATAATTTAACCATAACATATATATAAAAAAACGAGAGCACGATTTAAAACCATGCTTATACATCTTTCTCATTTCAAACTATCCCCATAGTTTTTCTTAACAAATCAAGACCAGTAATGACTGCCTGCCCAGTATTGGTACTCCATACGTAGGGCGAAGATAGATCCTTTGGAAATCCTTCCGTGATATCGCACATTGCACTTCAGCCATATTGCTTTCACTGGCTGACGAATGTATAGTTAGGCCCATACATCCGCCCCTCAACCGCTCTACTTGACCGCTACTCACAGTCAATTCTACAGTTCTTTATTTTTTATACATTTCTCATTTGCAATCACTTGTCCTACATTGTTAAGTGTTTATTATTAGTAAAAAAACTGAAGTGACACGGTTCCTTACATTGGAGAGATTTCGGGAAACCATGTAAAACCAAAATTAGAATGGCCGGACGTGGATTAAAAAACTGGATCTTCTCGAATGCTAAGCCAGAACATTGCCGCTCACCCACCAGGTTAGGTTTCTCTTATTTAACTTAGTTATAATAAGTACTGATATAGCGGAGTTAAAAAGAACTGCAGACATACATGTAATCTGAGGCAATCGCAGACATGGTGTATTCGTCACTAGATTCGTAAGGTTGATTAACGATAGTTACAAAACACATTAATGTTGCTATATGATGAGAAAATATTTTGATTTATAGATGACGGTTTTCTACAACCTTCTTTCAGGCTTAATTTTAAGGTAAACAATATTAGACAAATGATTGTGTTACCTACTTCAAACCACTGTATCAATGATGCTAAAAGGAAATATAATAATTGAAGAAATATTTCTTCTAGATCTCGAAAGTAAGCAAGAATCAATTTTTAGCACAGATTCTTTCCACATTTGAGCATAACTTGAAGTTACGCATTTTTCTTGATCGTGAAGATACCGTGTCTACATTCTGAAGAATGTATGATACAGAAGTTTAAGACGAAACTGTTGGATCGTCCTTGTGAAAACCGAACACTGTCGCCATTATTGAATACGGTGTTATCCCCAGTCTATGTTGGCAGGCCTGACGTTGCACCTGTCACGGAGCAGGCCTCGAGGGTGGCTCTCGACCCGAGCAGGCGGCCCACCTATCGATCCATGGCTAGACAATTGAATTACCGCGCCCAGCACCGGGCACAATTGATTTTTAATGGAAAATGATGAGGAGAACCGCCACCGCGGAGAATTCTTTCTTCCGCGCAGGGGGTTCGCCGGAGAAAAAGGGGGGAGGGGACAGGAAGAAGACGCAAAATAAAAAAGGGGTGGTAGGAGGAGAGGGTTGGAGGGGCGGAGAAAAAAGCAGAGTCACCGTCGCCCGGTCTATTCATCACACGTGTCGCCACCGCCGCCATCCACGTGCGCACAGCGGGAGAAGTGTCGATGACGTCACCAGTGATGCCCGGACGTCTCCGGTGAGAAGAAACGTCTGTATAAATCAGAGCCTTCCTGGGGCGGAGAACGGAAGGGAGGAAATTGAAACAGTGCGTCTTGCGGGCTGACAGGCCGGAAACAGGACTTCTAGCCGCGGGAGAGGACGACGGAAGAAAGAGAAGAAGAGAAAGACGAAAGGGACAGGTGCGCGGAGTACGAAGACGTTTGTGCGCTCCACCAAGTTGCCGTCACGGAAAGGGATCGGATTTATTTAGGTCCTTCATAACATATCGTTAGATGATTAAAGTTCGCAAAAGCAGTATTTTTCAATTTTGCTTATCCATGTATTTATTACTAAACTTTTTGCTATGTTTCGGTAATAATTCATGCAAGTTATCAGATTATTAGGCACACAATATTTTTCTTTATGAAACAATTAGAAATTTCTGTTTTATTTAATAAATGGCCGAGTTTTGTAAGTGGGTTGTTGCATTCGTACCTAGTATTAGGGAGGAAGCTTGTTTGTTCCCCGGTTGAGTTACCCGGATTTCGGTTTGCCAGTTTTACTCCAGGTGAAAGCCACGGTAGCTCCTTCAAAAGGCCAGGTCGAATTCCTTCTCGCTCTTTGCCACCTACCATCTCCGCCTCTAATGACTCCAAGATGTAATGCACTAAGGAAAAAATGATTAGTAAATGCTTTAGTCCACATCCGGTCTAAAAGTAAAAGAATTTTTAACCCAAGTTTCAGGATAATGTATGAAGCCCCGTCATACTTGGAACACAAATCAAGTATTCAAATTTTTATTGAGTATAAAGTCACGAGTGCTCGGAACCGCTCAGAAGTACTTCAGTCTATTTCTGAATAGAAAATGTTTGATTCTACATCAGAAGAGGAATCGGAAAACCTCTTCAGCAGTTGTAAGTACCCCACTACCCGTGAGTATGGCTGATCGGTTGGAAATCTTATACTTCCGAATGGATTAAGAGACCGAAAAAACGCTCGTTTTTATTGAAAACTGCAGAAAATACCCCGTCTTGCGGCAACCATCTTTAAGATATATAACATTATATTTTACTACTGATTTATGTTAAGTAATTTAAAGAACCAATGTCATAATTATTGGTAACACTAAAAAAGGTTACGCACTGTAAATAGCAATTCTAATTATTTATATCTTAATTGTTTTCGGGGCAACGTGGTTACTGATAAGCGAGCAAATAGCGAACCACGTAAACAATGGGACATCACTTGGAGTATTTCGGTGATTATCTTGCCAGTAGGATAAGGCGTCTGAATAACTCCTCTTTGCAGAATCTCGTAGAGCGGTGCATAAATAATCTAATGAGTGAAAACATAAACTCTCAGCAATTAGTTTTGTCATCAATGGCAGGGGCTTTCTCTTCAGTTTCTAGCCCACGCTATACAAATTTTATCTCTCGCCAATCCTTCAGAATTGGATGAGCTGAGGGGGTACATAAATTTGGTATAGAGAAAACTAGAATTTTATTATTTAGTTATTTATTGTTCTTGATAGTTGTAAATAAAGAAACGTTTAAAACAATGTATACGTAAGTATATGGGGTATGAATAATTTTAACAACTGTTTCGATTTGTCAGTACTTATAATAACGTTTAAAAGGGTTGCTGCACACAATTTCCCCATTCTCTGAGAATTTACTGTCCACTTCTTCACTTTTCTTAACCACTTTTTTAATGAACATAATCAATTCAACTGTATCATGATTTCTAATAGTATAAGTTTTTACTCTGCCAACACAAATAGGAATCATACTAAAGAACTTTCAGTTAAGTTTTATATCATCTTGAAGGTTGGTGGTAAACTTCAACAGGGAACCAGCTATGCCGCTAATGTGTACTGAATCTGTGTTTGTTACGTGATTGTGAACTGATTTACACATAACAGTTTTGTAACTGTGGAGCATGAAATGGCGAAGGGTGCACATGGTACAATGCTACTGAACTAATGGCCTCATTTAACTGAAAGTCTCTAATCAGACTTCCCATTCTAAGGACAAATTAAATGCGAATGGAATTGTTAGCCTAGTGACAGAGTTTCAGTTTGTCACGCAATATGCTTCTGTCGTGATTAAACTAACCTAACATCGTAATTCTACTGGGTAAATAGGACCTAAAGTTTCAAGTGAAATCAGCACCATGGAGCATCCTAGCGTATTTCACACGAAAAAAGTAAAGATATGCCCAATTTGTAATGTAAAGTTCGCGGGTTCGCTGCAAGATTATAAGTGCGAAAGACGAGCTTTCGGCGACGAACTCTGCCACCATCTTCAGGCCGGTGCTGCAGCTCTGGTCGTCACAACGTGAGCACCCGCCTGAAGATGGTGGCAGAGTTCGTCGCCGAAAGCTCGAATCCGGCAGCGAACCCACGATGATTACATTGCAGCGACACGCCGGGAAAGCCTTCGTTCACACATCATATACCCGATTTGAACATTAGATTACGAACCAATAAAAATTCCAATCGAAACTGCGATTCGAACCAGAACTTTCGGATGCAACAGTTTAGCGCTTTCAGCAACCGAACTACCAGACGCTCATTCAATTCACCATCCATAGAGTTGCACGTTCTTGTCCGTATGTATTGTTCATATATCCAAGACTCATCGCTCAGATTTTTAACTTAATATAATATTTACGAATTTACCATTTGTACTCCTGATTCTTTCCTGGAAAGTACTCGATGACGTACATTGTTTTCAAGCACTACGACCTGAAACATTTACTTAAAGTAAATCAGCGGCAAACACACAACAATAAACTATTGGTTGTTATCTGTGTCACCAACGTCTACGTAGCTAAGATTGCGTCTACGCTACACTTTTCTCACATTGCTATTATTACATAAGAACGAAGTTTCTCTCGGCAATGAGAATTTATGAAATGCTCTGAGTTAAGGAAGTGTTAGATGGCGACAGTTTTGAGATCGCCGAAATAACGTGTGATAACACTTCCTTAGCTCGGCTAGTTACCCGAGAGCAATTCATAAATTGCTACTATTGTTATCGCAGCTCAAGTCGAAGCGCAACTATGTATATATATATATATATATATATATATATATATATATACTCATACGTGAAACACGAACCAACAGTAAAATATAGCGTTTCAACAGTCACTAAATAGTCCGTCTTGTCTCTCTCTCTTGTTTGAGGTTTTTATTGCACCAAGAAAGTATTTTCTTATGTGGCGCTATTCTTTATTTCCCAACACCTACATATAAACTCTGAAACATTTTTCCCCTTACAGTCATCTCTTTTATTACTTCAATAAAATATACAAACCATTTCTTGTACTGCCGAAATAATTAATGCGAAATTTCCTTAGCAACTTTGAGCAAAGTCCCCTCTCTCTTCGCATCCCCCTTTTTTTCTCTCACTGCTCTTTTTTTTATCTTTCTTTCTGGTCTTCGCGGCGAAGTTAATAATGCATGCAGAGTGAACGACGAAGCCTCAAACTGAAATCTCCGTTAAGGACAGAAGCCAAAAAGCTGGCTCCGCTTAAACGAGACCTCAAATGAAGCTCCCACTTTGCTGCATTATTCAGGACACACTTCCAACGAGTGCCCACAACTACGAAAAGGTAGGTACTGTGCCAACTGAAACAGACATTTCTCCGTGGCAGTTTGCTCTCTTATGTCCCATACGAAAAAACCTACAGGTTACGAATAAAAAATATTTCTGACAAACGGAGCAGTAACTTCCACTGACTTCCATTGCGACAAATTTTCTTAAGTCAACTTTTTATCGAAACAGTTGGAACCTTAAAATCTTACCACGCGACGAGTATTTAAATAAGAGATTTTTTAATTCATTTAGAAAAATACTGAAATAATCTCAAACTTCATGCTCAGGAATAAAAAATTTTTGGCAGAGGTCATTGGAGGCGTTACGGGAAGGAGTTCGGGCATATCCTGTTGTAGGAACCATTCCAGTATTCGCCTCGTGTGATTTCTGGAGAAATTGAGCAAAACCGAAATTGCTGTAGCTGGACAGAGATCCAAAAAGTCTCCTTCCAAATGCCATATGTTAGGTGACACTTTCGCCTGTCGATGGTGAACAGCCTTTGTCCGGAAGCGCATATCTTTTTAGCAAAATCTCAACGTTGGAAATTACCTTAATTATCAGTTACGTAAGGTTGCTTTACTGTCTACTGGATATGCAAATGTGATCACCACTTCAAAGGTTTCAATTTTTTTACTTCTGATTATAACTAAACTGCGCTATTTATATCTTTATTTTATTTAAATATCAATTGTACCTATAGGCAAGTATTAGGAGGCCCGCAGTCTAATATAGACTCGAAACTCTGACCCGCAGGATAACTTACAATTGAAATTGTGGCCCATCTCCACAAATTTATTGGTCAGCCAGGCATTAGCACTTTAAACGAGAATAATATTCTGATTGTAGGTAATATCTGCGTCGAATACAGGTATTTAAATATTGTATGTTCCTTAAATCGAGATATGTCGAATTTACGTTCCTCAATAAAAATTGAGCTTTACTCATAAACTGAATGAACCTTCGTGCCTGTTAAAGCAAAAAGTTTTTTTATATATATATATATTCTACGTTACGTTGCTAGAAACCTAAAATTGACATTTGGTGTCGGTATTCGGTAAATACGATCTCATATTTAGGAATCTGTAGTTACTTATATTACGTCGTAGGCAGATAATAAAATCCAGCACTTGTTGAGTACTTCATATAAAGCCTGAAAACACTGCATTCGAAAAGTTGAATTTTTCTGTGTGTGTGTGTGTGTGTGGAGAGATTCATTAGTGTAAAGTTGATTGTCTGCGTGTACAGTATCCCCCAGGAACTCACGACTTGGGACCTGGATTGGAACTCATGGGACCTCGTCTCAGTCTGGAATTCCTCCTACTTGGGGAAGGCCCCTTGTATCAACTTTCCTATCGAAGTACCTAGGGAACTTCTTACTCTGTTCCAAGCTTCATGTATTTAAGGAATATATAAAGGGTGCCGACTACAGGTGCAGAGAATGTCGACTTGAGAATGCATAATTTAAAGTGTCGACTATAGGAGCAAATGCAGAGGATATTTTTTTAATTATTTATTTTAGTACTTTAAATTTAACAGCAACTGTTAAGTGGAGTTGTTAATGGAATAGAATTATTCAAGATGTATAAAATCAGTTTTGAATGCATTAGTTAAATGGTATGGCCAAAAGCTTTGAAAATAGAAAAAAATTACGTGTCAAAAATAGGCCCATTTACCTCACCATTATTATTATTATTCCAACTTTATAAATTAAGTTGTAGACATATTTATGGTTAGTGATGTGTAAGTTTATACTTTTATTCCTATAAATTTAAGCCGGTTCACAGAACTATATTCTGGTACATCAACAGCGTCTCTGTTTCTCTTTCTGAGTGCTTTAAAATTCATATTTACACTTCAATGCCCCGTTTGGTTGCATAAAGCAATTATTTGTTTTGAGTAAAAAGAACTTAAGCAGCAGGACAACCTATACTTCGATTGGCGAATCTGTGAGACAGCTCTGAAATGGAAGTAACTAAATCCTTTAACGGGTTAGCAGGATGGTTCCCTCACATGGATACTTAATTTCATTTGTTGACTATTACTGAAATTTCTACTGTGATGAAAAGTCATTAGAAGACCGGTAAACGTCGTAAGCAGAAAATTATGATGCATCTAACTGATGTTGCAGCAACCCTACAAAGTAGTGTTGGACTGTACAATGCGGCAAGCTGTCTGGAAGGCTCTCGATGTAATACTTAGCTCTCGCCTAACCCATTCGTCTGTGAAATTGAGGTTCACCGCAGAAAGGAAGGCTTCAGGTACGGTCTCAACGACATCAGAGGGATGGCAAAAAAGTAACGTCTAGATATTCGTCCACACGCCGCGTCAGTACACCCTTCCAATTATGCACCGGTTTGTAACGGATACAGAGATTGAGCATCGGCTTTTTGTTCAGCGGTGCATTAAAGTTAGCTCTTCCTTTAAGGCATGCTGCATTGCAGCAAGAGTTCCAACAAGTGGAGGAAACATTCAACGCACGTCACATGACCAAGTTTGTGCAAACAACTAAGAGCCAATGAAACGGCCATAACTCTTTTAGTTCCGCAGAATATTCTGTGATACACGAGCAATGCGTATTAAGATCAGATGAACTAAATTATATCATTAGTTTAACGATTATAACAATCTATGCCTTCTGTGTAAATTCGTAATGTATAAATAATTTTAAATGTGGTGATGTATTTCAATTCTGAATAAGTCCAAACTGACCGAAGACTGATACAGTAAGTTTGTGTACGTTTTCATGACCATACTGTCTCATATGTATCTTCGTCGCTTGTTGTTACTGCTTTAACTTTTGGCGTATTAGAATAACTGTTTTCTAGGAGCTGAACATAACAGTGACATCTTAAATTAAAGTTTTCTGGTTACATGCAGGTTACTTTCTTCATATTCTTTTTTAACTTTTCCGTGTCTCACATCGTCATAATGTTTTACAGCCTTTCAATCTACTAAAACTCTGTTAAAAGAAATGGTTATATTGGCATAAAATACTACTTAAGAAGCAATGATACAAATGACTGAATATCGGTTCGAAACAGATTTATCATAATTCAGAGTCATTTCAACAATCAAGTCACATTCCCATATCAAAAAATTGTACTTGGTTTTGGAATGGTTTGATGAAATCCCCCATCCCTTTTCTCCTGAGGGAACTTCTTCGTCTTCACAAGTCTAAAGTTATCGGCTTCACTTTTTCAAGCATTAGGTCAAGATTCATTATCCCATATTTCGTCAAAAATTTCCAAGAAACATTTAGTTCTTTGACTCTTGACGACAGCAAACCCACCTACACAAAACTATTTATACCTTAAAACAACGTAAGCTACTTATTTTATTTACACTTCTTAAACGAACGTTTCTCTCTTACACAGTTATAAATTATACAACGTTCGATGCGATAAAAATATCTGTTAAAAAAAAAAAAAAATCCTGAAAAACGACATATAATATTTTATATACAACATATACAGTAAAAAAAAAACACAGAATTTTCGCTTACACTTTCAATATTCAATCGATTTTCTTTTTTTACGGCTTTGCAGTTCGTTGATATCATCATTAGAGTCGAAAGAAGATTGGGGGAAAGTAACCAATAGGAAATCGATCACGTCCTCTTTTAAGAAACAATTCCTGCATTCAACCAGAATAATTTCGGGAATCCATGGGAAACTGGATTTTGGTTGGCTGGTCCTGCAATCCAATATGAGTGTTCCCCAGTTGCAAACCAGAATCTTACACTTCGCTCGGTCGAGAATTTCTCATTTATGGCAGTGGATCTTCTATTCAATGCTTACAAGAAGAACAAAAACATGTGTTCATATAGTTAATCGCTACACTAAAAAATTATTTCATGTGATAAAACATTAAAAAACGTATAGTATCATTATATTAAGGCTTCAGAACAGCCACTCCAGCAATTAAAATTTTTTCTACTACTAATTTCAGTTCAGGAGAAAGTGAAAGGGTAAAGATATTTTCATAACAGTTTGAGTAATGGTAGATATTCAAACAACGTAAGAAACAGAGAAAAAATGTAGAACATATTTCTTTTGGAGATATTCGTTACAAGCAGAGGCTGAGCGCAGACTCCCTGTGATGTGTGTCGGTTGGATTTCATCAGAGCGAGGCAACTGATGAGTCCCAGATGACTGCCGTCCATAGGCTCTGTAAAATAATACCGCACCAACTCTCCACTCTCAAAACACTGACTGGCTGGTAGTAGCGTAGTATCTGCTATGATGATCTTAACATACTGATAATTTGGAAATTCTTTCTAATCAATGTGTCCGTCACGTAATTCTCAGTCAGCTTACTAACACTGAAATGTTCTTTAACTCCTTTGATTACCAACAGTAATAAAGTGCCATTCACTAATTATTTAGAAAAATAAAATTCGACTTCTAAATTTTAATCAGTAATATGTTAGTCGTTTTTTATTTACCCTACACATTAATCTTTTTGGCAGCTCAGAAATTTTTAGAAACAGTAAAATTCAGAAAGTTTTGTCTAGTAGAATTTTTATTTCGCAATGAGAACATTTTTAGAATAAGGTTTATCAGATGGTTTCAGGTATCAACATGGCATCTACGTATTAACGTGCACACTCATTCATTATCACTCCAACCACATTATTTACTTACTGATTAATTTTCATGGTTAAAAGAGCTAAAAAATTCTGTATACCTCAACGAAGTCTTCACACATATATTTTTCTCATTGGGACTGGAATAAATCTACACTAATACTATAAATGTTAAAGTAACTCTGTTTGTTTATTATGTTTTCACTACTAAATGGCTAAACCGATCTTGATAAAATTTGACAGGGAAACACTACGTATCATTATGAACGACACAGGATGAGAATTTTGGGATATATAACCAATATTTACACGAAATTTTGAAAGCTGCTGACAGACGGATAGCGTGTATGCGTCTCTGTAATGTAATATCGGTTGCTCAGGCTTTATTTCTCTTTCAGCCAGTTTGTGTAAAATCTGATTATAAATTTCATGTAAAGACAAAAATTATTAAACAGTGTAGATGTAGATTTGCGTTGCATGCGATGACTGTCTATGAAGCTCGGAGACAGACATTGAAAGTAGCAGGGGTACTTAAAAAAAAAAAAAGTATTTTTTCCCATGACCAATTATATGTTGTTAGCTCACGCTCTCCCAAACGCAATAAAACTTAGCAAAAAACAGCCAAAAATGTTGTGTACATAATGGTATGACCATAAGATGTCCTCAGAAAGTGATACACTTTTAAAACACACCCAAAAAATATACGTCGAAGTAACTGTAGTAGGTAGTGTCTCGCATTTAATCCCTCCCCCTTAAAGAGTGTTAACATTTTTAAACAATGGTTCTCTTCATGAGACAGGTTCAATGGTATGGTACTAACTTCCCCATCATATTATCAAAACTGGGATACCTTTTACGAAACTTCAGCTTCCTATATCCAGTTCTAGCAATTAAATTCTAAGTGCACATATACAAAGTCGCGGGAAACATCTACCACCGAGCATGGTGGGTGAACATTTAAGGTTCTAGCCTCGTATTCGGGAGGAGGTGGGTTCGAATCCCCGTCCGGCCATCCAGATTTGGGTTTTCCATGGTTTCCCCAAATCACTACACGCGAATGCTGGGATGATTCCTTCAAAAGGCCATGGTCGAATTCTTTCCTGTTCCTTGTCCACAGTCCTTTCCCGCCTCCAATGACCTCGACGTCGACGATGCGTAAAGCCACAAGCAGAGCACATTTCAATAGTGACACACGGCATGCTGTGCAAACATACACTAATGAATTGCAGAACACAGACAAACTTGAAAAATGAGCCTATAAAACAAAATTCTGTCCTCATGTAAACAGAAAGCCTGCGCACACCTGCGCTGATTCCTTATCATGTGTTAGTAATTACTTACTACCAACATCCACGCGTTAATTTAATGTTTGTTCCATCTTGAAATAACAATCCGCGTGCACTAATCGCATTAACATCATTTTCTAACGTGACACAACACCTGCAGCCTACTACCGCCGCCCCCGTTCCCCAGCTCATCGAACCATACGCCCCCCTCCCCCTCCCCTTCCCCCATTTGACTCTTGCTCCAGTGGTCCGCGCACGTCCATTCTGCCGGAACAAATTCCCCGCCTGGCAGGCCCAGACACCTGCTCTTGTCAAGGCAGCTATGCACAGTGGCGCGAGTCCAGCCCTGCCTTTGTCTGGCGCTACTTTTTTTATTTATATAGACGAACATCCACCTGCCCGTAAACTGAGACAGCAATCAGGGTCTCAGCTGCCGACGCTTGCGTCCAGTATTTCACTTCCAGTAATTACCATTACCAGCTGATCACCTTGACTCTTTTTTCTGTTACCGCACCCGAGAGGCTTTATGCTACTGAAATCAATACGCTGCTCAACGACTTCTTATCCTTGTTGCTAGCTATAGTTCGAAGAACTGCATGCCCTAATCGGTATGCGCCTGCATAAGTTTAGGCCCAGCACACACGTCCGGTTTTTAACGTTTCCGGGCCACAGATATGCCGCAGTTGCGGCGTCGAATATACAGAAACAGATATACGGCTATGCACTCACATCTGCGGCGACCAACGCCAACCCTGCGATCGTTTTTCCACGTTCTTGCCCATACACACTCCAGCCTCCAAGTACATTGTTTCCAATGGAGAGGTGCACACGTCCGGCAGAAAACGCAAACTCAGCAAGTATGTTGGATGATTTATTATTCCTAGGAAACACTGACATGAGCATTTCATTGGTGAAATTAAGAATTACCCAGAAATTTGGGATATCGTATCAGAGAGCTATCACTTGTACCAGTGTATGTCGCAGATATCCAGTGAGGGATTCGAGGAAAAGGACGAAAAAGCAAAAATATGTAAGGGTGTGCCCATTAATTACGTGAGGTGAAATAGGAGGGGGCGGTGAAATCTCACGAAACCTCAAAACCTCATCAAGGGGGGGGGGGGGGTCAATGGAAATCTCACCTGGCAGTGGAAGAGGAAGGTGTCCTCTTGTTTCCAAGCTTCTTTTTTTTTAATAGAAGAAGTACTGTGGAATATAGTATATTCTGATTCGTTTCCCAAAGTTCCAGAGTTAATGTAAATGAAATTGTGATTCAATTCTACAATAGCTAGCAACACGAATCAAAAATAATTCCTATAATTATAAGAGATAGATCCGCCTATCCTTAGATTTTTTTAATTCGCACATGCTTATCACCAACGGCTTCTACGCAATTTTTATAGAAAAGTACGCAAAAATGACCTGCATCTTTCTAAAAATGTCCGTCGTTGTCAGTGGCTGACCGCCTACTGCCGTATGCTACGTGTGCATCTTATGTTAGGTGAACGCATCGGCGCCGCAAAGTGAAAAACCGGACTTGTGCACCGGCCTTTACTATGGAGATTGTTGCCGGCAAGTTGCAACTTGCGTGTTATCCAGCTGCTTTGCTTAATGTGAATGTGTCTGGAAGTACAACTGAATTTGTAATTGTGTGTAACGCAGCGTAGCGGGTTGTTTGTTTAATGAATGAGAGATAAAAGAAGAGAGAGGGTGTAGCATAGTGCCAGCCCATTCAGGCCTACTCTTCAGAAAAATAGTAAGATGGCGGCCGATATTTATGCTGTCAACCGACGGACGAATCATCATCAGCAGTATCGTATGCTCTCACTCCCTATAGACCGCGGAGAGGATTGGTATTTAGCACAGGCCTCACGGTCATAATCTGGTGATTAGAAATTGTGCACCCACCACCTTGCCTACTCTGCCGGCCAGGCACTGATGAACATTTCTTACACAACTGGAGCTGAAATCAACGAAACTTGTGTCAGGGCCTGAGCAAACAGGGCGGGTTTCAGTTATACTTACAGTCTGTTAAAACTAGACAGTTTGACAAGCATACTGAGGCCTCACGGTACTGGGAGCGGCCGGCTGCTTCCGATGGGGTTTCAAATTTCGACCCATGCCTACTGGTCAGTTTATAGATGGATTTACAAAATCACCTACCCGTTACCATCTTGCCGAGAAGATCCACTAGTCTAATGTCAAATTTTGTCAGAATGCATTTTGTTTTCTGTTATAAGGGCAAGCTTAGCAGACGATCTGTTCCTTAATTTAAACAATAACAGCGGCAACGTACCTGTATATCAGGTTTTACATTTCTGCATGTTCCTTGGCCCGATCTCAAAACTCTTGAGCAGTTCACTATAATTTTTACTATGGATTGGGATACCCTTTTACAGCCCATTGCCAAACGACTGTCCAAGTCTCATATAGTTGTAGGCTTTAGAGTTTTATTCAGATTTTTTGCTGACTGTGTTTCTTTTTTTTTGTATCTTGTTGTTCTTTTTACAGATATTCAGATATTTCATTGTTATTGCGTAACTGCCGTATGGGTGGTCTCTATGCAATCTGTCATACGAACAGGAATTTTATTGGCTTCTGGTTACGTTGTCTTTTCGGTTTCTATTTTAGCGAGCTGATGACTATTACTTTAAGCTACCTAAAGCCAAATCAATAACCACCAAATTAACAAGGCTAATTTTGAGATGGTTTCCACATTCTTCTTAAAAATTCAAATTCCCAAACAGAATTATATAAAACATATGATCATAATTAATACGATGTATCGGTTTATATCGTTGCTATCAATCACGCATGTATCGATAGGACAAGAGTTCCAAATATTAACAAAAATTGTGTTTTTACAATGTGCCCACACATTGAAAAAAAAAACTTCTTTTACCTGCTGCTAAGAATATTTATTTTGCCACATTTATAGAAGTGTATGTGCAAACATAATTTTTAAGGTAAGTATTCTTTTGATTATAATCATAAAAGTAATATATTATTTACTATCTTAACATCTTGGAACAGTATTTAGAGAAGAACCAGTTGACAGAATGGAGATGCCGGCAAGGATACAAGCGGGTAGCCGCTGTTTCAATGGCCTACACCCTCTCCTTAAAATAAGAACTCCGTAACAGCATTTCAAGATTAGTATATACAAAACGCTGATTCAGCTAGTAGTGCCATATCGATGTAATACAAAACATTAATGTACACACTGTTTATACTTAAAAGAAAAGTTCCACGCAAGATATTTAGGCCTCTACTTGGTGATGAAAGTTTTATTATGGCCAATCCTGCAGATACATAATAGGACCAAAGGACTGAACATCATGGCGTGGTTATAATGAATGTGCGGTGATTACAATGGACATGAAACATGGATCGAATGTGGGACACCTAAAATAGAACTCAGAATCCAAACGACCGCCGCAAGACCTGTCGGACGATCCGGAAGACGGTGGAGTGACTGCTTATAATGATTTTCAGCGATTAGGCCTTGTGTATGAATGGCAAAGAAGAACAGAAAATCAACTACAGTGGAGGCATTATTGCATGAAGCAGTAATTATCATAATTTTATTCCTTTTGTTAGGGAGAGACAAATCACGCGGCCAATTATTTACAGGATTACCGAGAGTAGTTATTTAGTTACAGGTGAACGTCGAAGGAAATGAGGAAGTTAAATCAACTACACTTTCATTCACAATTATTTTTGTCCTATACTGAGGACTCTGTTTTGTGTCGTCTACTTCAATATTCAAACTAAAATTGATCTCTACTGTATCACAGTGATTTTTCTTCACTTTTGTTCCTGCGTGTGATTACCATGTTCTGTTACTTCGCTCCCCTGAATGGTAAACAATCATTTTCCTGTTTTAATAGTACCATATACTCGGTTTAAAGATTCAGCAATCCACTTTTATAAACAAGAAACAACACACAATGTTAGTGTAGCGTGGTTCAAACTCCAAACAACACTTTTTTCAGGATTTCACCAAATGTTGCAGAACAAGTTTACCTCTAATAATAAACTCTGTAAACAATTTTCATGATCAATGTACCACAAGGGCTTGTCCGTTTTGAATGAGACTCAGGTCACATTTTACACCCATCGCCAGCTTTCGGAGCGACGTCGGATATTCTTCGACTACTTAGCAGTTTTTCCCCTAAATGCTCCATGTGTGTAGAGAACAATCCTTTCATAAAGCATGCACCACTGGGGGCTAACTAGCGTGGGATTTACTCTCCCCTACCTCGTTCGCTTGTTGCACGACAAAGCGTACAAAGGCGCTAATGGTCTCCATGATGAAGTGACATAAAGAACGAAAACACAACAAAGATTGAGAAAGAATCAATTTTCTCACTTTTCTTTTGACTTTTAAATATTTTCTTGGTAATATTACTCAAGTCATGCAGACTGGTTCTCATTTAAGAGGGAGAGTGAAGCTTTAACGAATGTTTGTAGCACTAATTATTGTCATTTTTTACTGCTTTTAACAAAAAAAGGATACGACCTGTAGATAACCTCCCAGGACCCAACGGACTGCTGACGCAGGACGCCTGATAATCTAAACAATAGGTGACCGAACTAGATCCCTTATCTCTCACGGTCACCCAAAGCAACTATTTTTAATTATTTGCTAAATCTCTTATAGTGCCTGTCTCGATTATGGAGATAGAAACTACAATCATAGTCTCATTGAAGTGCATACCATATTTCTTTTGTCCGCTATTGATGTCAAGGGAGAAAGCAACATGGAGCAAGGCAAGCTTTCCCCTAAATTTATGTACAGGTACTGGTTTTTTAGAATTCTTATATTTTATAAGATAAAAAAAATGTAGGAAATTGCGATACTGGAGTAGAAGAAACTGAAAAGCAGCACATGATATTGCTTAAAATGTTACCAATTGGTTTATAAATATTGGATGAGTAAAAATAATAACAACGTAGATAACATTGTTAGCAGCCTTATTATAGCCGTTATGTCAAGTTAATATAGTTGCGCTTAATTTCATTCATCCCCATCTATCGATACATTCTAAACAACAGTTCGAATATTGCTTGTCGAAAAAAGAGATAAAGATAGCATAAGCTCAAAGGTAAAATGATCAAAACCCCAGTGTCACGTGATTTAAATTTATAGTTGGCTGTCACGAAGCATCAGATTTACTAACATCAGTTTATAGATATTGATGATCGAATAATAGTTCTAAGGGACGATCACAATTATTCTACGGTACAGCCTATCACGGTAAGACTCGAAAAGATGAGTAACGACAACATTAGAGTTTCTCGGTATGAACAGTCGCTGATTCTGCTCGATAGAGTCTCTTATTAGATTCGATTAATTTTTTGCCTCCAAAGACTACCGCTTCCGCCGGGTAGCAAACTGCCTCATTACATTACATAAGACGCGCCCTGTTGCGTTTAACTTGAAACTAGTACCTTTTCGCTCCTGCCAAAGACTCTATTTATTGCATTTGATGGTGCGATGGTAGAAAGACAAGAATAATTGCCTAAAGTAAAGCTTCGTAGCGTTTCAAAACACATATAGTCTAATACAACTAATAGTGAAGAATTATTAAATTGCCTGTAATTTGTAGTATACGCTAGGTGAGAAGCAAATCTATCGAAAATTTCACTTCTAAATAATTTAGGGTACATTAAAACAAGTCAGAAGAATAACTGAATGTTTCGATGCCTGCCTCCAAATTAATGTCAGAAAGTTCCGGCAGTTCTGAGTTAATGTCTTTTGGAGACATATCGCAATAAACATAACCCACTTACGTTTTAACGGCTTCATTTGACGTCGAGGTTATTTGAGGGTGGAGAGGATTGGGGGGGGGGGGAAGGAGCAGGGAATGGCGTTTGCGGCCCTGCTCAAACTTCAGTAGGAAAGCTGTAAATCCGTAATTACAAGAAAAACCAAAGGAGTATGTGAAGTAAGTCTGTATTTGAGGAGTATCATGAACGTAGCTCAAGAAACTGCTACAGTAAACCAAAATCCAGGTGCCGTTTTTTATCATCAAAATTCGCGTACCTGCAGTGTAGCACACTCCAGCGCCAGCCTCGATATTCCACCTGAGTAAACTTTAAAGTAGGCCGCTGTAAACATGGATAGCGAGCTCCAGATATAGGCTCACTGGTCGCAAACTGAACTGCACTCACCAGTGTCCACAAACTCTCTGGGTTAGCTTCATATTTGCCGACTTCATGAAGTGAGAGTTCAAATGCTGCAACAATATCGAACATTTCGTGGATTTCCGCACGGGCGATGCTGCGTCGTAGAAATCGAGGTATCTTATTAACACCGTACTATCAGTTTCTATCAGGAGGCTTGGAATTTTTGCTCCTCGCGCCCTCCCATTTTATTCAAACGCAAACGTGAGATTCTTCTGTAAGATGTTAAATATACTGTAGATCCTTATACAAAGCGCTGTTTACCAGCGACTAATATAAAATCATAAGTCTCCGTAGCTAAATGTAGATATTTATTTTAATGTAGAAATTTTGTTGCTGTATCATTTATTTATAAATTTACGACGTTTCATTTACTCAAATATATCAATTTTTTGGGACATTACTGATTTCATATTTTTTATTTTTTTTTGTTATCTTATCGGCATGTCAATTCACGAACAAAATAGGCCTTAAGCATTCAAGCAACGACGCAGATTCTCAACATATTAATGACATCTTTGATCCTTACGTTGACAGAGACTTGCAATACCAGTCACAAACGATTCATTAACGATGACCTTAAGATGACTTCACGTATAAATTCTCTGTGTCAAGTGTCACTGATGCGAACAGGTTATGAAGAAGTACTGAGTTATTTAAACAATACCGGTTACATGGGGAATGCTCTTTCAGACTGCTATGGAAAGACATGGATGTGTTGGTTCAGAATCAACGAGTTGTATCATTCAAAAAGGAATTAAGGGAATAAGATTATCGATTATTACATCAGAATGTTGAAATGATTACCCCGATAATTTTATGTGGAATAACATTCAATAGGTTTCCGCTCATGATTTATATCAGAAAAATATTATATATTCTCAATACAGTTAAATTACGTTTATTTGATATTAAAAAAATAAAAATTTTATGTGATTTCTGTAGATTCAAGAAAAAACAAAACTATAGTCACACAGGCGTACTTATCAGCGCGTACCATAATTATGTACTCGGGGACAAAATAATCAACTTTCAATATTCAATAATAGAAACAAAGACTAACGGGTATGAGTCTCACCAAGCTCATTGGTTCGAACTCGACAGACAAATTAGGTATGATCCTCATGTGTTCACCCAACATTCATCCTAATAAGAATCTATACTTTGTTCAATAGGTCACGGCTTTGTTTGTACCATATTACACGTACATCAATTAGTATCAGAAATTAAAGTTTTATATTACTTCATATAACACGTTTATTATTTCAGTGTAGATTCTCTGTAAAATTAAATTTAGATCACCAGTCCCGTGTTTTATTACTTAGTTCAGCTATTGAACTGATTCCACAAAAATTTAGTTTGAACTGTGTGTTGATCGTATTTCGTATGACTTTTAATAGCACCCATCCCCACTGGTTTCCGTATTTTACCACACGCTTATAGTGCCTCCAAGTTAAAAAATAAATCCGCCAGAGTTATCTATACCAACTCCAATAATAAAAACTGCAGAGAACAATGAAGTTATCACGCTGGCTATACGGAGCTGATTTAATACCGGAGTGTCCGTATCCTGCTGATCGATGCCATAGCTCTGGCCGGCCTCATCTCGCCAGCAGAGAATCGATAGGTCGCAGTGAGTCGTATAGCGTGCTATTAGTCGACTGGAAAGAGCACCACAAACCTAGAACTTCTTCTCGAATAGTATTACAACTTTCCGATAAACTATGTCGTCGGCAACTGATCGCCAGCAATGTTGCAAACCTAATCAGAAGCAAATGACAAGTTATGCTAATAACAATCTTGTTGAATAACAGGTTACGCAAATGACAGCCTTTTAGGATAGGCTATCAAGAACATTATCAGCGCTGAAAGGAATGTTGTATAAGGGACTTCTTTACGGAGTACTTGTTCAAATATCTTGTCATGTACAAAAGAATTTGACTTCAAATGGAAATGGTGGTTAGGGAACACTAAAAAGAACTTGTATCTAAAAAGGAGAACTACAGAGGCACTAGTGATAAGTGATCAGAAAGCTTATAAACGTTTGTCGTTTAATGTGAAGCATCTGTAACAAATGTAAAGAAAGTTTTAGCACGACTTTTGTGGAAACTCTATATATCTAATTCGCCGTGCTTCGCAACTCAAATACTGTTGCTAAATTACCTAACAATTTACTTACACCGGCAATTGTTCAAATTATGTACTTCCCCAAAATCGCGACAGACTCTATACACAGGATTAGAACTAAAAAGAGTAAGTAAGCTCTTTTTTTGGATTTACTACCTGTTGAAGTCGATATCATTAGAGCCATAAAGAACAGTAGGCAACGAATGAGAAGGAATTCAGCGATGTATTTTGAAGGAACTATCCCGGCATACACCTAGAGTGATTTGGGGAAACCATGGAAAACCCAAATCTGCATGGTGGCGAGGACTGGAACCCGCGTCCTCCCGAATACGAGGTCAGAACGAATAAGCTAGTACAGTAATTGTGAAGTCTTTCGCAAGCGAATGTTTCGAGTGTGAAATGAGTTGTGACGATTGACACGTAGGCGGCAGTCGAATGGGCCCACATTTTCTGCTATATCACACTGAATCACCTGGATTATTTTGATACCGGAAACCAGGGATCATTTGTTACAATTTTTGCTCTCTGTCACCGCGAGTGAGTAAGTTGAAACGACATTTTTAATAGCTGCTGATAATAATATTAGAGGTGTTTATACGTTGTTTTTTTATTGTTTTCATTCATTGCATGTTTATGCAATACTTTCTGAAAATGTTTTCTACATTGCTGTTTGAAATATGAGATGAGTAGTTCGTTTGGATTTTAAATCGTATGTTGACTAGTTCGTTTTGAATTTTAGATTATGAGTTTTTGGTATAAGAAAATCAGGTACCATAAGAAGTCTAGCTAACTTAATCATGAAAATCGCCATAGATTTGATATTTTTTACATTTTGAGGAAATGAATGATAATTTCAGTAATTCCGTGCATTTGCTGACTGTGTAGGGCGTTCTAAATTGGTTGAAGTTCAATAATTTGAAGAGAGAAGACATAAATGTAGACAAAATTAGGGAAGATATCAGTCAGGTTAATGCAGGAATGTAACAAAATTTTTATCTGAAATACAAAGACAAGAAGAAGATCACCAGTGGTGTGTTGCTGAGGGTAAATAAATGGTACTT
>JARYHS010011408.1:151037939-151063810 GCA_031002005.1 Vandiemenella viatica
CCACGTTCCTAATAACACCCTGTTTGTGTACCATGAACTTTGGGATGTAAGCCACCATATTGTTTCTAGCGAAGACTTCCGATGTTACGAGGCTATTTGCCGCCGCACTACTGTTTGTTTCAATTTTTATTCTATTACGACCAGAACTCGTGATGTTCAAAAGATGATTTGATCTTAGGATACCTTGCTCACGTAGTAGCTTTCCTATAACCATTGGATGTAACCGGCCTATGTTCTTCTCCTTCCCCTCTACAAAAACTATAAATGGGCCGTTATCGCTTGCGTCGTACCTGTAGCTTGATGTATTCTGCGGCGCGTCCTGTAGACTGCTGCCGGAAATGGAGGGTGCAGTTGCCGCTTGTGTTGCTGTTGTTGCTGGTACTACTGGTGCTACTGGAGTTGCTGACGTTGTTGGTGTCGTGTTGACAGTAGACATCGGCTGCTGGGCTGCTGAATGTATCACTGAGAGCCGTGCGACTTTCTCTGCTGCATGGGTTGATTTTCTTACATCTTCTTCTGTTGGTACCTGGCGTTTAGCAGGCTTGTTACTTATGCTTTGGCTACCAAGCATGGGATCGTCTGGTACCACACTGTACTGATAATTCACAGTCTCGGTTGGAATGGCTTCATCAGTTTGTTGGTTGCTGACTGTGTTCAACGCGGCTGTGATTACCGACCCGGTTGGCGTGCCACTATGGTTTTCAAGTTCTGATGTGTGGTCCTGAAGGCCACAAGTTCCACCTTCGCCGTACATCCCACCGAACATTGTGGGTGACGGTCACACGGACTAGTATGTTAGATGAGCACGATTACCAATCGATTATTTTCACCTATAACACAGTAGATTGTATTTCTTGGTAAACTATTACGTCTACCACACACACACTACTTGTTACCGCGACCGTTTAGCTAGCTTCGGTTATAACTTCACCAGGAAACGTAAACTACCAGGAAGTTGTTGCTCCGAGAGCTCGCTACAGACGACTCGCGATTATCGAAGGCATCTTAAACACTCAGTGAACAACGTAAACAAGGAAGAATTAGACTGTAATGGCGTCAGTGCGTAGGCAAGAGATGCAGGTATCCAGTGCGCATGCGCGGAACTCCGACCTTAGCGCTGCAGCCACGGTGTGACAAAACGGTACTTACTTAAAAAATACGACCCGTAATAGCTATAAAATTGATTACAAAAACAATTTCATGTGACACAATAGGCAGCAGGGCTTAGCTAGAAATTAAATTGACAGTAGTTGGGAGATGCATTGATAAAATACCAAAGACTCTGTCCCGTTCAGCTAATACTCAATAAACTGCTGGCCCGTTTGTACACACATTTAAAGAAACCTCAGTCCGTCTCTTTAATAGTTGTTTGAGCTCTACACACAGATTATATATATATTTTTTTCCGTCGTTCTGCCCAACTCAGGGGCGCGAGTGAACCTATCTAGCAGACGTGTTTTTCCTCTGTTCCCAGAATCTCTTCATCCTTTCGCTGTGCTCTTTCCTACGTTCTTCTGTCCAAGTATTCCTTCTTCTAATATACTGGCTGTTGGCAAACCGGTGGTTATTGACCATGCTGCTAAATCGGTGTCTGTCCTCTATGATATCGTCTTTTATTACAATTTCCTGGAGATCCTTTTCGATTTCAGTTAGCCAGTTGTTTTTTATTTCTTTGAAATGGCCAGGTTTAGAATTCTTTTTGTTAGTCTGTTGTTACTCATTCTGATAATATGGCCGTAGAATTTAATTCTTCTTTTCCTGAATGTGTCCGAATTTTTTTTCCGAATGTTGATATAGTTCGTGTGATTTCCTTTTTAACCAAATTCCACCAGTACAAACTGGGCCAAAGATTTTCCTTAAAATGCTTTTCAATATCTTTAATCAATGATCTGCCTCCAATGATCAAAGTTTCCGATGCGTATAATGCCTCCGGTTTGATTACAGTGTTGTAGTGTCTAAACTTGGCATTTCGGGATATTAACTTTTTTTTGTATCTGTTCCAGGTGATTCTGTAGGCTTTTTGCTATTTAGTTATTTTATCCTTGTTTGCTTCACGATGTTGTCCTGCAGGTTGAATAATTTCTCCTAGATATCTGAATTTAGTTACGTGAGTGATATTGCCAAATCGAGTTTTTAAGAGTTGTCCATCTTGGTACCGTGAAGATCCTTCCATATATTGGGTTTTAGCATATGAGATTTGGAGACCACATTTAGCTGCAATTTCATGCAGTTTTTCAAGGGCGTGGACTGCCTTAGCCTATTGATGGAGAGAATTGTTAGATCATCTGCAAAGGCCAAACACCGCAAGTGAAGTTTATTTCTGAATAGCCTGCCAATTGTTATTCCTTTCACTTCTTTCTCCCAAGTTTTGATTACTTTGTCCAGAACAATATTGAACAAAAGGGGTGACAGTCCATCTCCTTGTCGAACTCCTGCCCTGATTTTAAAAGGTTCAGACACCTCACCTAAGAACCTTACTTTTGAAATGTCTGTTTGATTAATTCTCTTGTTTTCCTGTCTACTTTGTATTCTTCTAGTATCTTAAAAAGTGTTTGTCCGTCAATAGAGTCATAAGCTTTCTTGAAATATGCAAAGGTGATTACTGTTTGTCTGTTTTTACAGATTTGTAAGATGGTTTAGAGATTTAAAATTTGTTCTGCACATGACCTGCCTTTTCTAAATCCTGCCTGATACTCGCCAATAAGGTGATCTGTTTGTGTTTCTAGACTCATGAGAAGTGCCTTGGATAGAATTTTGTAAGTAATTGGTAACAAGGAAATTCCTCTGTAGTTATTAATGTCAGTTTTATACCCTTTTTTGTGAAGTGGGTGAATTAGTGCACATTTCCAGTCATCAGGGATTTTTTCCTTGATCCAGATATCTTCACGAATCACTGTAAGTGTTTTGGCTCGTCGGTTAGTCGTATCTTTATGTGAATGCAGATGTTGTTTTTAGTGTATTAACTGTCGGCTAACGGTCGTATGGCCACTGCGTTTGGAAGCCGGTAAATATATTATAAAATACTGATAAGGAAACGTAGTGGGTTAATCAGGAGACACAGAAGCCGTGTGCGCCGGTCCAATCAGTGAGGTGGGTGCTCATTAGACTGAGGCCTTCCCTAGTCGGTGCCGCAGACAGATTTAATGCCCGGGCGGCGGAGCAGCCACCATTACTCATCTCATTGTTCTGCGCCGACTGATAGCATCTCAGCGGCGCGATGGGTGAACAGGTAGTGGCGGCAGTGAAGGAGACAACGGCGGCGCTATTACTGGGGACCCGATATGAGCACACTTTCTTTTGATCGCGCTTCACAGGAGCTCTGACGTAGGATACCATATCAAAGTTAAACCTAGATCTTGACGTACAGACGACAGTTAACACTGTCCTCTCGCCAGACTTAGGAACATAACATCAACATTATACTGCGTTCAGTTAACAGAGGCGAATCAAGGTCACTCCGCTCCATCCTCACTCGGCTGCCACTGTCCCTGCATGAGTAAGAAAAAGAGTGTCCGCTCACAAATTTCTTACTCGCTTAAGCTACGTTCCCACAATCTCTTGCACCTCATTAGCTGAAGTGTAGGGACGAGCGCGCGCCGCAGGTTAGCCCTCGCTTACCTCGCCGCCACCTCTCCACCACGTTGCCTAGTATCGTTTGGCACAGTGCACTTTACAGCAACAGAGGGGATGCGCACCGCCTCTGCAAACCGATGGCAACAGCGCACCGCTACACACGCCTGTGATGTTTACCGACAGACAGTTGGTATCTGCGTCTCGTCCCTGCTGGCAGAGGCGGCCCCGTTCCCATGGCGTGTTGTTGAGTATCCGTCCCGTCCCGTCCCGCCTTCGTTACAAGACGTCGTGGGAACGCGGCTTTAGGTGGACAACAGCGGTCTGCTCAGAGATGTAGGCGGTGGGAGGGAGTGATGAGGTGAGGAGCGGGGCAAGGGTAACATGATCTTGAGCCGCCAGTTGAGGGTGAACAGGGTATATTTCAATCTTCATAGTAGATTTGGGAAGACACGACAAGCATTAGTTAATCCACATACTAAACTTAAAAGGATGGTTAATACTAGTGTTAGTTTAATCCTGATTTTTTACTTGGGAATGCACGAATAGAGATAATTCAATCCTCAATTTAGACTTGAAAAGACATGACCAGCTTTTGTTTATTCTCATATCTCACTTGGAAAAATAAGGTGAGAGATAGTTCTAATGCCATGTGTTTTATTGGAAGATACGATCAGCTTTATTTAAATCGACACATTATGGTTGGGAACTAACGACTAGTAATAATCTAATCCTCATAGTAGTCTTCAGAAGATATGAACAGTTTTATTAGTTCTTATGGTATACTTAGGAAGATGTAACACGACTAAGTTTAACCCTTCTGTTAGACTTGAAAATATCTAGCCACTGTTTACTTTGTTACACTCTGCGTCATTTTAATATTTGCGCTAGACTTAGGAAGTTAGGACCGGTATTGGTTTAAAACTCATAATACACTTAGGAAATGACGACCCGTAATGGTTTTATCCTCATATTTTGCTCAAGAAGATTCGATCAGTGCTTGTTAGTCCTCATAGAGATTTGGGAAGGCAGTATCAGCGTTTCATTAATCCTGACAATAGACTTGAGATCCTTCTGCTGGCGTGGTTGAGGCGTCATACTGGAGATTGAAAGGTCCTCGGTTCGAATCCCAGTCTCGCCGGAGATTTTGAAAGATCCTCAACCCGTCCTTCATCTCTCACACAGCTTGCTGTGTTATTTAAAATACCACACAACGATTCCGTGGTTCGAAATACAAGTTAAACTGTAGGTCTCCTTTACCCGTAGGATTACCGGGTTAAGTTAAGGTAGCCACAACAGAGGCGCATGCGCGGCAAATAGAAACGCCGTCATACTGGTGGCCGAACTATCCTTTGGCATCTACGACCAATAATGTCATACCCTCTCGTTTTTTACAATAGATCTGGGATGATAGTGTTGATGTTTATTTAATACTTGGAAAAACAGGAGGAGTGTTTCTTCAAGTCTACCATATCATTTGCCTTGTAGGTTTGAAACGATCACTAAGGTGAAAAATATCAACAACATGTGGACACTATGGTAATAAATATCTAAATGGTATTGTGACAAGACGGCATCGTCATGCGTAAAATACGCGAGAGATTGAAAAAAATTCATACTGTTCCGCTGCTGCATGCTACACACAGGAAGGTGCAATCCCAAAGAAAATCGCCTTCAATATTTCATTGGGCAGAGTGCACAATCTAAGAAATTTGAAGGATTCAGGTAGGTTTGAGGTGGAGGCCATGTTGCAAAGTCGTAGAACTACTAACTGTCCATGCCGAGGATGTTTTCTCTAGGATCTTTTCTAGAGGACCTTTCTCGAGGTCAAACGCGAAGAACGAAACGCCATCCTCTTTATTTAATGAGAACCATGGAAGAAAGTCTTCGCTGATTTAAGAGACTGGCATGTAGTACACACACTGGCCGTAAAGCGGGCTGACTAACCTTGCCTTAGTTTGGAATAGAATTTCAAAAGGAAGATACTCCGAACACATCAAAGTGGTTGTGGAAACTTAGTGGAGTTATAATACAGTGGAAGGATTTATGATCATTGGAACGCTGACTTTAAAGCTTTCACTGCCGTTGAAGGGAGAGGTTTAAGGCTGAATAACAAAATAGGAATTCACCCCGTTGACTCACTTGGTTGCAATACCCCGAAGACAACTGCCGTCTGAGCACGGGGTTACGTGGTTCTAATGCTGGCGGTGGGAAAAAATGTTAATCGTCAGAACTTGGCCAACTGTGTAGAAGGGATGGTGGTCCCCAATTCTTAATCAGAGTAGGGGCCCGCTTTTTCCCTCTCTTTTCTTTCATTCATTCACTTTTTTTTGCTTATGGCTTTACGCCTCGTCTACGGCTAAGGTCATTAGAGGCGGGATGGGACCGGGGACAAGGAACGGAAAGGAATTCGGCCATGTCCTTTTTGAAGGAAGCATCCCGGCATTCGCCTGGAGTGATTTGGGGAAACCATGGAAAACCCAAATCTGGATGCCCTGACGGGGATTCGAACCGGCGTCCGTAACACAACAACACAGTACACTGATCATATGCAAGCTACAATCATTCACACACTAAAACAAACACACAAATACACTTCCATCACTGTGGAAGGCAAGATGACATCATCTCATCTTAAATTTCTAAAGAAAGAGTTTCCATTAACCTAAATTAGGAAAAAAATATAAATAAAGAAGATGAACATCAAAATAGGACTCTCCGAAGCCAAATGAGATGCTGGCAGTACTGATATTGGTTATTTATTAACGACTGGCAGTCTAGTAACTCAGTCGATAAGACCTTCATTTCGCAAATTCTAGGTCATGTGTTCGTGCAACCAAGAAATCTTATGCCGAGGTACTTGAAGTTGAGGACCCCAAGTAAAATTGCGGGCCTCGGGAGGAATGAATTAGTCATTCTACCTGTGATAAACTGTATTAAGTTCGTCAAAAGCTTATTCCATAAAACGGCGAAACTGCCGAGCGTGATGGGTGAGCGATAATGCTCTAGCCTCGCATTCGGCAGGTTGCGGGTTCAAATCCCCGTCCGACCTTCGAGATATCAGTTTTCCATGGTTTCCCTTAATCACTCCAGGCGAATGCCGGAATGGTTGCTTGAAAGACCATGGCAGAATTTTTTGCATCCAGTCCTTTCTTGCCTCTAATGATCTAAACTTCAACAAGACCATAAGGAAAATAAAGGCTAAATGCGATAACTGCCTTGTAATCAGTATGATAGTAGTAACGTGAATTTACTGATTTGTACATTGTATGGAATGGCAGAATTGAAAGTTAAAATAAATACCACGTGACAATTAACTTCATAAAAAATGGGTATACAAGATAATCTATCAAGGGTTTCACATTAGTATTCGAAAAATTCATCAGGAACATTCGGTATAGACATATAACTGTATTTTTTTTTTCAGTTTTTTGTAGGATAAAATGTTTAAAGTTTGTACAAGTGAAAGACAAAATATAAAGATTTAATATTTAACTATCAGTAGGAGCAATAAAAAAGTAGAAAAACATGCATGAGTTTAAAACTAAGCCTGGTTTCTGAATAATTGCAACGCATAGTCACGTCTAGGGATGTGAAAGACAAACATTAGCTATATATGGGAACGGTAATAGTTATTACTGATATTTCATCTTTTTATAATAAGAGTACATTTACTCAATAGTATTAAAATATTTAAAAATATAAAAACAATGTAAATGTGAACAATGTGGACGTTAATGGAAGAAATATGGTGCTATGCAAATTATTCAGTATTAATCAAGCGATGTGATACTAAATAACTAATTACCACAGACGATAGATGGGTAAGCCTCAATAAAGAATATTTCAAACAGAAAGGATATAGTAGTGGTATACATTTTGAGGAATACATTACCAGGGAAATAAACTATAGGGACTGAAAATACAGGTACGAATCAGGTTATTACTGCATAAAACCGATTGATAAATGATAATGAAGACAAGGGTAGGTTAAAATAGAAATTATATCCAACCATGTAAGCGTGTGATTCAAAAACGTGAAAGGAGAGGTTAAGCGAGTGTGAAAATCTAAACAGTGCCATATGTTTAATGTTACTAATTCAAGTGCTTAACTCTTCACGATTCAGTATTTCACCTATTGAAGGAAATGTGGTAGCTGCTGTAAGTAGCAGTTGTTACGAGTATTTCGGAATTTTACATACGTGTGCTATTTGAGTAGTTAAATTTCACACACTGTGTTGTAACGAACGGTGTAGGAATGCAATAAACCAGTCGGAAAACTGTTGACGTACAAAAAGAAGTGCCGCTACTGTATATCACATCCTAAACAGGTTGACCGGACCCTTAACGAAGCCACTCCGCTGCAGCTCATATATTTCACTGCTGACGACGGCTCCGAAGGCTTCCCCAGTATCCAAGGCGCCATCGTGTCGCCTTCAAGGGATGACCTCGAGTTCCTGGCACTTACCACCGGCACTTCTTGGTGAAACATCTGCTATAACCAACCCCATGTCCGCAAAAGAGAACAGGCTATCTATTGCGTTAAGAAGAGATACTTTTATTAAACCAACCAGTGCAAAACTCTGTGACAACATTAGAATAAAACAAGTTCCTATTCTATATAGTAGATGATTCTTTGATTACATCAAAAGCAGAACAGCACTAGAAAAAAATGCTTCTGTAAACAGACAAATCTTGATGCAGGATTCAGAAAGAAGTTTCTAAAACTGTGCGTATGGAGTATTGAAATTCACGGAACTGAAGCTTTCACTTTAGGAATATGAAAAAGGGGAAAATTGAAATATTTTTAATGTGGTGCTATAGGAGTGAGTTCAAAATTAAATTGTCGGATAAGATAAGAAATAAATGTGTTTTGGAAATAATGGACATGGAAATAAGTTTGTGAAGTATTCTCACAAAACGATGATACATAAAGGGTTTACTTTTTTACTGTTTATTTTTTTTAATTATGGCTTTACGATTCATTGACGTCGAAGTGATTAGAGGTGGGATGGGACTGGGGACAAGGGACGGGAAGGAATTCGGCCAAGGCCTTTTCGCCTGGAGTGATTTGAGGCAGCCATGGGAAACGCAAATCTGACTGCCCGGACAGGGATTTGAACTGGTGTCCTCCCGAATGCGAGGCAAGAACGTTACCCACTCACCCACCACGCTCGGTGGGTTTACTTGTAAGTGGAGTGAATACCCGAGGGATGAAATTAATGAATGAGGCAAAGATCAGAATATGTGAAGTATGTAATGCAGGACACAGGGTGCAATGTGTATGTTCAGGTGAAATAATTATATCAATATGGGAAGAGGTTGAGAATTCCATCAAACCGGTCGAGATACCGTTTTCAAAATGAAAAATACGTCTAAGGACGTGGGTCTGGTATTTTTAAACGAAAAATAACCGTCACATAAGCATATTAAAACTATGACATCTTAGTACGCAGTGACTACCTGCGATAAATTATGACATAATTAAAAAGTTGCAGTTACTGTATCAGTTAGAGCATGGAAATATAATTTCAGTCTCCATTTTGTCTCTTGTTTGACATTCCACTTTGTTTTTATTTTATTGATTTAACCCTGAATTGAATCTTAAGTACTTAATAATTTTTAGAATTCGAACATTTTGGGACGAAGATAATTTTTTTTTTTTTTTTAATCATGCGATTACTAGAACATTATCATGCTCCAAGCAGACATGAAGTCACTTTTTTTTTTTTTTTTTTTTTTTTTTTTGGCAATGGTATACCGGGTTTTTATACTCGATACAACAGAACAGAAATGACGTTGTTTTGTAAACAGTTTTGTATTGTAGTGGGTGCCTTGGTGGGAAAACTACGTTACAATTATCTTCCATACCTTTATGATTAATAATTGTAGATTTTTAATTTTAATTTTTATGAAGGAGTGAAAATTTATTAATTTTGCAAGAATCTCGACGTTAGTTCGAATTTAAGAAAAATTGTCACAATATGACATTTATTTTCTTATCACTGGCGATTACAAGTCTGAGCGAATTTACCGTTAACATTAATACAAATTGGCAAAATCATAAAAGCAACGCTCAGAGGTATAATTAGCCGTCATGAGCAAGCAAACAATTGTATATTTACTTTTAAATATATCTCAGAATCAAAATGCAAGAAATAATGACAATTGGAAAAATGAAAAATACAAGTTATGACGACCTCAGACAAAGGTATCATAATACTGTGACTTTACAGTTAAAAAAGAAAATCACGGGTGCCACGAATGAACAATATATCATTCGAAAATAACTAGTTCTGGCAAATTATGCCGCTAGCTCAGGTTTTTTTTTTACAATTACAAAGTGAGAACATGGATCTATCCTCTCAAAGTCGTTTAAGGGTTCTGTTTCACGGAATGCACAATCAGATGGCTTGGTCGTAATAAGTTACCATTGTAGTTCTGCGTCTGATGTCTGTGGTGATTGGAGCGGACCCACGGTATGTGAGACTATCTCACAAGTCGGCTACAGGCATCTCTGGTCTGACAATGCGCATCATCGCATTACCGGCTGTGTTGCTGCGATAAGCTTGCAGCCAGAAGTCGTGTAGCAGCAGTTGGCGAAAGAAGTCAACTTTCCAAGTCAACCTCAGACTAGACTCGCATAGCATGGACTCGAAGATCGAATTGAAGCTCGTCGCTCTTCTCTCTCGCGAGGAAACTTCTCGCTCCGACCCTTGTAGTCTCGAAGCTCACATATAACAGAAATTCCCAGGATTTTAAGTTATACGCTCATTTGGATTGGATCTTCAGGTCGGCACCTAATGTCACGTGATATCCCCGATATCTGATTTGCCCAGCTCATATCACAGAGGTCGGACATATTCGGCTAAGTTCGCCGGGGTGAGAGCACATTCGGGTGTCGGGCGGCAGGCATTTCCCGCCAGATGACCTGTTGACCACCCATCCCCAGGGAGCAGAATGTGTGGTCCGGCAAAACCCCAGATCCGCGACGTCCTGTCGCCATGGTTCGGGAAGACCACGATTAGCTTCAAGCCTACGCAGCTCAATAACTCTTTAATATTCGCTTTACCAAGATACACTGTATGTTCACCATTTCATTACAGTCCTCACTTGGAATCTTGCGTACTTTATAAAATTATAACATATCTATTTAGGTGGTCGCCCAAGATTTATGTAAATTACTCTTATGTTATTATTTATATAATAAAAATGCACCTTGTAACGTGGCGGCAGCGCGTCATGTTACAGTATTGACCTTCAGTTCAGTCAGTTTCGAAACACCTAACTGAAATAGTATCAGCCACATCACAAGTCAAAACCTGATAATGTCTTCGTATGCCATTGCAAAAATATTTTTTTTTGACTGTGTGGAAATTAATAATATCCAGAAAATGGTAATGAGATAACACTGTCTTCGTAAATATAAATAAGCCTGTTGACAACATTGCCTGGGTAACGTTATGACATCTAAGAACGTTCAGCACAAACGTGGAGCAAGTCTCAGATTCTTTTACACATTTTGGTCGTTGCTTACGGTAGTGAGTAAAACTGATAAAGCGGAATGTCAGCAGCTCTCACTTATACACGAACAGTACCTGGGGTATAAGAACTTTTGTTTTGGATAATTTGTAAATTCATTGTTTTCTTCATAATAGGAGCTTTAAAATTCAGCGTAAAATTAAAGTTCAGTTGTCTCTGAGACTCGTAGCCAAGAAATTTTACTACCGTGTTACATACAGGGTAATAATTTTTGAAAATCTGTTCCAGGAAAAACTTCAGCTGAATATTTTTCTGCCATATGACTAACCGATGTAAACCAGAAGCAACCGAAAGAGAGTTGTCAGAAGTGAAATAATTTTCAGGTATTTAATTATTAGTTGTGCACTTTGTTTACCGACATTTAAATAAAAGGACAATATTTTTATAGAGTTCATCGAAAACAAAGCAGCCGAAATATGTTCCATGTAACTAAGCAGGAGGATATATATCGTTACAGTGCTTTATAATACTGTGGACACGTTATTATTTGAACTTGTGTGTCATACAGACCACTTATTCTTTTTTGCGTTTATGTTGTTTTTTAAATTTTAGTAAAATAAATAAAAATTCACAGTTAGAATCACAAAGTTATTTACAACCAGAACAGATATAATAATTAAAATCAAATAAAACTTTCGGTTCACTAAATCTTATATTTCGCACTGCCAGAATTATTCAGAATCATATTTATCATGGACGCCCATAACTAAGAACACGCGGAGGAAATTAATTTATCAATAATGTGGCTTCACAGACCAGACTGAGGAGCCCGTGTTTCATAATTCTGAAACCGTCATCAGTACTTCCTATATTTTTGTTCCTGAAGTCGTTTTTTTAGACTGCTAACATATGATTTTTCTACACCTCATTTCCTATCAGTTATATAGCTCCACGTCTATGTCACTTACTAAAGCCTAGGTGATGGTATAGAAAGATCGTCATTCAGCTTGCCGGAAGACGTGTGAGATAAATCTGTGAACTTTTCCATATATATATATATATATATATTGAACAGTGCTAATGAAAAATTATCCCAAATCTTGGAACCATTAAAGGAGCGATTGTTTTGCACAGAAACCCGTTAAAATCGGTGCCCATTTGTACAGGAAACTTCACAGATCCGTATACTGAGAAAAGATTATTTTTAATTAGTAAATTATGCTGATGTATTTCAAGTTCAAATATATATCAATTTACCTATAAATTGTTTACATCTACGCTTAAAGAGAATTACTGCAATTTTCACCTCTCCTTCCTTGGATTTTATGAAAAAATCCACTCCGTTTCGGATCCGAGCATTATATCTTTTTTCTGTCACTTTACTTCAAAACGTAGGATTATGCACATCGGATTTCGTAATTGTTGGTGTCATGTATTTACATGTTTTTGACGAGATCTTAAGTGAAATGATGAAAGCATAAATTATGCTACGAACATTCCTGGGGATCACATGTCTATTATTAATACTGTTTATAAATCTCCTTTATATTCTTATATATATTCCTACTGTCAAAACTGCTTAAGGCGTGATGAAGATAACAAAACAAATTAGGTTCAGGAAGTCCTTATCTCCTGCGACAAATAAGTTATAAGTCAAAGTAGTGTTAAAACCGTTATTTCTCATGCTACCGGACAGAAAAATCCTAAACGAGTTTCTCACTCATCCACAATACCCAAAGCAATTCCCAGATACCGTTACTGAAAATGTCCCGTTATTAACTCGACGCTTCTCTTCCACTATTTCAATTGTTACTTAATTGGCACATGTTGAAACTTGCACCGTCATCATCTAACAATGGGCTGCTCGGGACAGTCATGGAACCAAAATCCTGCTCGTCATACTCCACTGACATTTAAACCATCAGTAGAAGTAAGCACAGTAGGTTCATCAACCATGTTAAACATTAATGTACCAGTTGCAAGAATTTATCAAACAATATTTTTTTTTTTTTTAACGAGCTATACTCAACCTATCTAACTTCTTCAACCAGGCATCATTTCGCTTATCTACAAGAAAAAAATAATGATGTTTCAGTGGACGATAAACATAACGCAATGGAATTACTGTCATTCGTAGCGTAGGACTATACAATAATCCTTTGTTATTGTGTTGAGGGTAGATTATTGTAAACACGGCTTGTCTATCCTTTATACAGGGCGTTCGCCGGAAAACGCAGCCCTCCCAGTCTGTTGCCGTCGGCAACTTGCTCGGACAGTCGTGCCAGCAGTTTCCGCCACACGCCACCGTGAATCACCGCACTGTTTAACACCTCCGCTGCCCCAACAGTGCAGTGCAGTGACCCTTACATTGTTAAGAACGGTTTCTTTGCATTGTAGCTAGTTTGTGACTTCAGTCTCTTATTAATCAGTGTTGTGAATAAACGTTTCTTTGCGGTTTGGCTGGTTTGGGGCTTCATACTCTTACTAATCTGTACCGTGTTTGAGTGTGAGTAAAATTATGGTACGTTACAGTTTGCAACAAAGAATATTTCTCTACGATACATATGTGAAGAGGAAGTCGTTTAAAAAGTGTCGCAGTAAATTTCGTCGCGAATATCCTGGCGCTTTACTGCCAGCTAAATCAACAATTCTGCGTCTGGTTAAAAAAGTAAGAGAAACGGGTTCATTTTTTAACAAAAAGAGACTGTCGGTCAACCGTATTCTCACAGAGGAGAAAATTGACGATATCGCTTTTCGACTAGAACAGTCACCCAAAAAATCATTAAGTCAGTTAGGGCAGCGTGTGTCTCGAAATATGTTCAGAAGATGTGAAATGTGCATTACACAAGAGTGTCAACACTTCCAGCATCTTTTATAAGGTAAGCTAATGAATTACGTCACATTTAAATGCTTAGCACATACAAGTTTATGAAATAGTCCGCGGCCGACGGTCGAACAATGCCGGGAGCTGACCGCTCGCTCGCCGCGAGCAGTTTCTTCCTTGTAGCGCTAACAGTGGGTTGCGTTTCCCGGCGAACGCCCTGTATATCACTATTACGATGACACGTTCTAGGGAAGATGACAGTAAGTGGTTAGAAATATATAAATTTTAAACTAGCACATAATCCCACAAAAAGATAACTTTACTAATTTAGGAATTAGGCAGTGGCCTTTTGAAGGAACCTTCCAGCATTCGCCTGAAGTGATTTCAGGTAACCATGGAAAACCGAAATTCGAACCCCCGTTCCCCTAAATATTGGGTTCCAGCGTTACTGCTCACCAACTGAGCTCGTTGTCGCGTATGTAACTGTACAATGTTAACAACATCGAATGATTTTAACTGAAGATGCTATTTACAAGAAAATATTGTATGAGAAGAAGTAATGATGGGTCATTCGGCGTGTGATGTGAGCTGTTTAGCAAATTATTTCCTGATTTTGAAAGAAGATAGCGGCTACACAATATTTTATTTTATCGTACAGTATTCGTTAATCATTTTAAACACTGTTATTCCAGTAAAATTTTTATTGTTTCTACGTCTTTGACTTTTGCCAACGAAGATTCAATTAATGTTCTTTTATTGAGGAGTAGGATATTTAGTATCAAAACCTGTCTGATAATCTTCTCGATTCCCAGCTGGGTTTGCTCATATTTTTTTCCATTTTCTGGAGCCTACACGCAAATAATAAAAATGCTGTATATCTACGTATCATGCTTAAGCGAAAGAACTGATCATATGGTGTTAAGAGTTCTCCTGTAAATGTTGTTACCACTAGTTGGTCACGTTATGGTGCCAAGGACACTGTTTTAAATATTATCGTGGTTATTGATGTACTGTAATATTCAGAAAAAAATCTAAAAATAATTCCCCTGTGTGCTGACCAGTGACGCCCACAAAAAGAAACTCGAACTACATCTGGTTTTGGTTATAAGTTAAATTGTAGGTCCAGCCACTGCAGGGAAGGAGTTCCTAGCAACATGAAATTCTGCCTCTCTCTCGCTCAGACCATATGAATATACTTTGGTTCTTTGTACATTCCACTACAATAGAGTCGCTAGTTTATGAGGCGCTACAAATTTATGCAATGCTTCGTTTAAACTTCTACTGCATGATAGCAACATTACTTCTGACCTCGAACGCTCGGAATCGCACGAAAACATGCTTAGAATTACAAGCGATCATAAACAAAACAGTGGTGTGGGTCATTTGCATTCTTCCTCAAGTAAAATTTTAATAGAGAGAAACAAAGTAACAAGTTATAAATACCATATGAAGGAAATTATACGTAATTCAATGAAGTAAATGTATCATTACATTTTCAATCAACAGTGGCAAAAATTATCTGTTAAAAGTACTTAATATAGCGCAAAACACGCATACACAGCAGTCCCACACACCTGACAGTGCTTATATTAGTCCTCAAAGTACAGATGCGGGGCTTCGATGAAGTGGTTAAAACGAAGTGAAAGAGAACAATGTGCACGCCTCAGTAAAGCAACGTTATCTCATTCCAATCACTTTCGCATTCACAGAGTCCAATATCAAAAGCCACACAAATTATATTTTTAAATGATGATGTTGGTATGTCAATGTCATATCGTGGCTTTCGCCAAGCATATTGCAACATGTAGGTGCAGCAAATTTATTGTAAATTACACAACAATAGGTTCTTTTCATTTGTTACATGTTCGCCAAGTACTGAAGTTAGAAAACGTTTCATGTGTTCTTTAGTCATTTTTCCACTTTTGCTTGCCTCCACATGAATGTTTCGTGGACGGTTGTTTCAAGTTTCTTTAAAATATTTGGATCAAAAGTGCATAGAAATGACACACACATCTGTTTTGTTTATGATCTCTTGTTGATCTAAACATATTTTCGTGCGGTTCCGAGCCTTCGAGGTCAAAGGTGTCCCTTGTTAGAAGCACAGTCTGGAATAATTCCTTATCTTTTCTTATACTGTTCTCTATTGTTACACGAAGTAATTTCTCCAGGTGCAGTTATGTGACAAGCAAATTGCTTTTGTTGTTCACAGAACGGGTTGCATAGCTCTATTTTTCATTTAACAGGTTTTACACCAGTTCGCCGTGACTTTAAGGATTAAAACATCACCCGCAGTCACTAATTCGTCTTCTTTTTTTATAACACCTTGAACCATCAAATATTTCAATATTTCATACTGTGTCCAATATGACATGCAAAATATTGTAAGAAGAATTTTCACTTGTGGAATCATTGATGCATCGTTTTCCTCACTGTATATGAATTGTTGGTTCCTATAGTCGGACATTCACGACTGCTGTACAAACCCTGCCAGACTAGTTATTGCTGCGTGGCTGGTCGACTGGTCAGCATGACTATCTTCCTTCGTTGGTTTATTGCACCTTGTTGCGGGCTGCAGCTGCAGTGGCGTTTATTGTATTTGGTGTTTTCTTTTGTTACCGATACAGCTGCATAGTGTACCAACCAAGAATTATGGACCGCAAGAAGTAATAGTGCACTCTATTGTCTCAATGTGTAAAATACGGTTAATGTACTTGCTTCCTAAGGTGCATTATTTAATTTTATTTGGAACTAAAATAAGTCCATACAATTTTAAGATTCAACCAGCCACACTGTAATATAAAGCAGTGGTCCACAATCACTGTGCCGCGGAACATAGGGTGCCGCCACAAGGTGAAAGGTGTGTCTTGAAAATTTCAACTGGGTTCGTGATCCATTCGTTCCGAAATCAGAACATCTTTCAATTAATAAACAAGAGGAACTCGCAGATTTAAAAGCAGTCAGAACATTGAAATTAAAACTTCTTGAAGGACTTTTAAATACATTTTGGTTCACAATAAGCAACGAATTCCCGGCTACCACTGATAATGCAGTTGATATGTTATTGCCATTTTCATCTTCATATTTATCTCAAAAGGTCTGAAATAAAAACATCAAAGAGGGAAAGGCTCTAATCCGTCGATATAAGACTAGCACTGTCAATGGTTTCTCCACGGACCAACCACATGTGTGCAGTTAATCAAGAACAAGTACGAGGGTGAATCAAATATGTAGGAAACCAAGTACGTACTATTTTTCATCATAATCCCCTGCTTTAGAAGTATACTTTTCTCAGCGTATACTTTTGATCCCATAATTCTGAGGGGGTTGCGTTAGTAGCCAATTGCACACGAAGCTCTGCGTTGTCGTTTTCAAAACGTCGTCCTTCCAGTTCTTCCTACAATGGACCAAAAAGTAATCACAGGGGATAAGTCAAGGCTGGAAGGAAGATGATCAAGTGATGCTGAGTTCATTTTCTCCAATTTTGCTTGAGCGAGAGCTGCCGTGTGTTGGACCGAGCGTTGTTATAGAGAAGAATCACTCCATACTCACTTCTTTTGATTCTGGTGTGCTTTGGTGGACCAAGTTTCATAACAGGTTATGATGCATTTAAAAAATGTTTACGCAAACAGTACCGAGAGTTGTTCACAGATCTGGAAACTTCTGATCACAGTCAAAGACGTGGCACCCATTGGCCAGACACTTTACGGAAACCCTAGGTTCCGTAAAGTAGGATAGCTTGAGAGCTGCCATAAATTATTCCGACCTCACAACAAATTTTGGAAACCGTCAGACGTTCTCAATAAAGTTACGAATTGTGCGAATGTTCTGCTCTGTGGACGACGATCGTCGGTTTTGGCATCTTCACGGCCTTTCAGGAATTTCTTATGTTAGGCAAACACACGACTCCTGACTTTAATCTCCGCAGAATTTCGGTTGGTTTCTCGCTTTCACAAGCAAGAATTTTAATAAATACACGTTGCGCAATCGATGGGTGCACATCTTACTCCGACATTGTTAGATGCGTGGTAAGGCCAACAATCGCTCTTCCTCTTCCTGACATCCCCAACAAAAACACGCAGAAGCGCGTGAGCACTCTGAACTTGTTGCTCACTCAACTATAAAAAAATCTCGTTTATATTTAATTCTCCCTCGTTAGTCGTATCACATCGAAGGTATGAGTGCAACCAACACCATTTACATAGAAGGGCCGTTGCCTACGTCACAATACCGTTCTGACATCACATTATTTAGGCAAAGCAGTTGAGAAGATCGACTAGAGTATTTTTGTATTTTCTACAGTTGCTGTCTTGATTATGTATACACTCGGCAAGGAAGGTATCTCACCGCTATCAGCTATCTTACGTTGCCGGCAAGCCGGAACACTTTATTCTTCATAAATGGAGCGTGTCTAACAGTTCAACTATCATTTTGACCAGTGTTGCAATTTTCTGTTATTTAATACTGCCAAATTTGCAAATTCGTGCTAAATGGCTTATTACAGATATGCCAACTGTGCCTGCTACAACATGGTCTAAAAAATTCTCTGGCTCGACTGTAGCTGGTAAATGCGAATATTCAAACTTCTAATGATAAATAAATTTACAATATATATTTACAACGTTATTTTTTTGATAGAGAATGATTGTGTCTTTATGCTTATTATATTTCATGTTTTGCAGTTTACTGATCGCATCATTATGGTAATGGGTGTAATATTTTTAGGATCGATAATAGGAGAAGAGAAACCATAAGTCTTTTATCGGGAGCTACGAATATGAGGTTAGTCAATCAGTACATGAAAACTGTAAAGGACGGTAGAATTTGAGATCTACTCACGAAATGAGATGCAATAAATAGTTTCAGTTTAAGAAAACTGTTACCTTCATAAGCTGTAACAAATTTCTAGAACTGAAATGTAACTTACTGCAGCGGAGACTAAATGTATTATGAACTGAACTATTATTATCTTCTTGGAAGGGGATTTAATTAGTGAGGGTGCTATAGAATATCGGCTTTGTTCCATACGGACACAATTAACGTAATCGAGTCAGGCTCAGAGTGGACACGGTATCGCAGTGCGGAAGGCTCTCTCGAGTCGCCCCCGACCTTTGTGACGACCTTTCGGTCCTTGCTGTCCCGAGGGACTGAGCCGCCTTTCAGACCCCTTGTCCACCGGTAATCCGCCTATCCCGGCGGATTGGAGCGGACACAGGGTGTCCCCACAGCGCACGGGGTAAGGCATCCGAAGAAGGTGTACTGGCTGATCACTGCAGTGTAACTCCTGCCTGTAATTTCCTTGTGAGATAAAGGCAGTTTTCTTTATCAAGCGACCTCTATTTGAAATTAAAAGAAGAGAAAGAAAGAAAATAACAGCAGCATAACGTATTTAATAAACAAACTTACTTTACTTTTACGGTCGTTTAAGCGACAGGTTTAGAATATCATCTTATTCCATGAACAGTCTCAGATAAAGCATTTGAAATAATAATTGAAATTGCAAACTTTTTTTTTTTTTTTTTTTTTTTTTTTTTTTTTTTTTTAAATCAGTAGTACTGTATATTGATACACGGCAAGTGATATATTTGAATTTCTTAATTGTGGTGACATATGAATAATATATGGAAATACGTTTTTAATTAAAAACCAGTCAGATTAATTCTTGATAATACTAAGTCTTTGACAGTTCACCTTTAGCGATGTTCTCAGAATTATATCTGGTAGAAATATACAATGTTTTTATATAAGACTGAAAGAGCAGAGTCTAAATTCAGCGGGAAAATGTTAATGTAATAATGACTGGACAAGATTAAATTGCTCCGACTAGGCCAAATCGCTAACGGCTATTCACGACAATAATTGGTTAAATGAGCAAATAATAAACAATTTTCGTGATTCAAAAATATTATTAAAAATTTTGAATATAAATGGTTCGTTTTTCAGTGAACATTGAATTGATTGATCTCACAATAAGAAAGTTTATTTGTGCAAAATGTGCTAAGGATATTTAGATATTTCTATTTTTTTAAACTACCACAGATATTTGTATACATTTCTCATACTACACGCTTAGAGAGAGAGAAAAGACCTGCATACTTAAAGACATATCTTAGCTGTAGAGCGTGAACATTCTTCCATACAAAAAATATTGAAATCTATTGACAGTTTACCATTCATTCCTTCAGTAGTTATTATTAATATTTCTTCATGCAATATAGTTAGGTAATGGCACGCCATTCCCAATATGATAGCTTTAATACACTGACAAATTGCTACTATCCATGTCCATGATGGTTTTGAAAACATGTGCTCTATTGTCACCAAGCGTGGTGGATGAGCATTAAGGACAACGCGGGTTCGAGACCCAGACTGAGGTTTTCCGTGGTGTCCCCAGACGACTTCAGGTAAATGCCAAAAGGCAGTGGACGAATTCCTTACCGACGTTCCTTGTTCCCAGTCCTTCCTCACCACTGATGACCTCGACGTCAACAAGGCGTAAACCCACAGGCCAAAAAAAAAAAATCAATTTTGACGTAAGTTCTTCAAGGCACTCAAATCGAGATTCTTCTTTCTTACATAAAACAGCCTTTACATAAGCAAACACACTGTCCACAAATCCTTCTCTACTCTTCTGGATAACAATGTCATTGCGCAACTATTTCCGCTGCCTGGTTACATCTGTGTGTTATCCGATCTTCCCCGAAATAGGTAACAGTCTATAGTTAATGTTCTCTGGTTTGTGGTGTGACAGCGTCACCCACAATGAATATAATTAAATAGATTAATTATATTCAAATTTTATTAATTATATTCAGATTTTTCTTAATTATATTCAAACTTGTGACGTGTAAATACCGTAAATAATAGGGATTGTATGGATAAATTAAATATAGTAAACCAGGGCAGCCAGAGGTATAATTATTGTAAATTTATTTTCTGTAAAACTCGTGGCTCAGTAAGGAAGGTGAATGTTGGAGGCTCAAACTGCCATTTTCGGACGGTTGAGAGCGGAACAATGAATGGGTAGCCGACTTGACGGCGCCGGAGCTGCACAACAGCTATGGTTCCGTTAGATAAGGGCGCTGACCTCACCCCTCTCCGCTGCTGCGCTGAGGGCCAGGCAGAAAATGCGCGAAGGGATACAGCAAATGCGAGGCGCGATATAAAACACGTGACGACGGACAGGTGTAGATAACCAATCATGAACGTTTATTGGGGTTCCCAAATCTTAATGCAAGGGGATTCTGTTACATGTGGAGTGGGAGACGACTTTGGAGAAAAAGACGAGAAGAGGCCATTTTTGAGGACACTTGCTGCCGGGACGAGCTTCTGAACAGACGTGTCAGCCGACACGCTCTCGTCCAGTGATCACTGTCTGGTTCTGATCACTCTCTTGCTTTGGGAAGCGAGAGGTTATATGGCATGCCTGCCATTGTCTGGAAGTTGTTTTAATAACGCGGTCGTACCCGCTTTTCTGGCTTCCACAGCTGCAGTGACATTGTGCGTGTCACGCTACATCACGGCGATGCATTTATGGTAATGTACCGGATGCAGATGGTCACTATTCATTGGGTATTAACGGACTTGTGAGCCCTTAAGCGACACTGGGATAAGACTCTGCTCTCGCCACTACATCACTGAGCTAGCTGATTTCATGTTTCACTGTAAATTTCAAGCATCTTGCTAATTGTAAATTCACTACGATGCTTTTCTTTAATTTTATACGGCGCCCCTGGGATACTCCTTTGTTACAGAAAATGTTAGCTTCAATTTGATGGCCTGTGTTGCCATGCTGTTCATATGTTAACTTTGCTATTTTATTTGTTGAAATATTTCATTCAGTTATTGTTTGCTTATCATCGGCGGATTGTAAACGTCGGGTATTGCTTGTTTTGTTGGTCTGAATATGTTTAACGTAAAGTTAACTATTACCCGGCCTTGTATAAGCCATAAGAATCAATAAATGGGGTATTATTTTGTGTCTAATATTCATGGTTCTAGTTCCTTTTAGCTCCCCTTTATTATATTTTAAATGCATTTCATTTTCAGATATTAATTTTATTTAATAATAATCCCCCCCTCCCTTTTTTTAAGTGAATGCCTCCAGGCTCATCCCAGAATACAGGTTATAGTCCAAACAGACATCAAGTAGAAAAATAAACAATTAATATCATTTATGAACATTTACTGGAATAAAATCCGTTCAGTTTAAGAATTTAATATGAGAAAAAATAATGATACGACTAACATCATGTTATAGAAAAACTCGTGCAGTATCAGGACATAACAAGCGACGTCAGAAACAATAGGTTTGTACAGAAGCCATCAGAAACAGCCTGGGGAGCGTTCATAAACTACGTGGCTTGGTCTAGGGGGGGAGGGGTTAGCTTTAAAGCTACTCTGGGCTACGTGAAAAAAAAGGGGGGGTTCCAAGTCAGGCCACGCAGCTTTTCATTCATATTATTTGTCACAGTTAAAATGATGTACAGACCACACAACAGGATGTAAATACTTATTTCCGTCATTTAATTAGTTCCGTATGCAATTTCTGATAGTCTAACAAAACAGAACAGTACAAAATTTCTTCTGGAATCAATAGGGAAAAAAGCTACTTTCTACACGGAGGTTGGGGAGGGGGGGGGGGCTGGAAACAAAAACACGTCGGGCTACTATTACTATTACTCCGCGATTCACTAAAAGTGTGTGGCGGAGGGTGCATTGCACCTATCCAAACGGGTAATAGTTTGGAAGAGATGTACGGGATATGGCAGGCCCATGGGCTATTGTGAGGAACCATCCCAGCATTCGCGTGGCGTGATCTAGGAAAACCATGGACGTGGGGGAGGGAGGGGGGGGCAGGGGAGGTTTACAGGAAGCCAAAATGGGGCTACTTGTTTTATGGACGTCCCCTTGCGAGGAATGAAAATTGACCAAATATCCATACGTTGCAAGATAGCGCCCACTAGCAGCTCCTCATCGGTGGGCTGCAACTAAAAACACGGTGATGTATTTCCTGGCAGCCATTACTTCAATATCTGCGAAGAAAGCTACAAGATATTTTTACTCATCTCATTGTGCTCTTCGATGTTGCTTCCAATATTTGACTACCATCCTATCCGATAGCCCGTATAGTGAGTGCCATCCCTCCTGCCTATATAATTAATATCTCCGGCAAGGCCACGCGATACCCCTGTAGCGGCCTGCCTCCGGTGCCACTGTGCAGAGCGAGCGGCGTTTGTAAAGCGATACCACTGTGCAGCCGCGGGGCGCACTTTACCTGACTCGAGAGCCAAACAGGACGTTTCATTTAGCAAAGAGACAGACACTGTGTCTCTCAGTTCCTCTTTTAGCGCCGAGGCCTTTGTAGAGCTTCTGTTTGTTACAGTGGGATGAGTATTGTCTTGTTCTGCTGCTCAGGCTATTCGACGTCCAGGGATTCACTCAGTGTCGCTGAACTCAACAAAATGTCAGTTCCAATCTTCTTCGTTTTTAGTGGGCTTTACATGTCTTAGAGTGATATAAGTTAATTCAAGTAAGGACTGTAAGGACAATAGGGACTATAAAGAATTTTAACTGGATTTCAATATTATCTTCAAGTGGTATGGGAAATGACAAGTTTTAATTAAGTAAAAAGTTACAATTTATTTTGATATTATAGTCGTATAGGACTTCTGCTAGTATGAAATGGAACAAGATCATAAAAAAATATAAAATATAGAAACTTATAATAATTTATAATGTTTACAAGTATCAGATGTGCATGAGAGTTTCATGAGAAAAGAATATCGCGTATTAAGGGCGTGGTTCTCCTTTAATACACCAGTTACTTGACTTGTGGATAAAGGAAGGATAAAAAACTTCAATAAGAACTTGATGTCAACACCAGGGCAGAACCTTTGTTCCGAAAGTTGCTTTTGCGTTTTCCTGTTGTTGTTGCACGAGGCACTCAAACAACATTCTTTGACTTACCGAAAGAGAAGTTTCCTGGGAAGCATTCATAAACTACGTAGTTCGATCTAGGGGGAAGAGGGGTAGGCTGGAAAGCTACTCAGGGCTATATGGGGGCGAAGGGTCCGAGCCACGTAGCTTTTCATTCATATTATTTGTCACAGTTAATACACAGTAAGCAATTCTGGCTTTAAGATTAATACTTGAAGGGTGAATCAAGAAAAACAAAGATACTTTATGGCGTTTGCTGATTTAGAAAATGTTTGATAATGTTAGGTGAGACAAGATGTTCAAAATTTTAAAGAAGTCAGGTCTGAAGTATCGAGATAGAATAATACTTTATAAACCTATAGAAGAATCAAATGGCTATAATAAAAGTAGAGAATCATGAGAGACATGCATCAGTTAAAAAGGGTGTGATACAAGGTTGTAGTCTATCCCCGTTAATATTCAACTTGTATGTAGAGGAAGCAATAAATAAAGTAAAAGAAAAATTTCCATGTGGCAAATGTGTTCAGGGAGAAAAATCAGTATGCTACTATTTGCGTGATGACATTGTCTTGTTAGCAGAAAGGGCTGAGGATATTGGAGAAGTTACTGAATGGCATGAACAAAATACTGAAGGAAGATTTTTGACTGAATATAAATTAAAGCAAGACTAAAGTGATGAAATTAGCAGAAATGATACAAATACTAGTAGAGTAAATATAAAAATAGGAGAAGTAAGTTAATTCTGTTAGTTGGGAAGCAAAATTACAACCGATGGCCGAAGCAGGAACGATGTTAAAAGCAGAATAGCACTCGCAAAAAGGGATATCATGAAAAAGATAAATCTTTTAGTTTCAAATATTGATCTAGGAATTAGAAAGAGCTTTTTAAAACTGTGTGGAGCACAGCAACATGGACTTTAGAAGCTTACAGAAAGAAGAGACAGGCTGGTAGGTCAAATTTTGGGACATGCTGGATTGGTTAATTTGCTAGTGGAGGGAACAGTCGAAGGTAAGAACTGTAGAGGAAGACAGAGATTAGAATATATGAAGCAGATAATTGAGGACGTGTTGCAAGGGATATGTAGAAATGAAGAGGTTAGCACAAGACAGGAAGGGATGGAGGATTGCATCAAACCAGTAGAAAGACTGATGACAAAAAAAGTAAACAGTAGAAAGTGTTTTCTGGATCAGTAAGGAAAAAAGCTACGTGCTACGCAAGTGTGGAAGGGGGGGGGGGGGGGGATAGTAGAGACAGAAACCACGTCGGGCTACGTGGGTGAGGGGGGGGGGGCAAAATGGAGCTAAGTGGTTTATCGACGCTCCCCTATCATTGAAATACCATCACAACATCAGCTTTGCAAAATAAAACAACTTTCAAACAGAAATAACTTCACTGAATTTTTTATTATTATTAATGTTTCAAATGATGATAAAGCATGTATTCAAAGTATGGTATATTGGGAATGTTAAAATCCGAAAGGAACAAACAGAGCTGCTACTCAGCGAGCAAAGTGACCACCAGTAGCTTGCCTGATTGACTTTATTACAGGAACATGATTCTAACTTAACAATGCTATCGTCTAATCGGGAATTTATAGCCAAAACAGCACTCCTGCAAAACAATTTCACTCAGAAACGGTAGATTGCATGATTTATTAGAAATAAATGCATAAACTGAGCACTTGATATCAGGATGATAAAAAACCACAAATGTTCTAATAGCTTCTATAGATAACACGGTAACCAGACCGAGCGTGTCAAAGTAACTAAGGGCTTTGAATGGAACGAGTTATGATTTTTCCCGCGCGATGGTACTACCTTTTGGGCCCAAAAAACTCCGTGGGCTCTTTGCTCGACTCTCCCCTAAGTGTATTAAAATTTCTAAAAATGAAGAATGCTAAATACTGTAATTTGTTTGTATTATATTTAATAACGAAAATACACTTTTTTGTTTTTTCACCTGCCAGACAGCACGAGAAATATTTTCCTACTTTCCCCAGTTCACCGATTTGAACAGATTGAAGAATGCTGTTGTAGAGCAAGAAAACCAACTAAGGAGG
>JARYHS010011408.1:151064810-151104095 GCA_031002005.1 Vandiemenella viatica
TAATTACAGCACTTTCATCTCCAACATATCAGGAATACCATTTTTATGAAAGTCAAAACATAACAATTTTTGATAGCTGTTTTATCAAAATGGTCCGAAAGCAGAAATCCATCTTTACGCTTTTATATAAAAAGCTTGAAACGTTAATAGAAAAATTTTCTTCTGGAGTAATTACAATAGTTCAGCTACTGACGTTAGAATTGTCTTTTTTTTTTTTTTTTTTTTTACATAAAGTACTCGAATCGTATTTCCAGGGAATGGTCTCACGCAAATGTACATTTCTGTAAGTGAAACAGCTTGCTGCCGCTTAAAACATCCCAACGTGATTAAGGGATCCAGTATCGTGATAAACTGTATGAGCGTGTAGATGATATTGTGAGGCATTAGTGGGCCGGCACGTGTACCCCGCAATATCCCGGGTTGTTTATACCAGTGATTCCAAGCACTGAATATTACACAGGGCCTACGCACCTGTTTTGAGTTACTATTTATTTATTATTGTTGTTTTCTAAGGATATACATAAATTACTATTATTTCTCACAAACCATGAAAGTGTAGTGCAACTTCAATTGCTGTTTTTTCTTTCTGTGTATCATTTTGTTGTTGAAGAAAAGAGTAGATACTACCTTAAAATACGCCAAGACAAATACGGTGAGCCACCTAAAAATTGCAGTACGGATTGCCAGAATTCATACCCGTTTTACCTCACCATTTTCAGTGATGGCCCTTTAATAAGCTCGCTCATACTGGAAGGAACATTTCGTTGTATAGAGATATCAAAACTGTCGCTATTACTTAAATAAAAATGGTTTTAAAAAGATCTTTTTTTTTTTACAGAAGAAAATGGATCCTGGCAGTGATATATATGACTTGTATTTCTATTTGTAATCTGCAGCTAAAAGCAGTAAATAAACTGCGAAACTAGCTGCCTAGTAATTTTTTAGCGACATCAGCTGACTAAAAATTTAATTCAGTTGATTTCAGTTCTCCGAATTCAGTAAGCTATCCCTGTTATCCATAAATTTTTATTTTCTTAAAATTTAGAATTGATTTTTACCTGGTTTAAGGTATAAGGATAAAAGCCATTTCAAGGATTTCGGTGAACAAGTAGAAAAGCCTGAATAACATCAGATATTTTTAAAACTTGGCTTAAGAACTGTTCCGTTACAGAAGGTTCCAGAAAAATATCACTTAAAGCTCTTATGTTGATTGACAAGCAGTTAGCATCCGCAAATAACCAGTCCATGAAACTACCCGTATGTTGAAGCCATGTTTTTGCCACTAAAAAATACCTAACTTCAAAAGATAACTATATGAGATTATGGGATGATTGAAAATTTTAAAGCCTATTACGAGGGAAGAATATTTAAAGCTGTATTAAAATTTAGAAGTTGAACCAAGTTTATAGTCACACAATTCTTCAAAAGAATATAACATTGCAAAGTGCCTCGTCAACATCAATGAGTTGATTGATCAGTTTAAATCTTCTACGATAATTTTATGTGGGCTTTATGTTATGACTAGAAGTTGTACCTGATCGAAGAAATCCGGATTTACGAGATACAATAAAATAAAAACTTGTGACTATTTCACGAGACTTAAGTGAAGGTTTGGAGCTATAAGTAAAAGGCATCCAAGAAGTCATTATTAAAAGAGGTCAACTTGTGAGGCAGATTTTTTAGTGGCTTTGTTAAAGGAGACCTTTTTTGGTTTAATCGAGCAGCTGAATGATTACATCTTCGAAATGTTTATTAAAATTTTTGCTCAGTTTGATTGTGACAGTGTACACATTAGTTACTTAAATAAACATTTTTGTAATTTGTTATTATTGTTTAAAGTAAAGTACTTAGAAATCATTACCCAGGTGTCAATATGCCAAATGCTCCATATCACATGAGTTCCTAGTCTTATCAATGAAATGAAATATATCCGGAACCCGTATGTAATGAGAGATTTCTGAATTCACGATCTTTATAAAATTGTTCCTAGCTTCAACGATGTTCATAAGGTCGTTTTTTTTTCCTCTTCTGTCGAAATGTTTTTTTATTTTTTTTTTTTTTTTTTTTTTTTTTTTTTAATTTATTTGGCCTTTAGCCATGCTGGCCATTTAGCCATTACCAAGTGTACAAGCTTTTATTACATTGTTTGTCTATTACATCTGTAACATTTTGCACATCGTAGCAAGTAAATCTTAATATACATTGTTTCTGTAGGTATCCGTATTTTCATAGTACCTTACACACATTAAAAGCCAGAACTAATACATTTACGTAATACGCTGGGTGCATAAGGTAGTAACTTTGTCTGGCACATACATACCTTAAAATGGACGATTTGATATTACATTACACACATTGAAATATTGAGTTTGGCAAAAAATCGATTTACAAGGTTCATATATACATGAAATGTTAGGATATGTTACATCTTATTATACAGTTAATTATTGTTCCTTTGTTTGGCATATAGGCCTACATACATTAAAATAGTCCATTTGATATTACATTATATACATTAAAATATTAAGTTTAGAAAAAGTAATACAAATTAATAAAAATAAAATTATTTACAAAGACTCATATATATATGAAATGTAAGGATATGTTACACTTGATTATACAGTTGATTATTGTTACAGTTCTCGTTTGATTTGCCGTAAAAATGAGTACATGATGAAGAAGATTTTAAATCTGTTTGTATTTAGTAAGTCTTCAACACTTGCCGGGAGTTGCTGTCCTGCTTGCACCAAGTGCTTGATGAGGTTGTAAGAGGCTTGTTTGTTAAATGGGCAACCAAAGAATATATGATTAGCGTCTTCAACGTGTCCGCACTGGCAGTACGGTTCCTCTACCACACCGATTCTACATAAGTGCTTCTTGAGGCGGCAATGTCCGAATTTAAGCCGAAAAATTGTGATATATAGGCTTCTAGGACACCGGATGTTCTGAAACCATGGCCGTTTTGTAACTTCAGAATGTATCCTTGCGTAGTGTTTACCTTTCGTAGCAGATGTATATCTCCATTCAACGTCCCAATCTTTGTATAATTTTTCCTTTATTGTCACAATCAGGTCCGAAGTAGGTATCTTACGGTGTATAGTTACCCCGGTCTCAGTTGCTTGTTTTGCCAGCTGGTCGGCTATTTCATTGCCCCTGCACCCATCATGGCCTCTCACCCAGGAAAGTACTACTAATTTATTACTTTGTTCCAGGTCTATGATTGATTTAATAATTTCGTATATGATCGGGTTGTTGCTTTGGTTTATGTGATGATTTTTTAATGACGTTAAGGCAGAGAGTGAATCAGATAGTATGATAATGTTACTATCTGGTAAGCTCCCGGCATATCTAAGTGCTTCTAATATTGCTATCAGTTCCGCTGTCATAATAGAGCATTCTTTAGGCAGTTGGAAAGTGCCCTGTTCCATGCTATCAAGGTTGATGTATGCACAACCAGCATAACTGTTGTTCTTAGACCCATCTGTATATATGATTCCAGCCGGAAGCCATTTGTTCAATTTTTCTAGGTATGTCTGTTTGTAGGGGCTCTGTTGCGTTGTTTGACCAAAAACTGTAATTTCTTTACATGTATGCCATAATGGAGCCTCATAGCAGTATAGTTGTTCACTCTTGTTGGCTTTATCGTATAGTGATTTGGTTTCCAGATACGCTGAAGCTAGCGGTGGCAGTCGTCTGTTTTTCCAATATCCTTTTGTTAGGCAGTCTATGGATAAGTTGTGTATGGAATTATATAATTTACTGGTCGTCAACTGACTCTGTTTCAGTAAAAATTTTGAACTTAGGTAGGATCTACGTAGGTGCAGAGGAGGTTCCCCTGCTTCTGCGCATAGTGCATTTGTGGGCGTAGATTTCATTGCCCCTAGGCAGGTGCGTAGTACCATGTATTGTAGTACATCAAGCTTCGCTAAAGGCCGTTGGGAGGCCGCACCATAACAAATACACCCATAGTCAAAATGTGGACGGACCAGGGCTCTATATAGAGTTAGTGCTATTTGTGGACTTGCTCCCCACTTTAGTCCTGTTACTGCTCTTATAAGGTTGTTCCTTGAGCAGACTTTTTTTTCTATTTGTTTGATGTGTTCACACCATTTGAGTTTATTATCTATTATAAGGCCTAGATATTTCAAGCTATTCTTAACTGGGAGCTGGTATGGTCCAAGAGTCATGCGGATCATTGGAGGAATCCTGTGTCGTGTAAATATGCAGACTGAGCTTTTATCTATTGAGATCTCCTGTCCATTGTCTGACAGCCATTGTACTAGTTTACACATCGCTTCGTTTAATATGGCTTGGCATCTTTCGATGCTTGTGCCTATTGTATACAGGCAGATGTCGTCCGCATATTGAAGTATTATGACGGAAGGTGGCATTATTTTGTGTAGGTCAGTTGTGTATATATTAAAGAGTAACGGAGACAAAACTGATCCTTGAGGTACCCCTTGGCTACACTTTCTTGGACCTAGAGTAATTGTTTTCCACTTGGCTACTAACCATCTATTTGTAATCATAGCTAGCAGCCTCGCTGTAAAGGGGCCCGGCACGCCATTCTCTTTTAATTTTTTTCCCAAGGTCGATGGCAGAACTTTATCATAGGCAGATGTTAGGTCAGTGAAAATGGCAACCATGTATTTATTGTCTGTAAGGCACGATTGAATATCTGTAACAAGGTGTGCTAATATGTCATTCGTGCCTTTCCCTCTCCGAAAGCCGTATTGAGTATGCGGCAGCAATTTATTATGTTCGAACCACCATTCGAGTCTATGCTTTACCATTCTTTCGAGAATTTTGAACACACAAGATAAGAGGGATATGGGTCTATATGCTGAGGCACATTCAGTTTCCTTTCCTGGCTTTTTTATAATAATTATTCTGGCCGTCTTCAAAGGTGGTATCTCGCTTTTCTCAGCCCAAATACGATTAATGAGGTCGAGCAGGTATGCTTTCCCGTTGGCAGGGAGTAGGCGGAGCATGGGGTAGTGTATGTTATCCGGCCCAGGAGCTGATGATTTGCCAAAGGAGAGTGCTCTGCTGAGCTCTTCACTCCTGAAAGGTTGACATAGGATGTGCTCTGTATTTTCCTGTACGTTTAGGGGTTGAGGGTCCACATAAGGTGGTGTTATGTTTTCTAATATCTCAGTCAGAATATTCAGTGGTGGTGTCCGCTCTGGCACCCTCGCTTCCTTTATATTTTTCAGCCTTCGTATTTTCATCCACACTTCTTTGGTCGGCGTGTTGAGACTCAGTTTTGAGCAGTAGTCTTCCCAGTTTTTCTTCTTCTTCTTTCTCAGGAGTTTTTTTGTTTTCGCACATGCCCTTTTGCATTCAATATAATTGCTCATTGTGAGGTGTTGCCTGTAATTTTTGACAGCTTTCTTTCTTTTATTGCATCGTCACATTCCTGGTCCCACCATTCAACTGGTGTTGTGTTGATTACATAGTTTTGTTTTTGTTTTGGAATGCTGGAGCCTGCGGCTTTTTCAATGCAATCTATGAAGGCTTTATAATCATTTTGTATGTCGTCTGTAGGTTTGTAATGAGAAAATGCAGCTTCTGCTTCCTGTTGGTATTTTTCCCAGTTCGCCCGCTTGATACTCCATTTGTAGTGCGAAAAGATAGTTTGCCCTATCAGCTTAGTGCAGGGGAGCTTCAGCAGAATCGGGAAATGATCCGAGCCCAGAGTATCTTCTATGATTTCCCATGTTAGGTGTGGGGCAATAGTCGCCGATGCTAATGATATGTCAACAGATGATTGTTGTTGTGATGGTCTATTGATTCGAGTAGCAGAGCCATCGTTTAGTACAACTAGTTCCTCCATTACTTCCACAATTAGTCGCCCGTTACGATCGTCATATGTACTTCCCCATAAGGAATGATGGGCATTTAAGTCACCAAGGAGCAGAATTGGTTCTTCTAGATGTCTTTTTAGTATTTCCAACTCAGATCTTTTTAATGCTGGTTTGTTTGGTGACCTGTATACAGATACTACCGTCATATATTCGTCTTTAAAGAGGATCCGTGCTGCACAAACTTCGAAAGACAGATTAGTAGGCGTAATGTTTATGGGCTGGAATGGGATTGATTTCTGTATCAATAGGGCAGTGCCGCCATAACCGTCCGCTCTGTCTGCTCGCACGATATTATAGTTTTGAAAAAGGAAAGATTCTCCTGGTTTCAACCAAGTTTCTGAGATCGCACTTACTGAGATTTTATGGGCCAGCATATATTGCATCAGACTTAATTTATTGGCTTTGATTGAGCGCGCATTCCATTGTAAGATTCCGAGTTCTTTGATTGCAATTTTTTCATTCGTTTGGGGATTATTATGTGGTATGTTATTTTGGTACATGGAATCTAAGCCTCCAGTAACGGGTATCGAATGCGTTCTTGTGTTCTCAGTTGAACCCATTGGTGAGTGTTTGTTGTATAAGCTGTTTGATACTTGGAGCGAATTGCAGTGGATCGATCTGTTGGTTACCGACATACTGGTTTAAGATATTCATTATGATTTCGATCATTTTGAATGTGAAGATATCAGCTGTGCTTGCGCTTTGTACAGTGCTGTGAGGTTGGGGTGGGTATGGGTTGTACGCAATTGGTTGTATATTCCTGTTGTTAGGGATCCAATAATTTTTGTAAGATAGATCCCTAGAGTTGCTTCCTGCTCTGTAGTGCCTATTATGTCTTTCCGTTAAGGGGGATTCTGCCTGGTTAGTAGGCATTGGATTTATTTGCATGTTTGTTAACATGCCAGGTGGACTGGTGGCCAACTGTGACGTCTGGGTAGGTAGTTCTTGGTGGAGTGGTTGATGTTGTTGTTGCGATGTCCCTACAGGCATTGTGGCAATATTTAAGTTATCCTGTATGGGGGTTCTTTGCTCGTAACATTCCGAATTTACGACCGTGGTTTGGGTGGTTGCGGCCGGTCTTGCTAGTACACCGGCATACGTACCGGCGTTGATCTTTCTAATGGCTTGTTTATAGTCTAGGTTCTCGTACGCCATTAACTGTTTGATTCTTCTTTGTTTTTCATATTCAGGACATCTTTTTTCATTAGATGGGTGGCCACTATTACAATAGATACAAATGGGGTTGTTTTGGTTACAACAATCTTTGTCGTCGTGTGCACCAGCACAGAATACACATCTTTTTTTACTTCTGCATTGCTTGCTCAGGTGGCCATAGCGCAGGCAGTTAAAGCATTGCATAACAGGTTTTATATATGGTTCGACTGGACAGCGGACGCCGTGTATGTAAACATAGTTGGGCCGTCTTTGCGATTTGAAAGTTATCAGGCAAACTGGAAGTGGGATTGTTGTAGGTTTGACCGTTTGCTACCATTTTCTTAGCAAATCGTTTAACGTTTATCACCCTGTATTCACATCGCGCTACCGCTTTAATTTCATCTTCCGATAATTCTGTCATTACGTTTCTAATGATGCCTTGTTGTGTGGTGCACGAGTATGGGATATACGCCTGCAAACCGTTCTGCTTCCAGACTGAGCTTTGAATCATAGAATTGGCTGCTATTACCGATTTCACCTCAATTTTGACACGGTTACGGCCTGCTGTAGTTATCTGTAATATTTGATTATTTGTATCACGGCAGAGGGAGTTAATGAGGCGACCTATAGCCATTGGATGCAGTCTACTAATGTTTTTATCGACACTTTCTACAATCACATAATAGGGCCCCAGGTCATAGTTTTCATATATCACTGGCGTTGCGCTATTTACCTGTTGATCATGGCTGACTGTTGTGGTTGTAGTCTGGTATTGCTGTGTGTCACTAGCTGGTGACGTCTCCATACTGCTGTCTGTAGATTTCGGCTGTTCTGCTGTTCGTGGTACTTTGTAGTTGCAGTTGTTGCTGATGTCTTCGATTGTTGGTGTGCTGGGGCGTTTCTGGGCTGCAGGTGGGGTCGTTTCTTCCTCTCCTACAAGTCGTAGTTCCTGTTGTCTCGTTTGGTCAATGGTAAGATTAGCAGCAAAAGATGGTACATTGACGGTTTCGAATGACGATTGAATGATGTTTCTCGTTTCCCTTCCATCTTCACTTGTGTTGTGATGTAGGGATGGCACTTGACTGTCTAAGCTATCTTCTGTTGCAATGTTCACGTTACCTCCATTATATAAAAGTATGTGCGGCGTCGGCTGTACCTGTTCGTAGCCGCCTTCACCACACTGGCCACCATACATGGCGGCCAATGTCACTTAACACTTATATTAGTTGTTTCTTGATTATCAATTCACTTTTCTTGTCCACCACACGAAGTTGAAAACTGTTTATGTTGTTGGCACTTGCCGTCGAGTGAACCCGCGATCGCGCACACTACTTCCTCGTATCGGAGGCGATGTTACCCGTACGACGGTCTGCTCACGACTGGTGTCGAAATGTTACAAATTCATAACTAAAGATCAAAAAAAAGATAATTTCTGGATAATCCATAGCAATAAATGAGTAGCATATTATTGAACACATTCAAAAATATTGCCTTAAAACTGCTTTACACGACCACAGCAAAAAAAATTCACTCTTGTTCCCAAACAACAGTTCCAAATCTCATGCTCACAATTGTTCTTTTTACAGTAATTATTGTTCATAACGGCTTTTAATCTGGATACTTTTATATACTACCTTAAATTACATTAACTGTGTAGCTTTTTCCGACAATAATTTTAGTCATTCCAAATAGCTTTGCAAAATTTGAGACATAACATAGTTTGGGAATTGCGGATTCATCGCGTTTCGTTTACGAGTTTACAGCATTTTGCCACGCAACAAATTTTTATTAATTACATTTTAATTAATACTTGATCGTATAAAACATTTCGTATGATTCACGTAAACTGCGTGATAATTTAATTTATACAGCTTGTCTCATTAGCGGTTTTATATATTAATTAACAACTTTTGAAAGCTGTACTCGGTTTAATGTTTGTTGCGGAATAATTACTCGACGGCAATATCTGAAAAGCGTATTGGCCAACTGATTTAATTTACAGCCTAATTAAAAAACGGTATTTCCAACCGATGTTCAACTGGTATTACACTTTATGAAGCACACATTGTCTTTTAGTATTTCTTTTATCCTTTATGCAGGATTATTGATGCTGTAAATCGCTAATAACAATACATTTTTCCATCCACATTCTTGTTACTAATCACAAATTAATGGATTACTAAGTGCGTGATAGAACCTTCACCCTCTCAACACCTAAGTTCTCTACATTAATTAATAAAAATGAAGATTGGGATCTAGCCGTCTGTAATCTTATTTCCTCATTTTCTTCATACTGGGTGTACATTGCTCATAGGCAAAATCAGTATTTTCCGATATTCTGTCATTAGCGAGATTAAACTAGTCTTCTTAACAATCATTTACAAATTATTGAAACTCCTCCTCCGCACTTTAAAAAAATTCTAAATACCTTAACCACAAAACCTCAAAAAGTGTTTCCTTTCCTTGAAATCGTTTACTTTCTTCGTTTATATCACACTGCAGATTAATTCTTTCATTCTAACAGTAGACATGGTGACTATATACGTAGTAGCTCAATGAAATGCGAGCTGTGAAAGGTAGGCTATTCTCTATCTAAGTTTTGGAAACGATATGATCGTTTTATTATTATCCTATGTCATTAATTCTATGCGTCCCTCATTTGTTAAAACATGTCGGTATTCATATATATATATTTTTGAAAATGGCATTAGAATTTTTATTTCATCAAAAAGTCACATTCGGAAATAGAATACTATTTACAAAACAGAACTTTAGTAAATTCTTAGCCGTAGTTCAATATTGTCAAAATGTGATTACTACCATTGCACATTCACTTATGAGATTAAACCGTGTTGAAGCGAGATAAGTTATATTAGTGAAAAATTTTTTTTTCATGGCGTGATTTAATTTAATTGTTCAGTAATACCGTTAAAAAAAAAAAAAAAAAAACACAGGAACCATTGTTTCTTCATCATTAATTCAGAAACTGCAACTATTTAGTAACGTCAATATTTTATGTCTTCAACATTCAACACTGAGCATGAACTAGGTTACTTACTTATTAAAAAGAAATGTTTATCATTAGTGGTTCAAGTTTAATCAGTGAAATTATAAACGATTAACAGTCGAAAGCTGTTTCGCTCAAATCTATCGTCACTGCGAATTTTTCAGATCTGGCTTCATCTTTAGCCGTCTCTAATTTCCTTATTTATCCATGTTCCCTTATGAAAGCTGTTTTCTGTTTCTTACTCTCCAAATTAGATGTACTGATGTAAGCAGAGAGATACAAAAGTCAATAAAATGGTTTTTCGAGGTCTCCCAGTCTTCTTGTATGTTACTGTAACACTGACGTAATTTCTTTTGGTGAGTTAGAAGTTACTTTTTTTTTTAATGATTTGAGGTCTATTTTTCATTATTTTTCGAACATTTTCTCGATGTAAGTCCATGCCATTGATACTATAACCTTCAGTTTCCTTCAAAATAGATATCCCGTTCACACTGAAAATATCGTGTGTTGCTGGAATAGTACGTACAGACCTTCAGTTTGTAATGGAAAGGGGTTTTGGTGCTCTTATTTTAATTGATTATTAGTTAATATTGATTTTACTGAATATTTAATAAATTGTGAAAGATGTGTGAATTTATGAAGCATAGCTGTACTTGTTAGACATGGATCATAACCTGACCAGTTTATTTCATAAAATCATATGGTCGACAGACAAAGGTGTATTTAACGTTATATATTTATAAACAATCATAAAAGCAAACTCAAAACCTTGTCCTACAAATGTGGCCGCTATTTTATTGAATTGTATATGCTATAACGACTCCGAATACATCATATTTGAAAATGAACATGACTTTACATAAATTATGACAGAGGAATTGAAACCAACTTGACTGTATAAAATGGAACACCACATAACATCAAATATCTACGAAGGGACTCGTACTATTATATCGGATTGATTTACTCAAGGCTTTCAATTCAACCTGAAGTATAATTAACACAGTTCGGTCTCAAGTATGACATAGGCCCTATGCATGCGACTAGTTTTGGTTAGTTTATTTGCTCAGTAATGAAATTCTTTACTGGGTGTATTGGTTCACTTAGGGCATAAGTTGGGTGGTTTCTTCGAGAGAAATACTCATGTGTAATCACTCGTCGTTAATGTTTTACGAAATATTATTACCGCAAAATGATGTGCAGGTTTAACGAAGTCACTGCCTAATCAATCATCCTCCCCCACACAGAACCATCTGGAAATCAAACTCTGAAAGCAACTCTTTGAACTCAAAGTATAGTCACTTATAAACCTGCCAACTTAGAGTATCGACTTGAGAATAAAATCCCTGATTTCTGTAGCCGCAGTCCCCATGTCGACAATCCTCTTTCTAGTCTCTCACGTGATCCAATTTGGTCCGACCTCTCATTCCCGCCATCCGGATGCACCCAATACGCGGAAAGAATTTATAAACAAAATAATAACAAATTTCTTATTGGAGGAAAGAATTTTCTCTCTCTCCATCATCGCCGAATCAACAGGGCACCTTTATCGTGATTGGCACTTCGTCTTTGTTTTCTTTCTGCAAAACCCGTTGCTGTTCGTGAAAACTGGGTCTTGGAGTCTGCCAAAAATCTACGCACATTGACATATTAAGCCAAACGTTCTTTTCAAAAGGAATGGCCAAAAGGGTCGGAGATATTGGCCACCCGTCTTGTGAGAGACATTCATTTTCAGGGCCTTTGTGATGTGATAAGGTCTCTTCTATTGTTGCATGTAGGTAATTGCCACGGTTTCCTGGAACAGCATCCCTCACTGACCAATGCCCAAGCGTTGTTTTTCGTAACGTGTCAAGGCGCAAAATCTCATTCACAAACATGGTACATATACTGCTGATTATTGCGTACTCCCTTGCCTTATTGTACAGTCCATATTTATTTACCATTAAACAATTGTATGATAGACTTATCATCACAAATTTAAGCCATTTCACACCAAGCAATTTTATTAGAGTACCTTTTATAACGAGCCATAGGTTGATAGTGGTAGAAACTTTTAAACATTTGTAGAAATTGCGTCTGAAAGGGGAATTCAGTCCTCCATCAAATACCACAGACACCACAACCTTTGTACTTCAACTGCTGATAAATATTGACATTTATAATAATGGAGTAATTAAATTCTCTTCGCGGAATTTAATAAGGAATCATAAGAAACGAAGAATTAGTTAACAGCAATTTACAAAGGTAACATAGTCACAGGTGGCTGTTTTATTGTACCGGTGCCAATAATGCGCTTTAAATCTTAGGTGTGTTATTCTGAGGTGTTTTCACTAACCGCTCTTTGCTCTTTATGCTAATCCTCACTGATTTACTAGTCCAAACAAACTTAATTAATGCCATGCATTCTACAGTAAACTCTTTCGGTCAATTCAGCTGTGACGCTGAAAAAATTGATGTGAGAATGCTCGTAGTCTGCGTAGCGAGACCTTGGCCAGAGTACAACAAAACCACTGTGGGGTAATCCTATCCTTTGCCTGGCTGTGACCCCGGCTGTCCTGCTGCCACCTGTCTGCTGTACCGTAACTGTATCCGTCCGACAGAAATCAGAGGCGGGCGGACACCGGACACCGAGCACTGTGCCGGCTGTACTGCGGGCGGGCCGACCCTGACAGGAGCGCAGCTGGCACGCGACCAGCACGCGACAAGCACTTGGCAGGGTGCACAGTGGCACATTAGTAATCACTAACGCACGAGTATCCACAAGGGCTGGGTCTTATCTGGCATTCACAAAGATCCGGTACAGTCCCTGACGCGATAAACCACTGTGGTGGGAAAGTTTCACAGAGGTACCTACTGTTACGCATCCCATTTAAACAAAATGCATACGTAGGGTCACAATAACGCATGATTTCCATGTATTTTATTTTTTGGCATAGTTTCATTATGAACGCAAGAAAGTTATTTTTATTTTATTTTTATGACGGAGTTTTGTGAAAACAATCAATCAGCACATAATCTGCCAGTTGTAGTAACAGCAATATGCCAAATCACGATGGTTACAGAATTAAGAAACTCATTTTCCCACCTCAAGTGGAGTTAGAGATGATTACGTTATGAATAAATACTGTAGGTATTATAAAGCAATGAGTCCTGATGGAATCTCAGAGGGTTTTCAGAGAATGCGACGTTAATAAGACCATTCTGTATAACATATACCGTAAATCCTTAGAACAGAAAAAAGTACCTTCCGACTGAAAAATTATGCAGGTAACCCAGATTTTCAAGAAAGAAGGATCGAAGGGATCCTAGGAACTACTGACCAATATTTATAACATCTGTTTGTAGTAGAGTTATGGGGCAGACTGTATGCTCAAATGTTATGAATTTTCTGGTTGAAAACTTTTTGCTTACACCAAACCAACACGGATTTCGGAAGAAAACATCAGGTGGAACACACTTGGTACTATTTATGCAGGACGTAATGAAAGTTATTGACGCAGATTCACGAACTAATGCATTTTTTTTTATCTTCAGAATGCCACACAACGTTCTTTTAACGAATATTCGAGCCTACGGTATATCGGATCAACTGTGTGAATGCATAATGGATTTTCTAACTGGTCGGTCGCAATATGTTCTCGTTGAAGGAGTAGCCATTCTAATCCAGACATTACAGCGGGCGAACCTAAAGCGAGAGTAAATAAGACCAGTTCTTTTTTTATTTTTATAAGCATTCTTGGAGACAACCTTTATAACAGATTGAGATTGTTCGCAGGAAAGTAAGGAATTCGACAGATTGCTTAGAAATTAACAGCAATGCCGATTTTATTTCGGAGTGGTGCTACGAAAGGCATCTTTGCACTAAACTGTAAAAAGTGAATAAAGCCAATGTGCATAAGTAACAAAAATAATACAAAGTAAACAGTTCTGTTATTGATATGGTAAATTCCGTGAAGTATTAGGGCGTAACAGTACAAAGAAACATGAAATGGGACATAAAAATTAATTTGGTCGTAGGTAGAACTAATTCTAGGCTGCGATTCATTGGTCGAATTTTGAAAAACTGTATTGCACAAACAAAGGAGATAACGTAAAAAACTCTCTTGCTGCTTGGGGTCTGTTTTGTACTCGGTTGACTGACGGTACAGAGACGAGCCGTTCAATTCATGACCGCTTGCCACAGTCATTATGAAAGCGTCACATAATTGATTCATAGATTGGGGTAGGATACTTCTGTAAACAGACGACGTAGGTTTAGCACATATAGGTAAAAATGCGTACACCCACTTTCATTTATGAGAGCGATGAAATACCTCGTCAACCAGCCTATTTGGGGCGAAATGACAGGAGTGATAAGATCGGAGAAATAAGATGCCGCACTGATGCTTATATGAATTCTTTCTTCCCTCCTGCTATCCGGGATTGGAATGCACAGAGTAGAGATCAGTTTTGGTTCAAAGCACCCACTGTCACCTACAATCTCTAACGGAATGACGAAAATGGGTCATTCACAAAAATTTTTATATTTACCATATAAAAAGAGAAATGAAAGGAATAACTTTGGGAAAGTCTCGCCAGCCAGTATCCACGGGATCACCCAAATCATGTAGTCGACAGGAAGTCGCGAAAGCCAGTCTGCGAGGAGACAATAGAAAGCCTCCCCTTGTATAACGGGTTCTTCTAGGCAGAAGACCGGCAGCTTATGGAATTTCTGTCGCCTCAGGGGAATGAACTGCCGTTGACCTATACGCCACCTGACATTACTGAAGGTCAAAATGTTCCGAACTTGTCCGACTGACTCCGAGATTGTGCGCGTATCCCGAAGTCGATATGGTCAATGGTTTGAGCTACAGAAGGCAGAGCCTATAGCAGGAACCAATCAACAGCGAATAATTCTCTGCATATTGATAATTCCTTTGAATTGCGCTCAGGAAAGGGGCGTGGCTACCACGAGTGACGGAGAGGAACGTTTACGGCGGACACGAGAGAGGAACTTCACGTCCAGCCTTCAGAGTGGAAGGTTGTGCGTGGAATCCGACCCCGATGTTGGAACTGTGGACTTCGTGCCAAAATCTCCAAGTTAGGGGTGTGTTATGACTTGGCATCGAATCCTCCAAGGGTTCGAAAAGACGGATTGCGGCAGTGAGGTCGCTTTGCAGCCAACTGTTTACAACAAATTATTATTCATGACACTTAAAATAAAAAACAATATCTAGAAACTCAGTATTATTCTCTGACAAAGTAGAAGCTAACATCGCTATTTATGTTTTATTTGCTGTTAATACAAGTAGTTAAAGTGTAAATTTATTAATACATATTAACTGCCTATTTCTAAATCCATGTTGAAATACGATACAATATTCCTAACAATAAAGAAGAATAAATGGCTCATCAATTTTAAATTGTTAGCAGCCATATGAATTGAAGCTAACACAGCAAAATACGTAAGAAGTATTATGACGAGAGATTCATTACTATTATTATCAACTATTACATTATAAATAAGGAAAGTTGCAAAACATCATTTACTTCCTTTTAATACTAAAAAACTTTGAATTTTTACTCTCTTGTTTTAGATATCTGTTTCAGGGATTATTTTTTGCTTTCATCACATTGTAGACGAGACATCAAAGCACAGCACTGAAATAATAATCAAAAAAATCAATGTGAGGGATTTCAAAACGGAAGCAGAACAACTAATATCCATGTAAATCGAGAGCTCATAACGGAAGATGTTCCATGAAGTTTGATATGAATTGGTTCATTATTTATCTTTTTTTATTTTTAAGCACATGAATCAACTACAGATTCATATCACACAAACGGTATTTTTCTCCAAATGCAATAGTAATATATGGAGATATTAGAACACATTCCAAAATTACAGTACCAAGAAATACCCATACAAAGGAGTTTCATTGGTATAAATCTCACCAGTTTCTCCGACGTTAAAACAACACAATACCGTACTGAGAAAGAAAAAAATCGACCATCTTCAAATCGCGAGCCTGACGTACCAGCTGACATCAATACCGTTCTCAGGAAACAGTCCCAAATAGCTCGGCTACGGATTGAATCGTTAGGAAGTAAAATGTGACTCTGAGTAATGGTCGCATGTGTTGCCATCAACTGGGATGGTTAGAGATCGAATAATTCAACACATTAAAACAGTAAATTAACAACACTAAGGTTATTTGAACAGTGGACGTGATGAAAACTTGCCGCTAGCGTGAAGAATGTAAGGCACTAAAACCAACACTGTGAGAGGAATCGACTGAAAGACTTCAGCAAATTAAATGTATAATTTTATTATCCGACGATTATCAGTGCACTCCATTAATAATTTTGTATTTTTTATACAGGCTATGAGACCTGTGAGTGATCTGGTAGCTCCATGATCGCAAAGCTTATTTCAAAATTCAGGTCCCGATTTCAAATCCTAGTAGGGCTAGGAAATTTTAAGAGCTCTGATTGGTCATTTGATGTACGTTATGATGATTCGCGGTTCGTATTCAATATTGAAAAGTAGCTTCAATCACAACAGAAGCGGAATACTCGAAAAATTAGACTAGAATTGTGACATGATGTAATTAACCCATCTGACATGAAACAAATGCACTTTTGTAATATGTACGGCCTATGTCATGAAACAATGCATATTTTAAGCTGTCACAAATTGAAAAATCTGGTGTGTGATTGTCTGTAGCGGTTGTATTCAGTGGTAAATTAACACTGGTTTCAACTGGGGAAAATTTAACAGCATACAGATTTTTAATCTTTCTTAAACGATTTCCTTTAAGTAATTTATAATATGTTAATGCTGGCCAGAATACAACTCGGTCCGTTTTCAAGGCAAAAAGAAATCTGTATTCAAGGCTGAATCCCTAACGAGAATCTGTAGGACACAGCTGGACTCTATTTGAATGAAACTCTAGAGCGAAAACAGTTTTAGGTTGTAACGGATTGATGAATGAAGGCTAATGATCGGAGCTTGGACTAAGCACGTCCCAAAATGCTGGAAGATTCTTAGAAATATGAAGACGTTAGTGTTTGGTTTAGTAAATAATTTCTAATTTACTCCTAAATTTAAATTTCTTTCAACTGGTAGTTAAACTTTCGTCCTAAATAACACTTCACTTTTTTATTATCATTTAAAAAAAATTTCAATCGTGTATAAACATGTATATGTCGAATCCATCCGGGAAAGATCAGGAATCGGGCGGGTCGAAAGGAGTTGCCGGTTCGAGGTTGATGGCTCATCAGCGAAGGTAGGCTGTGGATATCCCGCGGACAGTGGAGAGTAACTACGAAACACAGCGGATACAAGGATCCGGTTTATTATACTCAGTCTCGCAATACACAATGACAGATAACGGAGTGATGTCGCCTCGATGGTCAGGCAGGAAGAGAGACCCATGTGCTGTGTGCTGTCCTTTAAGTAGCCCCTCGTAGTTGTGACTGCAGTCACTGTGGCGCTGGCATCCTGCTGGCAGCGTCTGTGGCACCATCTAGTAGAGTAGACCCATACTCCAGATCCAACAAATACGTTTTATCTATTCGAAGTATCTTAAGTAATACAGCAAAGGGTAAACTTTATTGCAGCAGCTTTAATATTACTGTAGATAACAGGTTTATTGATCTAAATAATTTTTGATTCCGTTATCGAGACATCATTTTCATTTTCTTCAGAAAAAAATAAGAGTGTTACATTTCTCAACCATGTAAAATTTTCTGAAAGAAAGGATTGTCACTTCGTACTCATGCAACCCTCTATTGCTGTTTAGCGATTTGGTGCTTTTATGTCAGGCGCGAGACACTTTCAAACTATTCACGCAAGGAAAACTGAATTATGTAAAGGAAAGTAACAAATTTTTCAAGTGTTGTATTTTCCATAACCGTGGTGGATGGACGTACAGCTTAACTTGCATGGAACATTCAACGAAAACTTTGGTAGAGGAAATGTCACGTTAAGTGCCCGTAAAATCTTTTTGCCTGCCTGCGGACTGAAGTTTACATAGGTCGCATCTTAAAACTGAGCTACAAGGTGGCTCACTAAAATGTTTAATCATGTTGGATTGTGCTTTTGTGGTAGCATTACTATTGCACCTGCGTCTAACCATCATTGTAACTTTCAACTACAGTGTCACACGATGTATGGGCATAAAATAATAATTATAAGTATCCAGCTAAGTTTAAACTATAGGTGAGAGTAAATTTTAATTTCTCGTTGATTTAGCTTCCATAAACATTATATTCTCGCAATGAACATTTAACTATTTCCATATCATTTACACATATTGATACATATCTTTTCTTTAAAGATCGCATCAGTTAAATATGAACGAGAAAGTATTAAGCAAAATTTGCTAGCACTGGTCAACTGCATTGCGTAACAAATATCTCTAGATCAATGGCTGTGATCCATGTAAATATGTCTTATTAACCGTTTGTAACATCCCCTTTCTGACTGACCTAATACTACGCATTAAATATTTCATGAGCATTCCCTTAACGGATTGAATCAGCCTGTTTCCAAGGCAAACACACCTGGGCCGTGACGCTCTTGGCGACCGACAGCTGGTCTGCCAGGTGACCAGGTGGGGAGCTATGGCCCTTGTCCAGTATCCACGCCTCACACGCGTGTACTCTTTCGGCAGGTGGGCTATTATGTTTTAATTAATACAATGTCTGGGTTATTCACGGTTGGAACTCCAGCGGTCTGAGCTACACCGCTGATCAGATCAAATTCCGTGGTGCATTCTTTTCCTGTTGAACAGAGAGCTTGATGGGTAAGCGGTCAAGGTGTGTACGTGACATTCGGATAGACTCGTGCTCGATGTCCGATCCGTCCTTTCCAAGGTTACCATATTCGTCCCTGGAAAATGCCGGGATGGCTCCTTCAAAGGATTCTAGTGACCTCAACACCAATGAGCCGTAAAAGTCGAAGTAAAACAACAAAAGGACAAGAAACAAAACTGAACGGCTGCTCTAGTGCGATAGTGAGCAAGTTCAGTTTACGGATGGCATCCAACCATCATTACATTGTAATTTATTTATTTTTTTGAGGAATTTTGACAAAATATCACCTCATTAATTAAAATGGTAAAACCATTAAAAGGACTGTGTTTTCTATAACAATTATTGTCATGACAAAAACAAAATAATTAATTAACAGAAGTTGCTCAACCTGTTTTGAACACCACCTATCTTCTCTACGGTACAGGTAGAGAAAAAAAATCCTAACATAAAATAGAAACTACTTTTAGAAAATTTTTGACTACTATTTTATAAAAAACTTAACTTAGTCCACAACCCGAAGTTTGGTTGGATCCTTCCAAAGGAGGCATAATAAGCCATTGTGTCAGAGGTAGGACGGCCAGTTCCTTTCCTCTGGGACCTACAGTTTAACGTGGAATCCGAACCACGGAGCGTCCTGGCATAGCTCATACGATCGAACACAACTCTTAAAATTCCTGCGCCTGCCGGGATTCGAACCCGGGACCGGAGAAGCGCCTTGACCACTGAGCTACCAGATACAGATTCGTTAAATAAAATTTCCTACAAACAAGTAAAAAAAATAATGGACGATGTTGTCAAAGCTACTTCATGATATTGAAGAAATGAGGATCTTTTTTTTTTTTTTTTTTTGAATCATGAAATAAATTTTTAAGGAATACAAAACCTTCGGTAATGTATGAATATATCAGACACAGATTTTTAAAAAAATAATAATATTAGAAAGAAAAAACTAGTTCAATCGTTCTACATATATTAAGAATGTATCATGCATAGATGTACTAGCCACGATTTGGGGCATTTAGTTCACATTTACCTGCAGTTATTACGTAAAATCGCCTGTATTGTAATTGTTTTTTCGGGGATCCGCTGTCATCTTTGTTAACAATATTTTTATTCTCTGGTAATGCTGCGTTTTTATATTTGCTTATCTGAATATCAACGACATCAATGAAGATAGCATTTGGCGCTCTTTGATTTGGAAACAAGAACAGTATCTTTCATGAAGGCTTTAGCATGGTACCCGAAATCTCAGGCAAGCTTATAAAAATTATAATTGTAATCATCTTTACCAGGAAATACACTCTTTTTTAACCTGTCGTGTGCCCTGAAATCCTACTTGAATCCACCTTACAGTATCCTAGAAATTTCTTTTAGTGTTTCCCTCTTTTATCTTGATGTATATAATATTCAGTCCTTTTATCCCTAAAAGAAATACCAGTACAATATAGAAATATATAGTAAAATATTGGTAGCAAAATTGGGACAGCTTAAAAGTGGTGTACGTGATATTAACATTATAGTTAATCGATCGCAAAGGGTTAGGCAGGAGAAAGTAAATGCCCAACCATCCCTGTCAACTATGTAATGGGAGAAATCAGTACCACAGACATTAATACGACGCTTCATTACTCCAAGTCACAGGACCAACGACCTGGACACAATTTGTAGAAAAATCTCTATTATAGAAGCAGCACCGCTTAGAGTGATGAAAAAAATTGAAGCATTTAAAATGTGGTGCTATAGAAGGATGCTAAAAATTAAGTGGACAGATAAAATTGAAATGAAAGTGTTGATGATGGGTGAGGAAAGAAGCTTTAAACAAGAGTCGTACAGAAAGAGGAGGCAGAATGGTGGGTCACATCTTAAGACATGCTGGATTTGGTGGAGGGAGCAGTCGAAGGAAAGAACTGTAGAGGAAGACAGAGATTTGAATATATGAAGCAGTTAATTGAGGACATAAGTTGTAAGTGTACGTTTGGAGATTAGCGCACGATCGGAAGAGATGAAGGATTGCTTCAAACTAGTTAAGAGACCAATGACAGCAAGAGAAATTGAAAATTTAATTTACGGATTGACATGAGAATATATTTCCCGTTCCTGCACTGTGCTGTTGATATCATTTTCGTGAAATTTATTTTGTTATATTTTCCTCTTATTGCAGCCAGGACCGTGGACAATACAAACCACAGTCGTAGTATATAGCTGTTAGTTGGCACCCAGCCACGCCTGGCGGTCAGCAACACGCTCCACGCCGCACTGCGGTGGCAACACGTGCCGCCAAGCACAGTGGCTGATCCAGTGAAACTGCTCTCAGTTACCTACACACGTAAACGTGAATCGTTACTCTTAAACATTCTAACTAATTTGGATCCTATTAGGAGAAATGTTCGCATCTAAATCTAATTTACTTTAGTGTCTTAATACGAATCTCATATTTTTTTTATTAGCGGCACCGAGCGTGGTGGGTAAGGGCTTAAGCTCTGGCCTCACATTTCGGAGGACGCGGGTTCGAGTTCCGTCCAGCCATCCAGATTTGAATTTTCCACAGTTTTCCCAAATCACTCCAGGAGAAGGCCGGAATGGTTCCTCTGAAAGGCCATGTCCGAATTGCTTCCCGGTCCTTAACACCAGTCACTTCCCGTCTCTAATGACCTCAACGTCGACGGGGCGTAAAATCAGAAGCAAACAAAAATCCTTAATGGCCTGATTGATCTCGGAGCAAGCCTGCTGGGTGAGCGGTGTACGTTTGCACTTTGTATTGAGAAGGACGTCGGTTCGAACTCTGGTCTGGCCTTCAAGATTTATGTTTTCATTAGTTTCCAAAAATTACTCCAGACGAACACCGGCATGCCTCGACGGAATTTCTTGCCTTTTTTTGCGTAATCCTCTAACTTTCTCGACATGGCATAAAGGCTCACAAGAAAAAAAAATGTATATAATGATCTAGGTAAAGCAGCTGTCAGAAGCTTATCATATCAAAACAGAGTACCACAAAATTTTATATTCTAGTAGTTAAGTAACTATGTGTTAATTAATAAACATTATATCCTTACAATAAAGGAGACATTATCCTAGTCGTGGTGGAGATATCGGACGACAGACGAACTATTGAACGCAGACAAACTCCTGCCTCCAAGAGAAAGGGACCTTGCTCTGAAAACACTATACAGTTTTGAATCATTTTCAGTTGGCGGATGGCAGCAGATAAAATAAAAGACTTTTAAATAAAGGAATTGCTTCAATTGTTTAGACATTAATATATACCCGATTTACCACCGTGAAGTGAAATTAGTACTGTTACCATAGCACGACAGTTAAGAGTAAATTTAATTACAATCAATTACGACAATATGTTATCTGTTCAAGTTGTATTTTGCTCTTTCTACTCTATTCCGCAATCTTCTAGCAATTATCTAAGCTATATGTGGTGGTGATTGGGGTAAAGTCAAGAGAATAGAAGCTCTTTTGCAATGACTGTCACTGACTGTCCATTTGAATACTCTGTCACCTACCATAAGCTATTTAACTGACGGGGCAGATTGTCTCCGTATTTGTTTTGTTATGGTGTTTATTGTGCGCGGTCATCAGAACCGGGGCAGGATGAGGAAATTAGTATAGGGGAATTTGCCAACGGCCTTTTAAAGTACCATAACGGTAATCATGAGAAGTAATTTTGATAAACTACTGTGAACTGAGTTGCTGGTAATAGCTCCCGCTTCCGCTTTTACGCTCAACAGATTCAGTATCTGATAAATATGAAGCAACGTTTGCCAATCGAAAACTAGTGAACTATCTTCACCAGCGAAGCCAAAAGTGTATGAGCGCACTAGCTGGAAATGACTAATTTCGCTTTGTTTATATTTACCTGTCACGTACAATTTTGGTTTAAATTTTTAAGATATATTTTCTAATCTCTTTTTTATAGCTTACTCCATTTCGGGAATCCCATAACAACTACAACAAAATTTTTTGCAGTCTCTTATGCCAATTGTTGATGTATGGCCTTGTTCCTTGTTCAGTTAACAGAGGAAATAGGGGAAAGAGTGTCCGCTGGAAAATCTCCAACTCTCCTCCCTGGACATAGTGGTCTTATCGGGGGGGGGGGGGGGGAGAAGCAACGGGAGGGGGCGGAGAAATGAGGAGCGTGGCAAGAGCAACATAATCACGCTAGAACAATGAGGGTGAACAGAGTATTACTCCGCCAATAAAAACATAAGTATTTGAAACCATAAACATTTGATTGAAACATATCCATCACTCTCCTTAGCTGCCTCTTGTCCTCGGATCAGTTTCGACCTAGGACCTTTATTATATCAGTTTCTGAGTGTGTCCTAATATAATTTTTAAAGACAGCCATGCTTTCCACTTTATCCAACTCCTAAATTCGATATCCAAAATATGGTTTTAGTGTCATCCTACTATATACAATGATTTATAGTCTTTGTTTGTCCCCCCCCGCAACGAAGAGACTTCATCTCGACTGTCGGGGGCCGTCATTCAACGGCAACCCATCTATCGGTACATCCAGCAAACCATTCTCCTCGTCTCATCCGCTCTGCTCATTATAACAAACACCAGTATCTCGAATTAAGGTGATCTGATTAGCTTTTGACTATTTCCTACTATCCGCCACTCATTCAAATACTTGCATCCTTAGGCTTATTCCTGCTACAGGCCGGATGGAAGGAAGTCACTGGACCTCATACATTGTCTCAGCAATGGTGTAACCAAACCATAAGACGTTTTCCGATCGGTACGGCCGGCCGCACAATGCCAGTCGGTACTGCTTTGCTTCTACCAATCTACAAATTGCTGAAAGAACGAATATACGTTGGATCATACCTCTACCACGTGCATTAGACCTTGTTCTCTCAATTGTCGGGACAGTTAACCGTTTCTGGAGTCAGATAATGTACGTGCTACATGCAAACGCTTTGTAACTCGTCACTATCCTCATAATGTTTATTTGACACGTTGGCAAAGTGGAGGTGTACTTCAGTGAATGCAGCTACTTAGCGAGACCTCGCACGCCCTATTGTTGCTGTCGCGAGTGCAGGTTGTTTGCGTGTGGAGGTCTTTCCGCCGGGCGATGTGGAGCTGTGTACAAAGATAACGAGGCCGTCGCTCAGCAAAATTAGCGCTGTTCCGCGTCTGTTTGTGTGGGTGCGACCCGCATTCCCGCCCGCATCAGAGCGAGCTGCCGTCACAGACAGGTACAATGAGTGGGGTCGGCGAAAAAGGTCACACAGCTACGCGGTGTCTGTACGGCACCGCTGGCATTAATACACTCTGCGTCGAGTTCATCAGCTTACAGCAGGGGGCGTAAACACTTTTGTTTTTCGAACTGTAAATTTCGTGCACTCTCCAACTTTTGTGATACAGCTTCTCGGATGCATATTTGCAAAACGCTATGCTTTGTATCTTTCCCGTACTTACAAACATAAGTTAGCAAGGATTTGTGACGTTTCTTATTAAAAATGTAGAATTTCGGTTAATACTGTTAGTAATAGCTTACGGTTTTTTTTTTTTTTATCCCGTAAAGAGTATCATATACCTGTTGTGTGAATGATAGCAGCTACATTTGTTTATGAAAATTCCTATAGAACATAATCAGTGACTTATAAGATAAAGAAACCACGCTGGGAATCATTCAAAACCAACAGGCAGGTAAACAGAGTGATGGGAGTGTATAAGGATTTTATCGGTGATAGGTACGGTTCGGATCTTTATAATATGTCAGACCGAATTTTGAATTGAACAGTGTTTGAATGTTTCTAATTGTATTTAAGTATATTTTATATAGAATATAAATGCAAATCAGGCCACTTTCCTAGTTTTGGTCATATTGTGGTCATATTTATGGTCTTATATTCATATTTTGAGGAGCATTTGGATATTTCTTTAATAGTAACGATAATTAACAGATGACAAGAAATTACAGAAATGTAGTTCTATTATACATAGGAAGAAAAAACAAATCTAATTGCCACTGACTTGCTCAACATTCATCGCTCAATTATTATAGTTATACATTACTGTCACCCTCTAAATTTTAATGTTCCGCCAACCTTTTAATCTCGACAATGCAACAGCAGCATGCCTGTGTCGAGCAGTGTCAATCAATGTCTCACTATCGCCAATACTTTTGTAAATAATTTTCAGTCATTGTAAAATCTTCAGTGGATCAGTGAGTACTAAAATGCCGTAAATGAAATTTTCTGAAAATGTGAGGTTACGGGATTACGAAAAGAAATTTGGAGAGTATTTTGGAAGAGACGAAAGAGTTCTTTTCTGTAAATTATGTGAACTAAAAAGTAACTTCAACAAAGCGATTTAAAATCTTATTTCCCAATGCTGCTGTGAGTTTATGGAAGCAAAATATGCTGTCTACATGAAAGCAATACGTTACAGTAAATGGTGCATAATTGACCATGTTTTCATGTATATTAAATATAAATGTTTGGTCATATTTTGTAATTTCTAGGTCATATTTTGTCATTTTTATGTTCTGTTTACTCATTTTAAGGTCATATTTGCAAGCATATTTTTCTGATTTTTTTTTCTTTTTTTGGGGGGGGGGGAGGGTCATACAGATTGGAGCCTTGGCGATGAGGATTCGATGCATACTGACGAAATAACAGTTCCTGGAAGAAAAGAGATAACCATGAGCATCAATCATTAGTTGGTTTCATACCTAAGGGAGAAAAAAAAATTCTTTTATTTGAAACTGTATTACTGACTGGACCAAATTGACTAACAATATACCGCAAATACTGAAAAAATTAGCTTGAAACTTCGTGAAACTTTTTTTTTTTTAAATAGCGTGTAGAAAACTTTGCCACAAAGGGAAAGTCGCCTGCTTTTATGAATGTTCAATTCTGAAGGTCACCACACGTAACTGATGAGAGTTTAGTAAACTCTATTTAGTTAAGTTTACTCCTTCTAAGCAGAAATTTCGGTGAAGAACATGTGATGCATAACATTATGTTGATCTGTAACATGAACACATGTTTTAGACAAAGTAACTAATCACTTGATTAGGATGACAGCAATAGTACCACCGCAATTAATATACAAAAATTCCGTCTAAAACTTTTAAGAATTCATCCGTGGATAAGCGTCCAAAGTTATCAAAAGACCACACAATTAACCTGAACGCTTCTCATACTTGTAGCCCATTCATTTAATAGAGATTGATCAAGGTCAGACTTTTCTATCCCTACTCCGCTGCCTTTACGAACGTAGGGGTAATTTGCAACCCGCATACCCGGACACAGTGGTAGGATCGGAGACGTAGGAACGGGAGGGTGTGGTGAGGTGAGAAGCGAGCCCAGGAAAACGTGAATCTGAGCCACCAGTTAGGAGTGAACAAGACATAATCATTACGAACTATGGGTGACCACTGAATAACATTTTTGCAAAACTTTTGGCAATACCTTGATCTAGCTGCAATAGAAATTTTCTTTAATATTATCATACAACCTTTATTTTGAATTTTTATTTATTAGTAGGATTAGCGGAAACAAAGGCTTTTTTCCGTCATCAGCCTTCCAAATAGTGTGAAATAATCCTCCATCCTTTCCTATTCTTAGCAAATCTGTTCGTCTAAATACACACGTTACTACGTCTTCAATTACCTATTCTGCTGCCTTTCTCCACAGTTCTCCCCTTTAATCCTAATTTCCACTAATAATTTAGTCAATCACGTATATCTAGAAAGGTACAGCACCACTCTGATCTCTGTTCTTTCTGCGAGAGACATCCACAAAAAATTATTGGTGGAGATATCGTCAAAAAGTTCGGCCACCGAGTGACGGAGTTTTAATTTTTCGGACATTCCGCATTAGTCACAGTTGGACCTACAGTTTAACGTGAAATTCGAACCATAGAACGTCCTAACGTACCGATATGAACAAAGTCTGTAATAATCCACGACTTCTGCCTGATTTGATAACGGGATACTGAATTTCGGTCCTGAACCACTTATCCTTTTAGCTACCAAACTTCGCAACTCTTTGAAAAACTTTCTACCGCACCTATCATTTCCAAAACGTATTCACGTCGCACATGATCTGAGTACTTAACTCTTTTTAACATCCTCCTCTTCAACCACATTTAAAAAAGGTTCAATTTTTATCATATTCCTAACTTCTTCTTCTTCGCAATTTTTTCCAACATTTTGAGGTCGGCTGCCCTGGTTTTTTCTCAATGTTTATGTGGTCAGATTTGGAGCTTTGGTTTTACAGCCACTACCTTTGCAGACACACAACATTTTATACCTACTGCCACATCATTTGCCACGTGTCTGTGAAACGTGTAAATATACTCTGTGTATGATAGTCATACTTTTTGTTAATGATATCAAGTGCGACTGCGGTGAAGACCAGACTGTCCAGCACATGCTCCAGTGTCGACTGTGTCCAGCATCCTGCTCGGCAGCTGAATTGTATAAGACCTCATAAAATGCACTAGAAGTGGCCAAGTTCTGGTCCAGTAAAATTTGATGATTGTGATTGTGTAAATGTATGTTTCTGATACGAAATAATAATAATAATACTTTTTGTTTGCTAAATGTATAGTTTGTGAGGCTCAGACTGGGGCTGTACCAGTATTCATCTTGATTGCTGCGAAAAACCGTCTATAATCCGCAGTCGGGACGGCAGGTACGCAGGGGACTACTGAGCCTGTACCAGGTCCCGTTGTACCTCAGCGTACTTAACACACTGGTGGTCTTACTCCAGCACTCCTTTGTCCAAGCTTTACCTATAGTACTGCCGCGCTTCATATGTGCACTATTAGAAGTTTCTTTCGGAGCTTTAGATTAATTTTTGATAGCATTACGTTTTTATTTATGAAGGCTATTTTCGCTAGAGCTGTTTTCTTCCTCCAGTTTCTTGTTACGAATATCAGTTGTTACTTTGTTTCCTCATTAATATATTTATCTTAATTCTTCTAGTACATCTGATCCTACCATTATACTTAATGTATTTGTTATTGCTATCCACTCTGTGACAATATTTCATAAATTCTGATAAAGATGTAAATGGATACTTTCCATTATATGAAATACCTTTCGTACTTTACATTCTTCACTGTCCACTTTAGTCACATTCAGTTCCTGAGCAACGGGGAAATATTACGACTGTTGAAGCTTAAAAATTAAAGCTGAGTGATCAATACACTCCAAACTTGAAATGTGCTCTGGCAGGCCTAATAGCATCTGTTCCAATGTATAAATTTGAGTCAATTCATATGATTGTTGTGGATCCCAGTATTTTATATTCTAGACTCTTTTGGGGATGCTACTCTATGGACTTCAGCCACGGGTAATGAGGAGATAAAAGCGGCATACAAGCAGTGGTCCTGAAATCTGTTAGGGATGTACAAGACTAGAGCGATTAAGAAACAATAAGATAGGTGTCGAAAATATGTAATATAAATAGCAAACCAAGCCCAGAGGGTTAGTGGTATTTAAATGGACGCGATTTCAAACCCTCAAGATTTCTTTTAACTGCCTAACGTCTCTTAACAGCGAGGTCTTTAGAGACGGAAAAGGATGGGGGGCAAGGAATGGGAAGAATTCGGCGATGGCCTTTTGAAGGAAGCATCCCAGCAGTTGTCTGGAGTGATTTGAAAAACCATGGAAAACCCAAACCTGGATGCCCGGACGGGGATTCGAACAGCCGTTCTCCCGAATGCGAGGCCAGAACGCTAACCGTTACACCACCACCCTTGGTATCAAGATTTCGGTTATCCATGGTTTCCCTAAATCATTCTAGGCTAATGTCGAGATGGTTTTTACAGAGGTGTACTCCCTCTTGATATGAATTAAATTATTTTTTGTTTGCATAAATTTTGAATAAAAAATTATTAATGATTGAAATTTCTGAAACGAGGAATCAAGATCTTGCTTTACGCATTAACAACTCTGTTTTTCCTACGTTTAACATTAATATACGTTAATTACAAAATTATCTTATTCAAATGTTATTGAAATGTTATTGACAATAGGATGACACAATTAAAGTAACTTCTTGAAATCCATCAATGGGTTCATTTTACATCAGTTCTCGAGGTTTTCTATATGTCAATTGATTAAGCTCAGCGGGGCAATGAGATTTTCTCTAGGGCGACAATGGGTTGATCAATACGATAATGATTTGCGGGGATCACCATATCTGCGGGGTTACAATTTAGCAGAAGGCGCCTAGTCCGCAGTTTTCCGACGTAATGGTTCCATTTTCTGCTTGCCGTCGGAGACCCACGTCCACTCGGATAACGACATGGGACACAAGAGCAACCACACACCGCACCGGAGTTAGTCGCCGCACATCTCTTTCTGCAGGCTGGCCACGTACCCACCACACAGCTCGCAATCCACTGTACCATCCCACCGCGTCACCCTAGCGACACGCTGCGTTCCTTCACTGAAGGCTACTCGGCCAAAGGTTACATTTCGGAACGTGTTAACTATCGTTAGCCTACTGTCCCCTATGTCCCCTCTATCACTCCGAGCAGACAACGCGTCCAGCTTCAATTAAATATATTTCGATGTAGTGTGATAATACAATAGACTGCAGAAGGCCATGACCGAATTGCTTCCCGTTGTTTGCCCTCCGTTCCCTCCCACCTCTAGTAACCTCGATGCAGATGATGCGTAAAGCCCGAAACAAAAAACGAATAAATAACAAAATAGGAAAACTTATGGACAAATGGAGAGATATATGCACTGAATGGAGATGGACGATTACAGAAAGAAACAATCCAATATAGACCAAATATAAAAGAAGCATAGGTAGGCCAATAAAAAGAAGGGAACAGTCTATAAAGCCGGAAGGGATCAGCGTATCTAATACTTGAATTGAAAGAAGATGAAGAACAAAACTTTCTTTGTGAGCGCAGTAGCACTGAATACAAAGATGAACTAAAATTAGAATTCAGATGAATAAGTTAATGACCTTAAATCTTCAGTGCACCACAATTCCATTGTGATAGCACCTTGCCAGTCGTAGTGTGCGATGATTTCAGACCTTCTTTCTTGCCTGTAAAGAGTCAGTTTGTAGCGATAGCTGTCTGGTTGGGGAAGGTCGTGCGCATTACAATCCCATTCTTGTTGGCCAGCCCTTATGTAGATAATTCATGAGCACCACTCAGCGAACTGTCATGGACCAACCGTATCTTGTGTTCGCTTAGGACTCATGGAGAGGACTTAGTCTTCTTGCTGGCTGAATGGTAACTAAGCAACGAGAACATCTGCTTCTCCTGCACTACAGCAGGCAATACGACGGCTCACCGCCGCATCGCTCCCAGTGTCACGAACAGTTATTATGGACTTTCTTCCTCTCCGCCCCAAATATGGTTTATCGTTTCGTGATACTTCGAATGAATCATCGCTTTAAAGAGACCAAATAGAAGTGAAGTATTAAAAAAGTTGTTGACAGCGCAGAAATAAGATTTTCTTTAATATCTTTTATTGGTACAGTTAAACGTACCTTATTCAAAATCCTTCAAACATACTCTGGCCTAAGTGCATTCCTAATTACTTTTATTTTACTCCTAACTAACAGCACTAGTAATTAATCGTTGTAGTTTATTTGAGAAATGAAATCTGATATTTTACATGTAATTTCACTCTTATTGAGAAAATGCCAATACTTCCATGCACATGAAGTAACGAAACTTTATATTAATAAATTAGTGAATGGTCTAATCATCTAGCGCACAATAATAATGCATTTATCGATATACTGAAATACAGTATTTATAGATCATATACAATTCTTCTTTGCTATGGTGTTGGACTGTATACATCTTATTAACCATTGTTCCCATAGTTTTCAATTACAAGGAGAGATACAATATTATTTTAAGCTTCTTTTTCTTAAAGCCTTCTCACGTCCGAGCTTCCATCAAACAATTTTCTATTTTTTAATATCTTCTCTTCATTTTCTGGCAAAGGCACTTCACACCATCTCTATCGATTTCTTTGACCTATCAACTAAATTTACACGGCTAATAATACATTCTATGACCTTACTTATACAAATAAATTTGAAAACATGAACATAATTCCTAATAAGGACTATGAACTTTACTTGCTGTAAATTTCACTTTGTTAAATTAATTATTCACTCTTCATTGGTTGATGCAGAATCGGGAGCTCTGTCAATTTGATTGCGGTTTTACGGGTAGTCGTACAATTAACCTGTAAAAGCAAGTTGAGTATATTTATGTTGGCGGTTACCCCGGCAAGGTCGCAAAAATCTTTGCTTAACTTGAGTGCAGTTCGCAGTTAAGAATATGAATAGATTGTGTGCCACGTAACTGTACGAGAATAACGAAAGCACAGCAAGAAATATTGTTTCAAAGAACGTATGGTGGCTTTCCCGGTGTTTCAACTGAATAAAATATTTTGGTGCCTCTCAACTTCATCTTAGCCTCAGGATTAAGTCAAAGAGCGACATCCCACCAAATTAACGCACTTACGCAGTGGGAGGCCATTGGACATTTTATACAGTTTCAATATTTGTAAGGGGAATCGTGTGCGAGCAAACATTATAATGAATAACCGTTACTTCAAAGATATCTACAATCCACTGCAACCAAAAGTATTAAGTGTGAGAATTTGATCGGAACTTCACAAAAATTGGAGAAACTAAGCATGGACCAGACATAAGATGTTCATTAATACGTGCCATTGCTGTAAAACGTGTTTCACTTTGAAATGGATCACGTTAAACATGGAAACTAAACTGCAATCATAGTAAAATTTATGTGTCTTTCCATTCAGAAAATGTGCGGAATTAAACTGCAAATTCCTACACGCCGATAAGTTCGACCATCTGGTGGAGCATCTGGTCATCCCACTGCTTCCGCATGGCTATTTGATTTACTGGATCTTTATTTTTTGATCTTTCACTTGCCATGTAAAAGGTAAACAAAATTCATATCACAAAACAATGCAAGTATCAAATACGAGCCCTTGAGATTAACAGTAAGCCACATTGCCCAGGGATGAAGTGACCTGTAGCCCTGAAAAGCGCTCTTATATCGGGGCTTTACGTTTCCCACAAACCACCACTGCGCGAAGCTCGGAGACTCTTAAACAACTGCCCGTGACGTAAAACTGAATGTACTTGCACCCTCCACGGTATGTCACTTCTGACTGCATCCATTATCATGCGGAGAGTGTGGAGCACCGTGGCACTATATACACCTTGTAGGGTAGGGTTGGTCAAATTTACGTCCACCATTATCCGTTGTCTGGCGGACTTCCGTCATAACAGCGCCCCTGGCCACGCTCGCTATGACGTATAGGCCGCCAGGAGCACAGCAGGTAGAAAACACTGTGCGCACCGCTTGCGGATGCCGCCCGCCTCCAGCCACTCTGGAGACTTCCTGCCTCGCCAGGGGACGCCCTGCTCACATTTCCCTCAGTGGACTTGGGGCGGCTTCTGCCTTCGCCCTCCTTCCTAAGTTGTGATTGTCTGAAATGAAACATAAAGGATTCAGGTAAGAAGCTAACATACTTCCTAATTTGAGATTTCAGTGACGTTTCATATAACTAACTGAAGGAAATATGAAGCCGAGACATTTATCACAAGGAAAGGTGACGCTCAGACGTAGATTAACCATTCTTCGGTATTTTTATTCCATGAAATGGCATGTAGGAGAAAACAGTGTTGAGACGTGAAATTGTATTAGATACTTTTTCAAAGAGATGTTGATTTTGCTGATACCAAAGTCTGAAACATTTTTTAAGCAAACGTATCTATAACATTGTCCAATATCACATCGACTGCAATTTGATGTTTGATATTTACTGCTGACGTTGCTGATATATGTACCCTTTCTAAATTGTATTCTAGGTAATCTACGGTACAGGTTATTGCTGTTCATTCTCTGTGACGTCAAGTAGCAAACTGATGAAACTTACTATAGGATAACTGGGTTCTATTAAATTTATGAATATGAATTGACGATAAACCTTCTCAAATGTGGTGGATCGTGTTGCTTTCCTGCTTAGTACTACGGACCAGTGAATGCTTTAGGACATAGGATAGTTTCCAATCAATTAGTATACGATATACTTATTTCACAATAGAGCAGCCAGGCTATTGTATCTGTAATATTTGTTATAATAATTATTGAAAACGGTTAATTGTGTAATAGTTTCCGGAAATTCACATTGCTTTCCTGATGAATTTTGATAATGTGCTATTAATTAAACATTTCATTTCCACTATTAAATAAAATTTATGATATAATACCTATGTTACATCATTTGAATAATGAGAAGCGAAGGAGATCTATCAAGACCATGAACAAGACAGATGGATAAGGTCGAGAGAGACATTAAAAAGCTGAATGGTATTTACCGGAGGCTAATAGTTGTTGAAAAATACCGAAAAGACCATCAAAAATAAAAGCGGACTCTCTTCTCGAAAAGTCTCATGTATTTTTTCTTTATAATTTAGAAGAGTGAGAAACTTAATGTTACACAATTTCTCAATGATTCGTCGATTTCCTTCTTCTTCTTGGTAGATCCTTGACCAAACGTAAGTTTTTTGTATCCTTTAACCATAATTCACCAAAAATGATCATAGTCTTCTAATCTTCGAAAGAGTAACTTTGAAATACTAAAAGTGTCCTAGAGGAAGACGCAGGATAGTTTGACCTTGCTAAAGATTGACTTATGTTCCATGAGATACGTCCACAACAGGAGAGCTCATAGATCCCTGGATGCTATACGCTGTAACAAAGCGATTTATCAAGATATGAGTTATAATTATTATCGAAGAACTATTAGTCTCCACGTGAATTTTTATGTTCTGTTCGACGCCTGATGCCTGCATCCCTTCTCAATTAAACTATTAATACTGATATTATTGTCAACACCTCTAATCTTTTTCATCCAAACAAGGTTTAGATTTGTTATAGTAAAATTAATTTTAATATTCCAATACTGAATCGTCCCATTGTTTGACTGTTGGAAGTTGAAGTAAATTTCACAAATTCATCAACGGAGAAGACTCAGAACTTCTACCCCCAGTTTCAGATTTTCAGAACTATAAATGTACATGAGTAATACTTTCCTGACGGATTCGCTTCAGAGGTTGTGACGTACAGAATGTATGAGCTGTTTACGCTCCATTAACATCCGTTGGGATTCTCCCAGCGGCAGCAGAGGTGGAGGTCGCCTGCATACGAACGACTGGGACCTGCGACTCTACATTCACCTCGACCCCGTGCTGCACATAAACTGCAGTCTTAGAGGAGACACACAAAACACTCTGAATTACGTTCTTCCTCCGCACTTCTACTGGAGCCGGATGTCTCAGGTTAAAATACTGAGGAGACTGAAGCATTTTAACCATTCCACACTTTTCTGTGCAGTAGTAGAATATGGTTAGTAATGGGTCAATCTTCCTTAAAGCAGTGGTCATGTCACTGTTTAACAGTTTTATTTCCAATATAATCTCTGAAAGGGAAATATGGCTAAATGAATTTATAGGAACTGTCATCGACCCAGCATTTTAAAGTAATCACCGGTAATGAATGCTCAGACCACAGGATTGTCGAATACTACAAAAACAGTGCTAATTTTTCTAAATCAAATATTACCGCAGCAAATAAAAATGGAAAGTAAATTAGGAGGATATAATACACGTATTAAAAGAAGATTCGGAACTCATGTGGATAAATAGGGAAATGTATACAGAAACCACAAAGAAAATTATCCTGAACTTTGGTGACATGAAAGAAGCTATTGACAGAGTGAACTGACAAACGTCACCTTATATATAAAATCAAAGAGATTATGTTTGATTGAAAGAGGAGACTCTAAAAACGAGAGTTGGGCAGAAACCTGAGCTTGAAATCGTAATATGTTTGACAGAAAGATTGTCTATTCTCAGAAGTTTTAAATCGTTATGTGGGAGACATGAAAACGTTAATTACTGGGTTAAGACGATCTTTGCACGGGGCTGGTAAACGAAATGCTGCTGATAACAGATTAAACGTTACACTTGCAAAGAACGATAGAAAAAATAGAATTGTCCGTTAAAAACATGAAACGAGGAACAAAAAAAAGACCGTAATGACGATTATATAAACCAAAAAGTGTTTTGAGTAAGTATAATAACAATAGCATGTAAATAATAGTGAACTTATTAGAGACAGTATAAAACAAGTGTTCATGGATTCCTATGCTTCTATCAAATATCCATCAGTTTAAATACTCGTTTTTACAACCCATACGATATGTTAAAAACATTTTCAGGATATTCTAACAAGTTAGGAATGTTTTCAAAGTTAATGAAGGCGTAGTTGGGGTATAGACTTTACGAAATAACACCAGAACACTTTGGCGAATGCTGCAGGGATTTTTTTTTGAAGTCGGGGTCATTAGAGGCGGGATGGGAATTAGGGCCTGGCCTTTTGAAGGAAACATCCCGGCATTCACCTGGAGTGATTTGGGAAACCATGGAAAACCCAAATATGGATGCCCGGACCGGGATTCGAACCGTCGTTCTCCTGAAGGCGAGGCCAGAACGCTGCAATGCAACATCTTACCTGATACTGGGGTTCGCAGCATCTGACCTTTACAAGAATAATAATAATAATTAAAAAAACGTAGTGTTTCATTATATCAAACAAAATGTTTAGTAAAAATAGAAAAACCAGGAATCATTGTGCCTTATACACGTGTCAAACTGCAATATAAAGCACCAAATATCAGTATAATGTGAAGACCATAACGAATATTACACGTTAATATGCAGCAGAATTCAGTTTTATATACGGTAATGTAGTTACCAAGATGTGGAAGGCAAAAAGTCAGTCGTAACTGTACGTACGTGATTTAATTTGATACAATAATTGTCATCGATGCGAAATGATATTCACTTGGTGTTTTCATATTTTATTCAGACCAGTAGCCCGCGGTGTTTTATTCGCGCGATGAATTCGCTGGCGGCGTTGTGTTGGAAAGCGAGTGTAGGGTCTCCCTTTTTTGTGCAGGTAAATCCAGTTATACTGCATATCTTATTACATTCGGTATATATTCGCAGAATGTAATAAGATACTTTCCATAACAGGCTTTGCGGAAGCAAGAGGGAAAAATAAAACTTGTGCAAATATAGTGGCTATGAAGCAGACGATGCTCCAGGCGCACAATATTGCATTAAATTCTCGGTTGGAACATGAGTGACAACATAATATTTATGCAACATAACAAAAAATTGTAGTCGTGATGATGCCAAAATGATTTAGAAAATAATTTTGTTTTTACCTTCCGCATGTCTAGTGAAAATACACTCAGATATAAACCTTCCGAATTAAATAAAATACATTTTATATAATTCAAAAGCCGTTTTAATTTGTTTCAACGTCAGCAACTTGCCGAGTTTCTATGTTGGTAATAAATTATTGTTAATCTCGAAGCAAAACTCTCAGACTTTGACATTTTTCTTGACAGAATATTTTTATCTGAACTCTTGTTTTAAAACTCATAAGTTACACCATCTTGTCTAAACTCACTTCTTGGATAACGTTACTGGAATTTAAAACTTTAGCACTAAACTTGACATCAACATATGCGTATAAATTTTAAATAAAAACAATTTTTAATAACTTATTAAAAGAAGCTGTGAATACAGCAATTGAGTCGACCACTATGGATAAGGATTTTTATATGATTAAATCAAACACAGCAATAAATCTCATTTGTGCCTCAGAAGTAAATCATACACCATGGGAATAACATAAAACACATTGGCAAAACTCTTAAAGGGTCTGTAGAAAGTTGGCATTGATTACTCCCCTAATTCACCGCAGAACAGATGCTTTACGCAGTGAGTTAAACACTAGTGCTTAAAGGCATAATTGGCCGGGTTTGAAGTTGAAATTTACTATTAGCTTCGCCGTTCGATCTGTGTACTAATCCCTCTTGTAAATCAATTAAATCATCCACCAATTGTTGTGGGTGAGCTGTAACCCTCGGAATTGGCTTTCGGGAGGACGCGGGTTCAAATCTCCGCCTGGCCTCCCTTTCCCCAGGTTTTCCATGATTTCATGGGTGTTCAGCCAGATAAATTCCGCTAGACACAACATTTCAACAGATTCTCTCCCTGTCTTTATCAGGTTATAATTTACCAAACAATTTTGAGATACTACTTCACCTGGTAAAGACAGCGATGGATCCTGTTGAAATGTTGAGTATAGCGTAATTTATCCGGCTGAACATCCGTGTAAACATTGCAAAAAATAAAAAATGTGTGGCACTAATACATATACTTTATTTGTCTTAAACATTTTATCGTTTAGCGCTGAAAAAAATATGTACGTCTAACCATCAAATTTTATGCTAATCGAATTATTAGTTTCTCACATCGCTTTCCGAACTGTTATGGTATTGCTTGTGCCGATTCACTCATATACAGAAATCAAAATATCGGGAAATATGGGATGCAGGTAACAACCGGCGCTAGCAGTATTTGCAGGACTGAGGGAGACAATAGATAACCCGACCTGGAGCCAAACTTGCTTGCCTGAGCCCAACTTGGGGTGGGAGGATCTTAGCGAAAAATATTGTGTGCACAGTGATATCGCGAAGCACGACAAAATAACGTGATTAAGACAGTCAGTTTGGGACGAGCGTATGCTGACCAATAAACTATTGTCGTTCTGATTTTTCAATGTTAATGTTTAATATATTATCCCAAATGGTGAACGAGAGAAGCGGTTGGCGGATCACCGAGTGAAAGTAGTGTTCTTGATAGGGAAGAACAGCTGTGAACTCAGACAGTGTATGGTCGGGTTCGGATAAATTATTGATCATGGTCCATACAGTCGAGTGTGTAAACCGACGCCCTCGCCTTATAAATGTAAAGGTACATTCCCACGGACCGTGCATTTGCCGGTCACGCCGGTCTAGTTATGAACAGCGCGCTGTGGGAAGAGACCCACCTCTGCTGGCAGATCAGGGCTATACGGAGGATGATCTAGAGTTTCCCATCGAAATGATGTGATGAGATCTTTGGTCTGATTAGCCACATGTGGACGGGAGTTGTCATGCAGCAAAACGATGCCCTTGCGCAACTTGCCACGACTTTTGTTCTGGATTGAACGGCGCAGATTGTTCAATGTCTCACAATGAGCTGCTGCATTGATTGTCTCATTACGAGGCAGAAATACCACAAGCAATACTCCTTTTCTGTCCCAAAAGACTGTGCAAATGATTTTCCGGGCAGAAATCGTTTGCTTGAACTTCACTTTTTTGGTTGAATCTGAATGCCGCCATTCCATGGACTGTTGCTTTGATTCAGGTGTGACGTAGGCCACCTATGTCTCATCGCCCGTAACAATCATCACCATCGTTGTGGTACCGCTCAAGGAAAGTCAATGCAATGCCTAAACGTTTGGTTTTGTGCACATCCGTTAACATTTTCGGTACCCAACGTGAGCACAATTTTCGGTAATTCAAGTGCTCGGTCACAATGCCGTACAAAACACTACGAGAAACATTAGGAAAGTCATCACACAAGGAGGAAATCGTAAAGCGTCTGTTTTCTCTCAACTTATTGTCCACTTTATGCACCAAACTTTCACTAACGACCGAAGGACGCCCACTCCGTTGTTCATCTTGCACAATTGTGTGGCCGTCTTTAAATGCTCTCACCCACTTTCTCACCATTCCATCACTCATGATGTTTTGTCCGTAAATTGCACAGATCTCACGATGAATATCGATCGGTTTTAGGCCTTTAACACACGGAAATCTTATAACAGCCTGTACTTCACAGTCGGCGGGACTCGCGATTATTTTTTTTTTTTTTTTTATTTATTTATGGCATTTGGCGAGTAGCTATGCAGCCAAGCTGCGTACATTTTGTTTACATTTTGGGTATTTTCATCTTTATCTATATACGAGGCGCGTCCAGAAAGTAAGTTCCGTTTCAATTTATCTCCGCTGCAGCGCTGCGATTGCAGTTCCGCACATGCGCTGTAGACGATGTGTATCAAGGGGAAGAACGTGCGCCATTTGGGATCGCTGTCAGTTACGTACGCTTTGTTGTGCTTGTTTGAATGGTCGGCGTTGGTTGAAAATCCCGCACCTGTGAAATCAGGTCTGTGATTCGGTTTCTGAATGCGAGGAAAGTGAAACCAAGTGAAATTTATCGGCAAATTTGCGATGTTTACGGACCAAATGCGATGAGTGATTCGATGGTGAGAAGATGGGTCCGACAGTTCAATGGCGGGCGTAGTGATGTGCACGATGAAGAACGAAGTGGGCGTCCACCTTTCGTTACAGAAGAACTGGTTCACAGCGATTGATGACAAGATCCAGGAAAACCGTAGGTTTACAATTAGTGCTCTCGCTATGGACTTCCCCACAATTTCACGATCACTGATGCATGAAATTGTTACACAAACAACTGAAATTCCGTAAACTTT
>JARYHS010011408.1:151105095-151287455 GCA_031002005.1 Vandiemenella viatica
AGAAGAAAATCTATCGAAAATTTCACTTCTAAATAATTTAGGGTACATTAAAACAAGTCAGAAGAATAACTGAATGTTTCGATGCCTGCCTCCAAATTAATGTCAGAAAGTTCCGGCAGTTCTGAGTTAATGTCTTTTGGAGACATATCGCAATAAACATAACCCACTTACGTTTTAACGGCTTCATTTGACGTCGAGGTTATTTGAGGGTGGAGAGGATTGGGGGGGGGGGAGGAGCAGGGAATGGCGTTTGCGGCCCTGCTCAAACTTCAGTAGGAAAGCTGTAAATCCGTAATTACAAGAAAAAACAAAGGAGTATATGAAGTAAGTCTGTATTTGAGGAGTATCATGAACGTAGCTCAAGAAACTGCTACAGTAAACCAAAATCCAGGTGCCGTTTTTTATCATCAAAATTCGCGTACCTGCAGTGTAGCACACTCCAGCGCCAGCCTCGATATTCCACCTGAGTAAACTTTAAAGTAGGCCGCTGTAAACATGGATAGCGAGCTCCAGATATAGGCTCACTGGTCGCAAACTGAACTGCACTCACCAGTGTCCACAAACTCTCTGGGTTAGCTTCATATTTGCCGACTTCATGAAGTGAGAGTTCAAATGCTGCAACAATATCGAACATTTCGTGGATTTCCGCACGGGCGATGCTGCGTCGTAGAAATCGAGTATCTTATTAACACCGTACTATCAGTTTCTATCAGGAGGCTTGGAATTTTTGCTCCTCGCGCCCTCCCATTTTATTCAAACGCAAACGTGAGATTCTTCTGTAAGATGTTAAATATACTGTAGATCCTTATACAAAGCGCTGTTTACCAGCGACTAATATAAAATCATAAGTCTCCGTAGCTAAATGTAGATATTTATTTTAATGTAGAAATTTTGTTGCTGTATCATTTATTTATAAATTTACGACGTTTCATTTACTCAAATATATCAATTTTTTGGGACATTACTGATTTCATATTTTTTATTTTTTTTTGTTATCTTATCGGCATGTCAATTCACGAACAAAATAGGCCTTAAGCATTCAAGCAACGACGCAGATTCTCAACATATTAATGACATCTTTGATCCTTACGTTGACAGAGACTTGCAATACCAGTCACAAACGATTCATTAACGATGACCTTAAGATGACTTCACGTATAAATTCTCTAAGTGTCACTGATGCGAACAGGTTATGAAGAAGTACTGAGTTATTTAAACAATACCGGTTACATGGGGAATGCTCTTTCAGACTGCTATGGAAAGACATGGATGTGTTGGTTCAGAATCAACGACATTCAAAAAAGGAATTAAGGGAATAAGATTATCGATTATTACATCAGAATGTTGAAATGATTACCCCGATAATTTTATGTGGAATAACATTCAATAGGTTTCCGCTCATGATTTATATCAGAAAAATATTATATATTCTCAATACAGTTAAATTACGTTTATTTTGATATTAAAAAATAAAAATTTTATGTGATTTCTGTAGATTCAAGAAAAAACAAAACTATAGTCACACAGGCGTACTTATCAGCGCGTACCATAATTATGTACTCGGGGACAAAATAATCAACTTTCAATATTCAATAATAGAAACAAAGACTAACGGGTATGAGTCTCACCAAGCTCATTGGTTCGAACTCGACAGACAAATTAGGTATGATCCTCATGTGTTCACCCAACATTCATCCTAATAAGAATCTATACTTTGTTCAATAGGTCACGGCTTTGTTTGTACCATATTACACGTACATCAATTAGTATCAGAAATTAAAGTTTTATATTACTTCATATAACACGTTTATTATTTCAGTGTAGATTCTCTGTAAAATTAAATTTTAGATCACCAGTCCCGTGTTTTATTACTTAGTTCAGCTATTGAACTGATTCCACAAAAAATTTAGTTTGAACTGTGTGTTGATCTATTTCGTATGACTTTTAATAGCACTGGTTTCCGTATTTTACCACACGCTTATAGTGCCTCCAAGTTAAAAAATAAATCCGCCAGAGTTATCTATACCAACTCCAATAATAAAAACTGCAGAGAACAATGAAGTTATCACGCTGGCTATACGGAGCTGATTTAATACCGGAGTGTCCGTATCCTGCTGATCGATGCCATAGCTCTGGCCGGCCTCATCTCGCCAGCAGAGAATCGATAGGTCGCAGTGAGTCGTATAGCGTGCTATTAGTCGACTGGAAAGAGCACCACAAACCTAGAACTTCTTCTCGAATAGTATTACAACTTTCCGATAAACTATGTCGTCGGCAACTGATCGCCAGCAATGTTGCAAACCTAATCAGAAGCAAATGACAAGTTATGCTAATAACAATCTTGTTGAATAACAGGTTACGCAAATGACAGCCTTTTAGGATAGGCTATCAAGAACATTATCAGCGCTGAAAAGGAATGTTGTATAAGGGACTTCTTTACGGAGTACTTGTTCAAATATCTTGTCATGTACAAAAAGAATTTGACTTCAAATGGAAATGGTGGTTAGGGAACACTAAAAAGAACTTGTATCTAAAAAGGAGAACTACAGAGGCACTAGTGATAAGTGATCAGAAAGCTTATAACGTTTGTCGTTTAATGTGAAGCATCTGTAACAAATGTAAAGAAAGTATTTAGCACGACTTTTGTGGAAACTCTATATATCTAATTCGCCGTGCTTCGCAACTCAAATACTGTTGCTAAATTACCTAACAATTTACTTACACCGGCAATTGTTCAAATTATGTACTTCCCCAAAATCGCGACAGACTCTATACACAGGATTAGAACTAAAAAGAGTAAGTAAGCTCTTTTTTTGGATTTACTACCTGTTGAAGTCGATATCATTAGAGCCATAAAGAACAGTAGGCAACGAATGAGAAGGAATTCAGCGATGTATTTTGAAGGAACTATCCCGGCATACACCTAGAGTGATTTGGGGAAACCATGGAAAACCCAAATCTGCATGGTGGCGAGGACTGGAACCCGCGTCCTCCCGAATACGAGGTCAGAACGAATAAGCTAGTATTTGTGAAGTCTTTCGCAAGCGAATGTTTCGAGTGTGAAATGAGTTGTGACGATTGACACGTAGGCGGCAGTCGAATGGGCCCACATTTTCTGCTAATATCACACTGAATCATCTGGATTATTTTGATACCGGAAACCAGGGATCATTTGTTACAATTTTTGCTCTCTGTGAGTAAGTTGAAACGACATTAATAGCTGCTGATAATAATATTAGAGGTGTTTATACGTTTTTTTTTTTATTGTTTTCATTCATTGCATGTTACGCAATACTTTCTGAAAATGTTTTCTACATTGCTGTTTGAAATATGAGATGAGTAGTTCGTTTGGGATTTTAAATCGTATGTTGACTAGTTCGTTTTGAATTTTAGATTATGAGTTTTTGGTATCAGAAAATCAGGTACCATAAGAAGTCTAGCTAACTTAATCATGAAAATCGCCATAGATTTGATATTTTTATCATTTTGAGGAAATGAATGATAATTTCAGTAATTCCGTGCATTTGCTGACTGTGTAGGGCGTTCTAAATTGGTTGAAGTTCAATAATTTGAAGAGAGAAGACATAAATGTAGACAAAATTAGGGAAGATATCAGTCAGGTTAATGCAGGAATGTAACAAAATTTTTATCTGAAATACAAAGACAAGAAGAAGATCACCAGTGGTGTGTTGCTGAGAGGTAAATAAATGGTACTTACAACTGATGTACACATTCTCTGTTGTGCGTCCGATTGTGTTTTTCACATTAAAATATGGGTGTAGATTTAGAAGCCGAGTGGACACTGTACTGCCAACGAACATAATATGCAAAAAATCTAGAACGCGATTCAGACAGATAAATAAGACATCAAAACTAAGGATGCACATGTTTAAACACGTTTCAGAACTAGATCCGCTGTCTGCATTAGGGTTGTTAGTAACAAATAACCTAGAGACGATGTAGTTGTTCCACTATCTGATATGATTTTGAACCGGACAGATGCAATATCACTATCTTTCGAACGTTGTTGCCATATTGTACTTTTACAATAGAGTAAAGAAAATGCCGCTAGCATTATGGCGATGAGGCTTTCCTCAGACATCCTGTAGTTCAAGCTCACCCGACTGCAGTCTACACCGTACTCAGTACATCATCCTTGTCTTAAAACTTTAATAATGTACTCTGTGGAATCCAAACTTCCGAAAACGAGCGACTTTAGTTTGGATTATTCGAGACAACTGCGTAACATGACTGATGAGTATATTGTATACAGGAATTAAATTTTTAACAACAGCACGGCACTGCATTCTCCACGGAGTAGCTATTTCCGTCAACTGGTCTCGTTACTAATTGACGTGTAGCTGGTAATTCTGTTGAGAGAGTAGATTTGCTGTTCACTCAAGGGTACGTTATGCATTGCGGTCATTTTGTGACATAACTGTCACGCAACGGAACTCCAGTGCGACCGACTAGTTTACTACCACAATACATGAAATTCGAGATTGGGAAGTAAAGACGACGAAAATTGGAAGAATGCAGTAAATCAGGCTTGTAAGTAAGTTTAAATCTAAATTCACTCTGTAATTACTACTTATCTACTTGTTTTCGGAATCGAAGCTGCAAATGCATTGCTTTCGTTTGTAAGTTCTATCCTAGTATTACAGTCACGTGTTCGATATCAATATGGTTTTTCCAGATGTTACTATTACAAGATTGTTTGCCTTGACTAGGGCTTTACGGTTGTAGACGGCGAGGTTATTCCAGCCAGGTGAGGATTGGCTTTACGGAATGGAAGCAAAGTTAGCCATGGTCTATAGAATAAATCATTCCGGCATTCGTTTTTTTTAACTGTTTAACGTCTCTTAACAGCGAGGTCCTTAGAGACGGGAAAGGATGGAGGGCAAGGAATAGGAAGGAATTCGGCCATGGCCTTTTGAAGGAAGCATCCCGGAATTTGCCTGGGGTGATTTAGGAAATCATGGAATACCCAAGTCTGGATGCCCGGAGAGAGATTCGAACCGCCGTCCTCCCGAATGCGAGGCCAGAACGCTAACCGTTACACCACCACTCTAGGTCATGCATTCGTCTGGAATGATTTAGTGAAACCATGGAAAACCTGAATCTGAATGCTCACTCCAACGTTCTCGTGAAAGTCAGGTCCAGAAATTACCAGACTCCGTAAACTATTGTTCTTCTATCAGCGACATTTACTACCGTGTCAAATGACAGCAACAGGGGTTATGTAAGGCGGTTTGGTAAATCCTCGAATAGAAAAAGATATAAATTAACATTTGCGTTAAATTACAACTAGAGTTTTAGTTAAGTGTCCCAATCGTATTACTTTTAATCTCATAATGTCAGCTGTTCTTCCACAATGTTCTTCGAAATTACTAGAAGCTTATTTGGGTGTGACTATTTTTTTTTATATTCGATACTGGATACGATATATCCGCCCCTCTTTGTTTTTTTTTTTTCTACGTAAGAGGCATTTATTTTGACCTCTCCTTCTAGCATAGGTTGCTCTGTATAAATAAAGTATGCTTTGGTCGGTATATTGTTCGGACAACTGTAGGACCCGAAGGCCGTCCTATCTCTAACACAGTGGCTTAGTGTGGGTAATGCTTTGTTTGCGACCCGATGGATTTTTATTACGTTTATATTGTTCTGCAAACGGCTGCTGAATTGGGCAACAAAGTTTAATAGTTTGCGCAAGGTATTACGAAACATCCTACCACACGCTCCTATGAGGCCATACACGTTCAAACGGCTCAGTGAAAAATACGATTTGTAGTTTAAAAGAAAATTACGAGTGAGGGAAAAGGATACAGGATGAAAATGTTTTATGTTATGGATGATAATATCATTTACATATCATTAGACTAAACATGATTCGCCTTTGTTAAGGTTCCTGTTTATCTGCAAAATCAGGTTCTCCTAGATATTTTAACAATGTTGTCACTCTTCATGAAGTTTAACTAAGAGTGCCATTTAAAAACATCATTTTATTTCATGACTTCTACAGTAACAAATGCAATGATTTCACATTCCTAATATTTATCATCCCGATTCCCAAAAAGGTGAGATAATACAAAGAAGAATAGTGAAAACTTTCTTACTATATTCATAAAACAACTAAGAGCGGAAATTGATTGTCTGAGCGAACATTACAATACTACGAAGACAAATGGAATGTCTTGAACAACATCTATTTATTATCTTTACATCATGACGTAAAGATAATTTTAACACAATAAAATTGCTGTGCGCCCTGGACCGGAGAAGGATAACGGGATGAGCTTCGAGATATACTCCGTCCAACGGCCGTGCTTATTGCGGTTATTACGCGGCTTCCCGCAATCATCTTCGCGAATTCTGGAATTGTTTCTACGTTTCACAAACAAAAACACACTTATAGAACGCAACTTACGTGATTCGCAGATAAATAGCAAAACAAACATTCCATCCTTAGAACAAATTTTCCAGATCTAACACTTGTAGTTCTAACTATAGAAGAGCTTACCTCTGTTCTTGATTGTCACTATCTTCCAAGGTTCTATTATTATTTTATAATAAGCTAAAAATAATATAAAGTAAAACATTGTATAAATGGTTTCATTTTCCCGAATTTGATAGTGTGCAACGTTTGCGTCAGTTGCTGGTACGTGGCCAGCGAATGATTGTATCTTCCAAGGGTTCGAGCCAGTTCCACTGCGTCCGAATCTGATTTGCCGAATGGATTTCGGACAGATAATATCATCACGCAAGGTCACCGTTCTCTCTCCATCAAATTTTATTGCCAAATGAACTTGAAATTTTCAGATCTTGAGTCAATAGTGCCGCTGATAATATTCACACATTTGCAGGCTTAATCATAAGCAACTACAGCAGAACTCGAATAGTCTGATCTCCGACTATCCGAATCGTGAATATCCGAATCGCTGAATATCCAAATCGCTTTTTCTTTCTTTTTTTTTTTTTTTTTTTTTTTTTTTAAGACGTGCGTGGAATAAGTTGAAAGGCATACCAACTGAAGAAGGAGTAAAAGGAAAAAGAAGATCAAGAAAAGGAAAGGGAAGAGACAGGAGAATATGTGGATAACGTTTCACTTGAGGAATTCAGAAACATTTTTTTTTTTTTTTTTTTTTTTTTTAATTCCTGGATGTTCAGAAGTTAGTACTGAAAATATAGGAGAGTAGATGGTGTGAAATTTTAAATGATGATGAACTCATTGAAAGTGTGAGAGAAGAAAGTGTCGAGGAGGAAGATGACCTTAATGTTGAATTTGAAGCAGGCACGGGACCATCAGCTAGTCAAGCATTTGCCGGCCTCGAAGCTGCGTTGAAGTGGATGGAGCGTCAGCCCGAGTGTGACCACATGCAACTTCTCACTGTCAAGCATATGAATACGGTCAAACAGCTTACTTTGACCGAGATGTTCAGCAAGCAATGACTTTTATTTACAGTACGGTACGTACATATTGTACGAATGTACAGCACTTGTAAGTACGCTTAACATGTAAAAGTGTTGCCTTTTAATTTAATTAAAAGCTCTTTTTCTTTAAAAATAGTTTTGTCTCCCATTTTCAACATACATACAGTAATTAATTAAAATAAACCCTTTTCCTGAAAAAATCCAACTAACCAAGTTTTTGACTATACGAATGGAGTCCGGTCCCAATTGATTCGGATAATTGGAGTTCTACTGTACTCAGAGCCATTGATTTACCGATAATTTGAACAGACTAGGGAATGATTTTTCACTGGAGGCGTTATCAACCAAAGACCCTAGTATTCCGTTACTCTGTTATTGAAAATTACGATAAAGACATCAACAGCTGAACACAACATTTAATTAACGTCAGTCATGCCAGAGGCCAAACTCGAAATAGCTTCCCCCTAAGCGACAGGGTACAAGTCCAAACACTTCACTGCCGGCAGCGGATCCTACAACGTATCAACTTCACCAAGAGTTTCCGAAAGATCATGGACAACATGGCGTACGTGTTGACAGTCAATACGGTTAGGTCCTTCCGGGGAGGACCAATGTTGCAAACGTGTCATAGACAAAATAAGCTTCTTAGACGAAGAATACCAAGTGACTACCTCAAGGATGTAACTTCCACTGGTTTTGGAATATATCACTAAGTCACACGAATTACACGAATAAACATTGTCAAATGCATAACATATATTTTATAGCTTGAGTACCTTAGGTACATGTAAGCTAAGCAGTTTAGTTGCAATAACTTTAACAAACATTATAATCTTTTTTACAGAATATCCAATTCTTATTTTGCATGACTCGTTACTCTTCATCTTGGCTGATCATAATATATTATTGGCTTATTCTTAAAACTTAACTTAATCCACAACCAAAGGTTTGTTGGGTTCCCAAGAACGAATGTGTTTGATATAGGGTCTACTGGAAATCACGATTCCACTACTTCATTCTTCACTAATGACGTCATAATACTGTTGTAGTCACTCGCAAGACGTATTATTTTCAAGTAGTAATTCCATTGTAATACAGCCTGAGCCATTATTTTCAAGCAGAAATTTGGTTATAATAACACCTTGAACCAGCATGACACCGTTAAAAAAAGGACTTCGGAAAGTATTTCTATCGCTGTCCTACGTTCGACTATCGCAGTTGCCTAATCTCGACCTCCAATAATCCCAGAGATAGTACGCCCAGTTCTTTCCTTCCGGAACTTGCAGTTTGAATCGGAATTCGTATGACAGAGAGTTCCGCCATAATTGCACAAAAATGACTCATGGGGAATGTCAGGACACAGGCCTGCAAAATGTACTGACCACACAGCAAACTTTCAACTCCAAACGTTACCATTGAACTATTGGGTCACACGATGAATTTCCTGAGCATTTTAGCAGGAGGTTTCAATGAGTATCCATTAACGACACTTTCAAGGACTCTGAATTTCTAAAAGTATTACCAATCGATTGATTCACCGAAAGTAGCTGCCTCACAAAGATTCCTCAGTACGGTTATTAACTGATAAGTAGTGAAAGTTCAGTAAGAAGATAAAGATTATACCGATAACGATGTTTCGAGAGAGCGAGCGATTTTGCTTATTTTCATGTACCGTATTACGCTTACTACAGTCGTAAAAATTTTTATTCGACATATTGTAAAGCATGTTATTATCGAAAACAGTTGTGTTTCACTAGTAGCTTATTTCTTATATCTAAGTGTTGGAAATGTTTCGACGCAACGGAAGTGAACACCATAAATCGTTCAAAATACAGAGACGAATTGCGATGTAGTATTTGCTGATGTCAAGATGGATGCAGTCAGGAAAACTAACTTTCTGACAAATTGAGCCGCTATCAGTTAACGAATTACATCCATTAAAGACATATACTCCGAAGTTCATTGGTGTATATTACTGTTACAATCTTTACCATTGCCATAATTATTGCTGCACCTGAAGTATGTAACTTTATGCGGCCCTTCTACTGAAGAACGAGGTTTCAAGTTGCCACGCATTCTGTCCCTGTCTTGGCTGGAAATACACTTATCCGAACCACGAATCTTATTAGGATGCATCACATAAACAAATAAAAGGCTTGGTAAAATACCGTTTAAAATCACCAGAAATTCGCCATCTTTCTTTCCCCGTACAGCACAATGTAAAAAATTGTATTGGGTTATGTGCTGTAATAGGGATAATTGAGTCACAGCATTGACAAGCGGAATACCCATGAGTGGCAGACAGCCAATCATCTTGACTCAGAGGGGGCGTGCCTCTTGCAGAGGTAGAGAGGCAAAGCGTTGCGAGTGTTAAAACAAATCCAGTACCTGTCAGATGCGCTGACATGACGTGACAGAGCTTGTTACGTCGCCGAAGAACTGGCGACGTTTCCGACGCAACTGTATTGGAGTCGACAGCAGCCACAGCAACAATGTCAACAATAGCAACCGCGTACCGCAGATCGCGCAAGCGCAGTAAACTCTTCCCGTGTCCGCTCGCGGCGCTGTCCTCGCGCGCACTGGCCCACGCGTCGACACGGCCGCGACGGCGGCGCCCCTGGTGACCACTGCGGTAAACTCTACACCTGGCTGCTGCGGCAGTCTTCTGTCTGCCCGTGTGACGTTCGTTCTCGCGCCGGCTGGCGAGAACACAAGAGCCGGCAGGCAGACTTCACTTGCCAACGTACTAAAGGAATAATTATTTTTAACGAGAGGAAGTTCGCGGAGGTGTTTGCTGGGACGACGGCTGCATCTAAAGAAGTGCACGTGCACCGACGGTACGCAGAAATGTCAGATTCTCTGTTTCCAGTGGAAACTGACGGAGACGGAGTAGAGAGGTTTACTTCTGCTAGCTGCCTTTTTTATATTTGGAAGTGGTGAAAAATCTTTAATACTGATGAATACTATAACTTAAAAATGAGATAAATATGGTGACTGTAATTCCTATCACACTAAATCTCGTCGATAAGGCACATCATAATGCCTTAACTCAGTAAGAGAATTATTGGTCTACCCTATCCACAGTTCCATTGAATAGATCAGCTTTTCGAATGAAGCACCATATTTTTTGTAGATTTTACTGAACATTCATTTCAAACATGGCATCATGTAAGCGGAATAAGTTCTTCAGTTGCATCATATGAAAAACTGAGGAAATGGCTTCAGATGAAGAACAACCAACTTGTCCATTGTATATCTGTTACCCGTTGACTTAGAATTTTATTGCTATAGTTGCGTACGTAAAGCTGAAATTTACGTAAAATATCTCCCAAAAGGTGCAGAGTCGAGATAATATAACGGGGAACCCATCATTATATCATTCTACCCTTGGACGTGTCTCATGAATGTAGCCAATTCGCAGCAAGTTTAAAAACAGCAATGACCCAAGGATGTTAACTGTGGGAGACTCCTCATTGGAAGCAATTTAAAATTATGTTATTTTCTGGGGACATATTATGACAGTACCGTTTTGAACACAACTTTTTTTGGTTTTGCTGTCATTTTGCTAATATGATACACAAATTGTCTATAAGAGAAACAAAGTCTGAGCAACCGATATAACATTACAGTGATATACACACGATATCCGCCTGTCTATCAGCGTACAGAGTTAGTTTTAAAAAATTCATGACAAAATATGTCAATTATCCAAATTTCCTTGTCAAATATCGTCACCATTGGTTTAGCCGTTTAGTAGTGGAACGTAACAAATATACAAAATTACTTTCGCGTTTATAATATTAATATAGATTAAATGGAATAGGTATTAACTAGCAATGTTAGTGGAAATATTGGTTGACATATCCCATATTTCACTATAAACTGTGATGTGACAAAACATTAAACTTCGACTCTTCTGGCAAAGACCTGTGCCATATTCATTTTATAGCCTGGGATCAACGTCTCAATGTATTTATCACCATGGTATTCACAAGTAGAATTACAGGGTTGCAATTATGTTTTTGAAGGTTAACTGCATTACAGAAACTAAAATTACTGAGTGTATCTAAATTTAAACTCTTAAATAAAACTATGTTAATGTTAGTTATTAAATTATGTACCTACATAACGGAAGTATCACAGCAGTGCATTAGAGTTATTTAAAGGATTTGCTGGGTGCCTATGTTGACGCACAGTTTCTAAACATGGGCAATGTAAGAACAGTTCTTATTAGAAGCTAAACCCTGGAAAATAAATAACAGAGCAGTAGGATTCGATCTTCTGCAATGGACAATTGAGAAAATCAGGATGTCATGGAAGTATTTCGAGAGGAATCTACCTTAATGTTACTTTATAACAGGATACAAATAGACTCTAAAGCACGGAGTAATTAAATTCTATTAGACTTCATATTGTGAGATAAATTTAACTTCAAGTTGAATGATATTAGTGAGGCTTAAATTTTTAATGGTAACGTCGATATGATTTTGAAATAAAATAGTGTGAAGTGAAAAATGGCAAATTAAAGTTATAAGATTTGCTGACGGCTTTTCACCTCTTCGACGTAGTGGTCACTAGAGGCGGGAAAGAGCTGGTAGCAAGGAACTGGAAGGAATTCTGCCACAGCATTTTGAATGAACCTCCCACGCATACGCCAGGAGTGATTTCGGGAAAACATATAAAACCGAAATCTCGATGGGTGGACGGGCTTCGCACCCGTGTCTTTCCCCAGTCTCTGCGATTCCAGCCTTGCAAGGGAGGAAGATAAAGTTCTAATTCTGGCGAACCTATTCAAATAAATAAGAAACAGGATTTTTTTTTACACGGTTTGTATTAGTTTAACCTGCATATTTGAATATAACGGAATATTTCATTACGGCTGGTACGCCATACCAGGGAATTGAAATTGCGTCAATTGTTCCTCTCCAGATCAACGTGTTGAAAATTTAACACACGTGCCCACACTGGTGTGTTGACAACGTTATTAACAAGGTATCTATTGGAGAGATATGGAAATATCTCCCAAGTTCTCAAACCTTTTCTGAAAGTGTCTATTGACTATGTAGATAAAGAACCGTTAGCAAGGCAGTATAAAACGTGATGTTAAATAAAGGAGCACACTACACGCAATCAACATGCTGGAAGCTTCATGGTATATATCGTGCTACGTGCTATAGGCTTCCTAGCTTTTTGCATTCATTCAAGTATAAAAGATACGATTGGCCACGTCCAGATGTAAAAAACTGTAACAAAAACTCTCTCTCTCTCTCAATATTAGCGATTTAAAAATTATATGTATTTATCATGTGTTAAGTATGGTATTACGAAGATTTACAAAAAATTAATAATAAAAAAAAAAAAAAAAATATATGAATGGATGTCGGATCTTGATGAAGTAGTAATTAAACGTATCAAGAAGAAATATTGATGAAATGTTTTGGTATTGTAAGATGTTAACAGTAGAAGATTATGTAATGGAGTTAAAAAGTTTTGATGTCTGAGTAGAAGTTAAATTGACGTGTTGATATTTGAACATCAATATATATTGAAACATCATACCGCCAAAGTTTCAGTATTCTCTTTGACATGGTCATTGAGAACGCAATCGATCTTCCGATAGAAGAGAGACAGACAAAACGAAAAAATGATAATAATAATAATAAAGAGTCTTTTAACAGCGTAGCAATAGTTATTGTTACTCGGAGTTTTGAAGTGTAATAATCTTCTTAAACTATTAGAATTGCAGGATGTCATGGCGACGAAGTGAGAGTTACCCCAACTACAATTTTTATTGTTCGCTTTTACTGCCGAAACGCATTTAAAATGAACATCAGATTCTTATCCCAAAGTTTCCAAGGGAACTTTAATCACAGAAATTCCTGCTAGGATCATTCCTAGTAACTTCTGGGGCTGGAAGCGCAACATTTTGTAAGCCACATAGAATATTCCCGACGCAAACGAAGAACTCTACTACCCACCTCCAGAAATTTAAGCCAAGGCCGAAATAATCAGCAACCATTAAAGCAATATAGACTTGGTTAAAACTTATTGGTAATAAATGGAAATATTCTAAAAGTAGGAAGTATTTACCACTTATGACACTGCATTTAGTAAAATAAATGTTTTCAATGTGTGAAAAACACTCTTAAATTTCCCATAATTACAATAACTTAAACATTTCCTTCATTTTACACACACTTAATTATTTAAAGGGATGATAATGAATGGTAAATTAGGTTATAATGATGTCACATGTGTTACACTGCACAGATTAGAAGGGCAATAATGAGACTAGTTGTATGAACTCATTAAGGTAGTAAAATTGACAAAAAATTGAGCAGTGTGAAATTTGAAAGAAAGTGGCCTTGAGAACGACCACTAGACGTATGGATCAAGGTATTAAGAGTAAGTTTGAAAGATAGAACTGGACAGAAGATGCTGATTTTCCGGACACAAATGGCCTGTGTTTGGAATCTTCTGAAACTTATGCTGAATTGTTTCAATCCAATCAGCTATTATGGTAATCAGCTACAAAAAGGTGTTAAATTCAGATTATAAATTAGTATTCACATGTAAGATTACGTAGCTCCTCTGGCAGTTTCGCTGAAAATATAGTTGTAACAATCGATTTTCTTGGGTTATTATGTTACTTTTTCTTGTTGTAAAATTTTACCGCTTTTAAGTACTTCCATTTTCACTTTACTCAATATAATTTTTTTCGTATGTGATAAAACATTACTGTCGGGAAGGGTCCAACACGAACTTTCCTGCAGAACTCGCGTTCTCTGTTTTTAGCCATTGCAGTGTTAATAACAGGATTAATATTGCACAAGAGCCCCAAAAGTTTTTGAAAACTTAATACGTTTCTACCTTTCCTCAGCTACAGATTATAAACACACACTTTCTATTATTAACTCAAAATTGAAAGTTAAAACACTGAAGTGTGGCACATTTGCTTTGGTGATGCTGATACCATCGCGTCACTGAACCCGGTAGAGGTTTCTACGTGAAGAAAACAAAGTGAATAGCATTTTTTCGTAATATGTCTTTAATTTGTCATGGAATTTGATTAGTCGACATTGTAATATTCTGAGATAATTGGAAATCTGTGTAAAAGGAAAATGAAAGAGTGGACGCCGAAGATTCCTGGTGGTAGATGATATTAAAAACCAGAATGAACAAAATGGTGAGATAGGAGTAGAGAAAACTTGCCTGCCACTTCAGTTCAGTTGGTTGTGACACCGTGGTGGTGTCCAGCACTGACGCAGGGTTAGCTGACTCGAGACCTGATGGCGGAAGAAGTTTTCATCGTCAGGACTTGGCCGGCAGCGTAGGAGAGGCAGTGGTACACAATTCTTTAGTCACTATATTGTGTGCCAAAATCTTGGGTTAAATACCAAACATATTCTCTACGCGTATGGAGGAGGGCATTGTTGATGGTGATTCGTCCGACGGATGGGAACATTAAGCCTGGTCCCCTCCCCCCTTCCCAATGTCTTTCAGAAAAGTAGGCCTCAATGGGCCAGTACCCAGTTTCACCCTATACCTTCGTCCCCACTCATTTCGTACAACACAAACTATATTCTACATCAAACACACATGCCATTAGTCAACAACACCTACAGTAAAATATATGAACACACACTGATGAAGGCAACGGGAAAGCAAGCGATTTCATGTTCTCAGGAGAGTTCCGATGGAGCGGTACATCCTCCATCGTAACCACCTACGTTCGGAATCTGGCATGGCATCATAAGTAAAAGAGAAAGCTTAAGAATACCATGGTGAGAGTTTATTGTTATTTTATCAGACATAAAGTTAGTTACCACTACCAATCTCTCGACAAGCGCACATAACTTCGCTACTAGGGTGTAAAACTGTAAATACCCACAAGTTGTTACGTTGTATGAGGTATTCCAGGGTGCTAACATGTATATATAGCTGCAGGAAGGCAGCGAACAGGTGTTGACGTAAGACAGGTGAGTGAGTGTAGATACAGCGGAAGAAAGAAAATGGCTGAATTCCCTAGATCCATCCCTTGTCTTAAGAGCAGAGTTAAATATGTATGAGTTGGTTTGTTAAATATTAATGTGCGTCTACTCGCGGAGCGCGGTCCAATGAGGTAATAAATACATAAATCAGACACACTACGCCGTTCCCCCTATTAGGATTAATCGGCTGAATTAAACATAAGTCTATAGGCGAATGATCGGTTATGTTACCAACCGAAGCGAGGATCGCGCAGGTGCGTTTGATTTATTGCTGGCATCACTTGCTTAGCCACCTTCTAACTATTGCAGCAAGCAGCTCCATTACCAGTTTCCTGTTAATCTCTTTGTTACTCTCTGCTCGATTATTCTGCTACCAGCCGGAGGCACTTTCCAGCACCCTCTTAATTTTTTCTTGTTATTGTCTAACTTCTTCTTTAATTACATTCCAAGATACTGTTCCTAGATTAAATGAACATTATTACACTCGTATGAACAATTACGATGTGTAAGTGGAGACATTCCTGGTGTAATGATGCAATATAATCTTCCCACGAGTACAGTCAGATGGAGTCGTAAAAATACAGCGTTTCGACGATGTCTTCATCAAGTATAGCGTAGGATTACAATATGTTCGTAAATAACTCTGAATATTCAGCTTAAGGTTACATAGCATCCTTTTGTGACCAATTCTTTACGCCATCTTCCAGTTTTTCTTGTGAACTATATAAATCGATGAACAGCTGTTTCAAAATATTCACATTTCCTCTGGACTTTATACTTAGTTGCTGTTCTTAACTTTATTGCGAAAGGAATAATTTCTGGTTCTTTTAAGCAATGTCGATTTAATCAACTTAAGAATGAATTTATTTTATTATATTTTTGTCATTTAATAATTTGTTCAGCTCTCGTTAACCTTTCCATCTTACTAAACAACGATTTTAGCCAAGTCAATATCTAAAACACTACAACACTCACCTTCCAGTGTTATCGCACCCATGATCACTTACGAACATTAATTACTATAACTTGGAGAAAAGATGAAGCAACCATGTCGCTGGGTCAGAAAATTTATCAGAGTAGACAGGACTATGTGGTTGAAGATGAAATTAAAATTCAGTTCTTCTCAGACTAATATCCAAATAAATATTTCTGTGAACAAAACCTACTTATACTCCTCCGTTTGGTCATCTTAGATCTTGTGGATCCCATGTTGCTATTGTATTCAATCATAAACAGATTTTTTGATTATTTAATATTTATTTACAACAGAGACACGTCGCAATAGAATGTAGCAAGAGCTTTACTTCAAATAATTTAAAACACGTAATTACAGCACTTTCATCTCCAACATATCTGCAATACCGTTTTTATGAAAGTCAAAACATAACAATTTTTGATAACTGTTTTATCAAAATGGTCCGAAAGCAGAAATCCATCTTTATGTTTTTATATAAAAAGCTTGAAACGTTAATAGAAAATTTTTCTTCTGGAGTAATTACAATAGTTCAGCGACTGACGTTTGAATTGTATTTTTTTTTTTTTTTTTTACATTAGGTAGTCGAATCGTATTTCCAGGGAATGGTCTCACGCCAATGTACATTTCTGTAAGTGAAACAGCTTGCTGCCACTTAAAACATCCCAACGTGATTATGGGATCCAATATCGTGATATACTGTATGAGCGTGTAGATGATATTGTGAGGCATTAGTGGGTCGGCACGTGTGCCCCGCAATATCCCGGGTTGTTTATACCAGTGATTCCAAGCACTGAATATTATACAGACCCGACGCACCTGTTTTGAGTTACTATTTATTTATTATTGCTGTTTTCTAAGGATCTACATAAATTATTATTATTTCTCACAAACCACGAAAGTGTAGTGCAACTTCAATTGCTGTTTTTTCTGTCTGTGTATCATTTTGTTGTTGAAGAACAGAGTAGATATTACCTTGAAATACGCCAAGGCAAATACGGTGAGCCACCTAAAAATTGCAGTACGGATTGCCAGAATTCATACCCGTTTTACCTCCCCATTTTCAGTGATGGCCCTTTAATAAGCTCGCTCATACTGGAAGGAACATTTCATTGTATAGAGATATCAAAACTGTCGCTATTACTTAAAGAAAATGGTTTTAAAAATATAATTTTTTTTACAGAAGAAAATGGATTCTGGTCAGTGGTATATGCGACTTGTATTTCTATTTGGAATCTGCAGCTAAAAGCAGTAAATAAACTGCGAAACTAGCTGCCTAGTAATGTTTTAACGACATCAGATGACTAAAAATTTAATTCAGTAGATTTAAGTTCTCCGAATTCAGTAAGTTATCCCTGCTATCCATAAATTCTTATTTTCTTAAAATTTAGAATTGATTTTTACCTGGTTTAAGGTATAAGGATAAAAGCCATTTCAAGGATTTCGGTGAACAAGTAGAAAAGCCTGAATAACATCAGATATTTTTAAAACTTGGCTTAAGAACTGTTGCGTTACAGAAGGTTCCAGAAAAATACCACTTAAAGCTCTTATGTTGATTGACAAGCAGGTAGCATCCGCAAATAACCAGTCCATGAAACTACCCGTATGTTGAAGCCATGTTTTTGCCACTAAAAAATACCTAACTTCAAAAGATAACTATATGAGATCATGGGATGATTGAAATTTTTAAAGCCTATTACGAGGGAAGAATATTTAAAGCTGTATTAAAAATTTAGAAGTTGAACCAAGTTTATAGTCACACAATTCTTCAAAAGAATATAACATTGCAAAGTGCCTCGTCAACATCAATGAGTTGATTAATCAGTTTAAATCTTCTACGATAATTTTTGTGGGATTAATGTCATGACTGGAAGTTGTACCTGATCGGAGAAATCCGGATTTACTAGATACAATAAAATAAAAACTTGAGACTATTTCACGAGACTTAAGGGAAGGTTTGGAACTATAAATAAAAAGGCATCCAAGAAGTGATTATTAAAAGAGGTCAACTTGTGAGGCAGATTTTTTAGTGGTTTTGTTAAAGGAGACTTTTTTGGTTTAATCGAGTAGCTGAATGATTACATCTTCGAAATGTTTATCAAAATTTTTGCTCAGTTTGATTGTGACAATGTTACACATTAGTTACTTAAATAAACATTTTTGTAATTTTTTATTATTGTTTAAAGTAAAGACTTAGAAATCATTACCCAGGTGTCAATAAGCCAAATGCCCCATATCACATGAGTTCCTAGTCTTATCAATTAAATATATCCGGAACCCGTATGTAATGAGAGATTTCTGAATTCACGATCTTTATAAAATTGTTCCTAGCTTCAACGATGTTCATAAAGTCGGGTTTTTTTCCCTCTTCTGTCGAAATGTTACAAATTCATAACTAAAGATCAAAAAAAGATAATTTCTGGATAATCCATAGCAATAAATGAGTAGCATATTATTGAACACATTCAAAAATATTGCCTTAAAACTGCTTTACACGACCACAGCAAAAAAAAAACACTCTTGTTCCCAAACAACAGTTCCAAATCTCATGCTCGCAATAGAGTCAATTGTTCTTTTTTACAGTAATTATTGTTCATAACGGCTTTTAATCTGGATACTTTTATATACTACCTTAAATTACATTAAGTGGGTAGTTTTTTCCGACACTGATTTTAGTCATTCCAAATAGCTTTGCGAAATTTGGGACATAACATAGTTTGGGAATTGCGGATTCATCGCGTTTCGTTTACGAGTTTACAGCATTTTGCCAGGCGCCAAATTTTTATTAATTACATTTTAATTAATACTTGATCGTATAAAACATTTCGTATGATTCACGTAAACTGCGTGATAATTTAATTTATACAGCTTGTCTCATTAGCGGTTTTATATATTAATTAACAACTTTTGAAAGCTGTACTCGGTTTAATGTTTGTTGCGGAATAATTACTCGACGGCAATATCTGAAAAGCGTATTGGCCAACTGATTTAATTTACAGCCTAATTAAAAAACGGTATTTCCAACCGATGTTCAACTGGTATTACACTTTATGAAGCACACATTGTCTTTTAGTATTTCTTTTATCCTTTATGCAGGATTATTGATGCTGTAAATCGCTAATAACAATACATTTTTCCATCCACATTCTTGTTAATAATCACAAATTAATGGATTACTAAGTGCGTGATAGAACCTTCACCCTCTCAACACCTAAGTTCTCTACATTAATTAACAAAAATGAAGATTGGGATCTAGCCGTCTGTAATCTTATTTCCTCATTTTCTTCATACTGGGTATACATTGCTCATAGGCAAAATCAGTATTTTCCGATATTCTGTCATTAGCGAGATTAAACTAGTCTTCTTAACAATCATTTACAAATTATTGAAACTCCTCCTCCACACTTAAAAAAAATTCTAAATACCTTAACCACAAAACCTCAAAAAGTGTTTCCTTTCCTTGAAATCGTTTACTTTCTTCGTTTATATCACACTGCAGATTAATTCTTTCATTCTAACAGTAGACACGGTGACTATATACGTAGTAGCTCAATGAAATGCGAGCTGTGAAAGGTAGGCTATTCTCTATCTAAGTTTTGGAAACGATATGATCTTTTTATTATTATCCTATGTCATTAATTCTATGCGTTCATTGTTAAAACATGTCGGTATTCATATATATATATTTTTGAAAATGGCATTAGAATTTTTATTTCATCAAAAAGTCACATTCGGAAATAGAATACTATTTACAAAACAGAACTTTAGTAAATTCTTAGCCGTAGTTCAATATTGTCAAAATGTGATTACTACCATTGCACATTAACTTATGAGATTAAACGGTGTTGAAGCGAGATAAGTTATATTAGTGAAAAATTTATTTTTCATGGCGTGATTTAATTTAATTGTTCAGTAATACCGTTAAAAAATAATAATAATAAAATAAAACACAGGAACCATTGTTTCTTCATCATTAATTCAGAAACTGCAACTATTTAGTAACGTCAATATTTCAGTAAATATGAGATATCTGGATATGTCTTCAACATTCAACACTGAGCATGAACTAGGTTACTTACTTATTAAAAAGAAATGTTTATCATTAGTGGTTCAAGTTTAATCAGTGAAATTATAAACGATTAACAGTCGAAAGCTGTTTCGCTCAAATCTATCGTCACTGCGAATTTTTCAGATCTGGCTTCATCTTTAGCCGTCTCTAATTTCCTTATTTATCAAAGTTCCCTTATGAAAGCTGTTTTCTGTTTCTTACTCTCCAAATTAGATGTAATGATGTAAGCAGAGAGATGCAAAAGTCAATAAAATGGTTTTTCGAGGTCTCCCAGTCTTCTTGTATGTTACTGTAACACTGACGTAATTTCTTTTGGTGAGTTAGAAGTTACTTTTTTTTAATGATTTGAGGTCTATTTTTCATTATTTTTCGAACATTTTCTCGATGTAAGTCCATGCCATTGATACTATAACCTTCAGTTTCCTTCAAAATAGATATCCCGTCACACTGAAAATATCGTGTGTTGCTGGAATAGTACGTACAGACTTTCAGTTTGTAATGGAAAGGGATTTTGGTGCTCTTAATTTAACTGATTATTAATTAATATTGATTTTACTGAATATTTGATAAATTATAAAACATGTATGAATGTATAAAGCATAGCTGTACTAGCTAGACATGGATCATAACCTGACCAGTTTATTTCATAAAATCACATGGCCGACAGACAAAGGTGTATTTAACGTTATATATTTATAAACAATCAATAAAGCAAACTTAAAACCTTGTCCCACAAGTGTGGCCGATATTTTATTGAATTGGATATGCTATAACAACACCGAATATATTATATTTGAAAATGAACACGACTTTACAAGCATTATTACAGACGAATCGAAATCCACGTGACTGTATAAAATGGAACACCACATAACATGAAATATCTACGAATGGACTCGCAATATTATATGAGCTTAATTTACTCAAGGCTTTCAATTCAACCTGAAGTATAATCAACACAGTTCGGTCTCAAGCATGACATAGCCCCTATACATGCGACTAGTTTTGCATAGTTTATTTGCTCAGAAATGAAATGCTTTACTGGGTGTATTGGTTCACTTAGGGCATAAGTTGGGTGGTTTTTTCGAGGGAAATACTTATGTGTAAATACTCGTCGTTAAAGTTCGATGAAATATTATTACCGCAAAATGGTGTACAGGTTTAACAAAGTCGCGGCCCCATCAATCGTCCTCTCCCACACAGAACCATGTGGAAATCAAACTCTGAAAGCAACTCTTTGAACTCAAAGTATAGTCGCTTACGAACCTGTCAACTTAGTGTATCGACAGGTATGGAAGATCACTTGAGAATTCTGCAGCCTCATTTCCCATGTCGTCATTTCCCTTTCCAGTCTCTCGTGTGAGCCAATCTGACCCGACCTCTCGTTCCCGCCATCCGGATGCACTCCATACGTGGAAAAAATTTGAAAACAAAATAATAATAAATTCTTAACAAATTCCTTATTGGTGGAAACAATTTTCTCTCTCCCAGACACTCGCGGAATTAACAAGGCACCTTTATCGTGACTGGCTCCTCGTCTTTGTTTTATTTCTGCAAAACCCGTTTCTGTTCGCAAAAACTGGGGCTTGGAGTCTGCCAAAAATCTACGCATATTGACATATTAAGCCGAACGTTCTTATCGAATGGAATAGCCACCCGTCTTGTGAGAAACATTCATCTTCACCGCCTTTGTGATGTGACGACGTCTCTTCTATTGTTGCGGGCAGGTAATTGCCACGGTTTCCGGCGACAGCATCCCTCACTGAGCAATGAACAAGCGTTGTCGTTCGTAACGTGTCAAGGCGTAAAATCCCAGACTTTCACACACATGATACGTATACTGCTAATTATTGCATACCCCCTTGCCTTATTGTACAGTCCATATTAACTTACCATTAAAAAATTGTATGATAGACTTATCATTACAAGTTTAAGCCAAATCCCAAGCATTTTTATTAGAGTACCTTTTATAACGAGCCATAGGTGGATAGTGGTAAAAACTTTTAAACATTTGTAGAAATTGCGGCTGAGAGGGGAATTCAATCCTCCATGAAGTACCACAGACACCACAACTTTTCTATTTCAACTGCTGATAAATATTGACATTTATAATCATGGAGTAATTAAATTATCTTCGTGGAATTTAATAAGGAATCATTAGGAACTGAAGAATTAGTTAAAGCAATTTACAAAGGTAACAAAGTAACAGGTGGCTGTTTTATTGCACCGGTGCCAATGATGCGCTTTAAATCCTCGGCGTGTACTGACTTTTGTCACGATCTTTTAAGGTGTTTCTATTACCCGCTCTTTGCTCTATATGCTAATCCTCACTGATTTACTAGTCCAAACGAACTTAATTAATGCCATGCGTTATACAGTAAACTCTTTCAGTCGATTCAACTGTAACGCTGAAAAAACTGATGTGAGAATGCTCGTAGTCTGCGTAGCGAGACCTTGGCCAGAGTACAACAAAACCACTGTGGGGTAATCCTATCCTTTGCCTCCCCGTCGGCCTGGCTGTGACCCCGGCTGTCCTGCTGCCACCTGTCTGCTGTACCGTAACTGTATCCGTCCGACAGAAATCAGAGGCGGTCGGACACCGGACACCGAGCTCTGTGCCGGCTGTACTGCGGGCGGGCCGACCCTGACAGGAGCGCAGCTGGCACGCGACCAGCACGCGACAAGCACTTGGCAGGGTGCACAGTGGCACATTAGTAATCACTAACGCACGAGTATCCACAAAAAAACTCAAGGGCTGGGTCTTATCTGGCATTCAGAAAGATCCGGTACAGTCCCTGTCGCGATAAACCACTGTGGTGGGAAAGTTTCACAGAGGTACCTACTGTTACGCCTCCAATTGGGTAGTTGACTAAATTTGAAAAATAGGTTAATACTTCACCTTATTATCTATTTTACTCAAAAAACATCTTATTTTGTAAAGAATCGAACATTTACATTATGTATTTTGCATTTGTAAAAGGGAATTTAAATTTAGCTCAAAAACGCTCTAGACTGTCATGGCGTCTTGGATGACGTCATAGCGTCTGATATGAATGTAAACAGTCGTGTACGTATATGGCAGGTGTAGATTTTCTTTACTTAAACATGAGTTCCTCGTTGTGTAAGTACTGTGTAGTGCCGAAGGGTAGAAGTACAACAATAAAAACACCAGATAAGTTATTTATATTTGTTCCAAACAATGAAAAAATACGGAGAAAGTGGTTAAAACTTGCAAGGAGGGAGGATGCTCACAGTTTACCTGCAGACAGAAGTATCTATTTTTCTGAAGACCATTTTGATGTAAGTGTTTGTGCATAATATATTTCTAAATCCAAAGCAAAAATGATGAATTTTGCAGAACCACTAATTTTCAAGTAATGATAATGTAATAAGGTATGAGTTGAGTTTGTTTTGGTTTTATGTTCTAAAATCTTTCTTTAGTGTTATTTTTCATAGAATAAACATCATTAAGTGGCGCCACAATCTGATGATAGATTCTTAAGCAGCTTGACGAAACAATTCGAAAATAAAAAATAATTGTTTTTAATATCTCTCTTGGTTCTCGAGATATCGTAACTGAAAGATGATGTTGTTAGGCTGATATGAAGCTTAGAGCAGACTGTAAACTGGCAGTGCCATAGCTTTAAAATTTACCACGCCTATTTTTGAAGATATATTTTTCTAGAAAAGGTTAATATATAAAAAAAAGAAACATACCTTAGGCGTGATGCAGCTGAAAAGTTAAGACACGGCACAGAAATAATAGTACCGAACAAAGTCACCAAAAGCACAAGGAACTATAACTCATTTTTAACGTGCTATATCTCGAAAACGAAGCGATATATCAAAAAACATTATTCTTTACTTTCGATTTGTTTCGTCGAGTTCTACAAGAATTCGTTATCATATTGCGACGTCACGGTAATTATAGAACTCCCTAAAAGTTGCTTATACTTCGCAAAAGTAACATCAAAACCATATCAATTAACTTAAAAACGTACGTCTAAGCAATAGATTATTGTTTACGAAACTGATTTCAGCTTATAATATATATTTGACACTGGTATATACTTACATTGAAGTTTTTGCATTGCGGAATTCCGACGAGCAGAAGTCTATGTTTGAGGCGAAAAATCATCCAACGGCTACGGCGTCAATTTTGGGCAAATTACAACTGGTTGCTTTGCTAAAACCTTGTTCCACAATGAATTAGACTTCTCTTTCGCCAAATAATTAACAATAACTAAATTACCAACACAGAAGTTGCTACAAACGAAAAATTTACTACGCAAGGTGTTCTATTACATGTAAATGTCAACCACTTCTGTGGCGCTAGGGACGCTATGACGTAATGCTTTCTCATTGGCGTTCGCGGTCACGTGTCACTATGGCTGATTTTGTCGATTTTATTTTCTATAAATAATTCTAATCTTTATCTTTTATATTAAATAAGTTTTTTTGTTATCTCCTTAGCATGATTAATCATTAAAAACTACTATACGCCTGATTTATTCTTAGTGGAAACAAACCAATTTAGACAAAATGCATACGTAGGATCACAATAATGCATGATTTCCTTGTATTTTATTTTTGCGTAGTTTCATTATGAACGCAAGAAAGTTATTTTTATTTTATTTTTATAACGGAGTTTTGTGAAAACAATCAATCAGCACATAATCTGCCGTATGTACGTAATGCCAGTTGTAGTAACAGCAATATGCCAAATCTAGTTCACGATGGTTACAGAATTAAGAAACTCATTCACTAATGAAAATAAGGACAGCATACCCATTTTCCCACCTCAAGTGGAGTTAGAGATGATTACGTTATGAATAAATACTGTAGGTATTGTAAAGCAATGAGTCCTGATGGAATCTCAGCAAGAGTGTTTTCAGAGTACGCGACGTTAATCAGACCATTCTGTATAACATATACTGTAAATCCTTAGAACAGAAAAAAGTACCTTCCGACTGAAAAATTATTCAGGTAACCCAGATTTTCAAGAAAGAAGGATCGAAGGGATCCTAGGAACTACTGACCAATATTTATAACATCTGTTTGTAGTAGATTTATGGGACAGACTGTATGCTCAAATGTTATGAATTTTCTGGACGAAAACTTTTTGCCTACACCAAACCATACACGGATTTCGGAAGAAAACATCAGGTGGAACACACTTGGTACTATTTATGCAGGACGTAATGAAAGTTATTGACGCAGGTTCACGAATTGATGCATTTTTTTTTTTTATCTTCAGAATGCCGCACAACATTCTTTTAGAGAATATTCGAGCCTACGGTATATCGAATCAGCTGTGTGAATGCATAATGGATTTTCTAACTGGTCGGTCGCAATATGTTCTCGTTGAAGGAGTAGCCATTCTAATCCAGACATTACAGCGGGCGAACCTAAAGGGAGAGTAATAAAACCAGTTTTTTTTTATTTTTTATAAGCAGTCTTGGAGACAACCTTTATAACGGATTGAGATTGTTCGCAGATGATGCAATCAGGAAAGTAAGGAATTCGGCAGATTGCTTAGAAATTAAGAGCAAAGCCGATTTTATTTCGGAGTGGTACTACGAATGGCATCTTGCACTAAACTGTAAAAAGTGAATAAAACCAATGTGCATAACTAACAAAAATAATACAAAGTAAACAGTTCTGTTATTGATATGGTAAATTCCGTGAAGTATTAGGGCGTAACAGTACAAAGAAACATGAAATGGGATATAAAAATTAATTTGGTCGTAGGTAGAACTAATTCTAGGCTGCGATTCATTGGTCGAATTTTGAAAAACTGTATTGCACAAACAAAGGAGATAACGTAAAAAACTCTCTTGCTGCTTGGGGTCTGTTTTGTAGGCGGTTGACTGACGGTACAGATAAAGTACAGAGACGAGCCGTTCAATTCGTGACCGCTTGTCACAGTCATTATGAAAGCGTCACATAATTGATTCATAGATTGGGGTGGGATACTAATTGATTCATAGATTGGGGTGGGATACTAATTGATTCATAGATTGGGGTGGGATACTTCTGTAAACGGACGACGTAGTTTTAGCACATACAGGTAAAAATGCGTACACCCACTTTCATTTATGAGAGCGATGAAATACCTCGTCCACCAGCCTATTTGGGACCCAATGACAGAGTGATAAGATCGGAGAAATAAGATGCTGCACTGATGTTTATATGAATTCTTTCTTCCCTCCTGCTATCCGGGATTGGAATGCACAGAGTAGAGATCAGTTTTGGTTCAAAGCACCCACTGTCACCTACAATCTGTAACGGAATGACGAAAATGGGTCATTCCATACATTTTTATATTTACCATATAAAAAGAGAAATGAAAGGAATAACTTCGGGAAAGTCTCGCCAGCCTGTATCCACGGGATCACCCAAAATCAGGTAGTCGACAGGAAGTCGTGAAAGCCAGGCTGCAAGGAGACAATAGAAAGCCTCCCCTTGTATAACGGTTTCTTCTAGGCAGAAGACCGGCAGCTTATGGATATCTCTCGCCTCAGGGGAATGAACTGCCGTTGACCTATACGCCACCTGACATTACTGAAGGTCAAAATGTTCCGAACTTGTCCGACTGATTCCGAGATTGTGCGGGTTTCCCGAAGTCGATATGGCCAATGGTTTGATCTGCAGTAGGTGGAGCCTATAGCAGGAACCAATCAACAGCGAATAATTCTCTGCATATTTCTAATTCCTGTGAATTTCTCTCTGTGTTAAAATTGCTCTCTGGAAAGAGGCGTGGTTACCACGAGCGACGGATAGGAACGTTTACGCCGGACACGAAAGAGGAACTTCACGTCCAGCCTTCTGAGTGGAAGGTAGTGCCTGGAATGCTACCCCGAGGTTGGAACTGAGGACTTCGTGCCGAAACCTCCGAGTTAGGGGTGTGTTATGACTTGGCATCGAATCCTCCAAGGATTTGAAAAGACGAATTGTGGCAGTGAGGTCACTTTGCAGTCAACTGTTTACAATAAATTATTATTCATGACACTTAAAATAAAAAACAATATCTAGAAACCCAGTATTATTCTCTGACAAAGTTGAAGCTAACATCGCTATTTATGGTTTGTTTGCTGTTAATGCAAGTAGTTAAAGTGTAAATTTATTAATGCATATTAACTGCGTATTTCTACATTCATGTTGAAATACGATGTTCCTAGCAATAAAGAAGGATAAATGGCTCATCAATTTTAAATTGTTAGCAGCCATATGAAATGAAGCTAACACAGCTAATACGTAATAAGTATTACGACGATAGATTCATTACTATTATTATCAACTATAACATTATAAATAAGGAAAGTTGAAAAATATAATTTCCTTCCTTCTAATGCTTAAATACTCTGAATTTTTTCTCTCATGTTATAGATATCTATTTCAGGGATTATTTTTTGCTTTCATCACATTGTAGACGAGATATCAAAGCACAGCACTGAAATAGTAATAAAAAAAATCAATGTGAGGGATTTCAAAACGGAGACAGAACAACTAATATCCATGTAAATCGAGAGCTCATAACGGCAGTTGTTCCATGAAGTTTGATATGAATTGGTTCATTATTTCTCTTGTTTTTGAGCACACGAATCAACTACAGATTCATATCACACAAATGGTATTTGTATCCGAATGCAATAGTAATATATGGAGATATTAGAACACATTCGAGACGTACCGGTAAATGCCCAAACAAAGAAATTTTATTGGTATAAATCTCACCAGTTTCTCCGACGTTAAAGCAACACAATACCGTACTGGGAAAGAAACTAATCGACCATCTTCAAATCGCGAGCATGACGTACCAGCTGTTTTCAATACCGTCCTCAGGAAAGAATCCCCACAGCTCGGCTACGGATTGAATCGTTAGGAAGTAAAATGTGACCTAGAGTAAATATGGCATGTGTTGCTAGAAACTGGAATAGTTAGTGATCGTATTCTCGTTGTGGTTTATAGTTCAACACATTAAAAACAGTAAATTAACAAAACTCAGGTTATTTGAACAGTGGGATTGATGAAAACCTTGCCGCTAGCGTGAAGAATCTTAGGCACTAAAACCAACACTGTGAGAGGAATCGATTGAAAGACTTCAGCATATTAAATGTACATTTTTCGCATCCGACGATTATCAATCCACTCCATTAATAATTTTGTATCTTTTATACAGGCTATGAGACCTGTGAGTGATCTGGTAGTTCTATGATCGCAAAGCTTATTTCAAAATTCAGGTCCCGATTTCAAATCCTAGTAGAGCTAGGAAATTTTAAGAGTTCTACTTGGTCATTTGACGTACGTTATGACGATTCGCGGTTCGTATTCAATATTGAACAGTAGCTTCAATCACAACAGAAGCGGAATACTCGAAAAATTAGACAAGAATTGTGACATGATGTAATTAACCCATCTGAGATGAAACGAGTGCACTTGAGTAATATGTAGGGTCTATGTCATGAAACAATGCTTATTATAAGCTGTCAGAAATTTAAAAAAAAAAAAATTGTAGTTTAAAAAACTAAAATCACGCTTTCGTAGTAATGTGAACTAAAAGGTTAAAAATAATATTTAAATATAAACATTTTGTTTAACAGTGATAGGACGTCCCACAATTCAGGATAAATTAATTTTTTCAATAAGCTTAAAGTATAAAGTCACTGATTACAAAATTAACTTTAATGTAAAAAAGCATGGGGTGCTATTTCAGTTGTCTTATATTTTTTGTCGTTGGCTGTTTGTAAAGACAGAATCATTGTCAAAAGTTATGTAGAGCGCACCCCACGCTTTTTTAACATTAAAGTTAATTTTGTAATCAGTGACTTTATACTTTAAGCTTATTGAAAAAATTAATTTATCCTAAATTGTGGGACGTCCTATCACTGTTAAACAAAATGTTTATATTTAAATATTATTTTTAACCTTTTAGTTCACATTACTACGAAAGCGTGATTTTAGTTTTTTAAACTACAATTTTATTTTTAACTTTTTAGTTCAGATAGTTTAAAAAGTATGTTTCTTACTGTTGGCTTTTCTTCGCGAATCTCTCTTTTTCTTTGAGTTGAAGTTTCATTTTTAATTATTATTCCCACGAGTAAAATACAATTAAATGGTCAACTCAAAAAGAGATCCAATAGCACGGTAAACGAGGAAGGCTACTTTTCTATAATAGTACGAAGTAATATTTCGAATACTTACTATTCAACATCACGTTAAGCGACTTCAGACAGAGAAACCTTTTTGGATAGGAGACAGCAGAAGACGATCGTCTACAGCAACCAAGGCTCGTAAATCACACCCGGGAAACTGGAGAACGATGGGTGGGAAATCTCCGAAGGGTGTGGCCGCCAAGTGACGAAGATTTCTCGAATCGTATCTGTGCACTAATGTCGCGGCTGCATTTGCCTAACTCAGTAATCCCATCAAGTATAGGATATACTGACAACGTGGTGAGAGAGAAATTATTGAATTTTTATCGGTTCTTAATAAGTGTGCAAAATTTAAAACGATTCGGACGTCAGGAAGCGGGTAAACACTGAAATGAAAGATTCCATTACATGGCAACCATTTTTATATTGTTACCGTCAGAGTAACGAGAATAGCAGGACGTTGCTAAGAGACTACTGTATTGTCAACGGTTCTTAAAACGTGTGCAAAATTTTTATGTTTTTACTGTCAACGTAATCAGAATATCAAGACATAGCTATGAAATTATTGCATTGTAATCAGTTATCAATACATGAGCAAAATTTCAAACAACTCGGACATCTGGAATTGGGTTAAAATTATATTGCAAAATTCCACGACATTCAACCATTTTTCTGTTGTTACTGTCAAAGTAATGAGAATAGCAGCATATAGCTATGAAATTATTGTATTGTCACCGGTTCTTAACATGTGTGCCAAATTTCAAACAGCTCGGACATCGGGAAGTGGGTCAAAATGGAGTTGTAAAATTCCGTTACATTCATACATACATACATACATACATACATACATACAAGTCAAACTAATATAAAGCGTGTAAAAATCTGGTGTATGATTGTCTGTAGCGGTAGTATTCAGTGGTAAATTAACACTGGTTTTAACTGGGGCAAATTTAACAGCATACAGATTCAAATGAGAGAACGATAGATGGTTTCTAAATCTTTCTTGAACGATTTCCTTTAAGTAATTTATAATATGTATTCTATTTATTAGCTAATATGTATTCTGCTGGCCAGAATACAACTTTCGTATCGACGGCCCGTTTTCAAGGCAAAAAAAAAAAAAAATCTGCATTCAAGGTTGAATCCCAAGCGAGAATCTCTAGGACACAGCTGGACTCTATTTGAATGAAATCCTAGAGCGAAAAGCAGTTTTAGGTTGTAACGGATTGATCACTGCAGGCTAATAATCGAATCATGGGTTAAGCACGTCCCGTAAATGCTGGAAGATCCTTAGAAACATGGGAACAAACACTGTATTCAAATATGAAGACGTTAGTGTTTAGTTTAGTAAATAATTTCTAATTTACTCCGAAATTTTTATTTCTTTTAACTGGTAGTTACACTTCATCCTAAATTACACTTAACTTTTTTATTATTATTTTAAAAAAAAAATTTAAGTCGTGTATAAACATGTATATGTTTTATCTATTCAAGTATCTTAAGAAATACAGGAAAAGGTAAAATTTATTGCAGCAGCTTACTGTAGATAACAGGTTGATTGATCTAAATAATTATGGGTTCCACTAGCGAGACTTCATTTTCAGTTTCTTCGGAAAAAAGTAAGAGTGTTACATTTTTCAACCATGTAAAATGTTCTGAAAGAAAGGATAGTCTCTTCGCACTCTTGCAACCCTCTACTACTGATTAGCGATTTGGTGCGAGTAATTGTCAACTATTCACGCAAGGAAAACTGAATTCTGTAAAGGAAAGTCATGTGGTCTTTAGATCTGGTGACAGATTTTTCAAGTGCTGTACTTTCCATATCCGTGGTGGATGGACGTACAGTTTAACATGCTTGGAACATTCAACGAAAACTTTTTGCCGGCATGCGGACTGAAGTTTTCATAGGTAGCATCTTAAAACTGAGCTACAAGGTGGCTCACTAAAATTTGTAACCATGTTGGATGGTGCTTTTGTGGTAGCATTACTATTGCACCTCCGTCTAACCATCACTGTAACTTTCAACTACATTGTCACACGATGTATGAGAATAAAATAATAATTATAAGTATCGAGCTAAGTTTAAGGTATAGGTGAGAGTAAATTTTAATTTTGTCGTTGATTTTGCTTCTATAAAAATTATATTCTCGCAATGAACATTTAACTATTTCCATAGCATTTACATATATGGCTACATATCTTCTCTTTAAATATCGCATCAGTTAAGTATGAATGAGAAAGTATTAAGCACAATTTGCCTGCACTGATCAACTGCGTTGCGTAACAAATATCTCTGGCTCAATGCCTATGATCCATGCAATTATGTACTATTAATTGTTTGTAACATCTCCTTTCTTACTGACCTAATACTACGCATTAAATATTTCATGAGCATTCCCTTAACGGATTGAATCAGGCTGTTTCCAAGGCAAACACCTGGGACGTGACGCTCTTGGCGACCGACAGCTGGTCTGCCAGGTGACCAGGTGGGGAGCTATGGCCCTTGTCCAGTATCCACGCCTCACACACGTGTACTCTTTCGGCAGGTGGGCTATTATGTTTTAATTAATACAATGTCCGTGTTATTCACGGTTGGAACTCCAGAACGTTTGCTCGTCTGAGCTACACCGCTGATCAGATCGAATTCCGAGGTGCATTCATCTCCTTTTGCTTGAATACTCAATAACAGTGAGCTTGGTGGGTAAGCGGTCAAGTCGTGGACCTGGCATTCGGAAGGACTCGTGCTCGATATCCGATCCGTAATTCCCAAGGTCATCATAATCGTCCCTGGTAAATTCCGGGATGACTCCTTCAAAGGTTAATCCTCTCATGATTCTAGTGACCTCAACATCAATGAGCCGTAAATGTCGAAGTAAAAACAACAACAAAAGAACTAGAAACAAAACTTAACGCCTGCTCTAGTGCGATAGTGAACATGTTCAGTTCACGGATTTTATCAAACAATCACTACATTGTAGTGGCAATTAATTGTTGTTGTTTTTTTTTTTTGAGGAATTTAGAGTTTCGCAGTATATATAGTTGGTGATTTAGTGAAGTAAAATTAAAGCGCTAAACAGCGTATTATTCCGAAAATATCAGCTCATTAATTAAAATGGTAAAACCATTAAAAGGACTGTGTTTTTCATAACAATTATTGTCATGACAAAAACAAAATAATTAATTAACAGAAGTTGCTAAAACTCTTTTGTTAAAAACGTAGAGTTAAACTAAACACGACTTATCTTCTCTATGTTTCTGGTAGAGAAAAAAAAATCCTAACATAAAATAGAAACTACTTTTGGAAAATTTTTGACTTCTGTTTTATAGAGACTCGTCAAATAACATGTCCTACAAACAAATAAAAAAAAATAATGCATAAAGTTGTCAAAGTTACTTCAGGATATTGAAGAAATGAGGATTTTTTGGAATCATGAAATAAATGTTTAAGGAATACAAATCCTTCGGTAATGTATGAATATATATAACAGATATTTTTCAAAAAAGTAATCATATTTTATTTAAAAAAAACTAGTTTAATCGTTGAAAATATTCATATATATATTAACAATGTATCATGCATAGATGTACTAGCCACGATTTGGGGCATTTAGTTCACATTTCCCTGCAGTTGAAAGATTTATTATGTAAAATCGCCTGTATTATAATTGATTTTTCGGGGATCCACTGCCATCTTTGTTAACAAAACTTTTATTTTCGGGTAATGCTGCGTTTTTATATTTGCTTATCCGAATACCAACGACATCAATGAAGACAGAGTTTGGCGCTCTTTGATTCGGAAACAATAACAGTATATTTCATGAAGGCTGTAGCATGATAGCCGAAAGCCCAGGCAAGCAAATAAAAATTATAGTTGTAATCCTCTTTTCCAGGTAATACAGTTTCTCGTATGCCCTGAGATCCTACTTAAATCCACCTGATAATGACCTTGAAATGTCTTTTAGTGTTTCCCTCTTTAATCTTGATGTATATAGCATTCGTTCCCTTTAACCATACAAGAAGTACACGTACAATCTAGAAACATATTGTAAAATATTGGTAGCAAAATTTGGAAAGCTTAAAAGTGGTGTACATGATATTAACAATATAGTTGATGGATCGTAAAGGGCTTGGCAGGAGAAAGTAAATGCCCAACCATCCATGTCAACTATATCATGGGAGTAATAAGTACCACAGACATTAATACGACGCTTCATTACTCCAAGTCACAGGGCTTTCGACCTGGACACGTCGAAAAATCTCTATTATAGCAGCAACATCAATTAGCGTGAGAAAAAAATGAAGCATTTAAAATGTGGTGCTATAGCAGGATGCTAAAAATAAAGTGGATAGATAAGGTTCGAAATGAAAGTGTTAGTAAATGATGGGTGAGGAAAGACGCTTGCGGAAGAGTCGTACAGAAAGAGGAGGCAGAAAGGTGGGTCACATCTTAAGAGATGCGGGATTGGGTAGAGGTAACAGTCGAAGGAAAGAACTGAGAGGAATACAGAGATTTGAATACATGAAGCAGTTAATTGAAGACATAAGTTGTAAGTGTACGTTTGGAGATTAGCGCACGATCGGAAGAGATGAAGGATTCCTTCAAACTAGTTAAGAGACCAATGACAGCAAGAGAAATTGAAAATTTAATTTACGGATTGACGTGAGAATATATTTCCCGTTCCTGCACTGTGCTGTTGATATCATTTTCGTGAAATTTATTTTGTTATATTTTCCTCTTATTGCAGCCAGGACCGTGGACAATACAAACCACAGTCGTAGTATATAGCTGTTAGTTGGCACCCAGCCACGCCTGGCGGTCAGCAACACGCTCCACGCCGCACTGCGGTGGCAACACGTGCCGCCAAGCACAGTGGCTGATCCAGTGAAACTGCTCTCAGTTACCTACACACATAAACGCGAATCGTTACTCTTAATCATTCTAACTAAGGTGGATCCTATTAGGAGAAATGTTCCCATCTACATCTAATTTCCGCTACTGTCTTAATACGAATCTCATATTTTTTTATTAGCGGCACCGAGTGTGGTGGGTAAGGGCTAAAGCTCTGGGCTCACATTTCGGAGGACGCGGGTTCGAATCCCCGTCCAGACATCAAGATTTGAATTTTCCACGGTTTTACCAAATCACTCCAGTCGAACGATGGAATGGTTCCTCTGAAAGGCCATGTCCGAATTGCTTCCCGGTCCTTAACACCAGTCACTTCCCGGCTCTAATGACCTCATCGTCGACGTGGAGTAAAATCAGAAGCAAACAAAAATCCTTAATGGCCTGATTGATCTCGGAGCAAGCCTGCTGGGTGAGCGGTGTACGTTTGCACTTTGTATTGAGAACGACGTGGGTTCGAACTATGGTCTGGCCTTCAAGATTTATGTTTTCATTAGTTTCCATAAATTACTCCAGACGAACACCAGCATGCCACGAAGGAATTTCTTGCCTTTTTTTGTGTTATCCTGTAACATTCTGGACATGGCATAAAGGCTCACAAGAAAGAAAAAAAATATTTTTCTAGGTAAAGGAGCTATTAGAAGCTTATCCCACCATAACAGAGAACCACAAAATTTTATATTGTAGTAGTTAAATAACTATGTGTTAATTAATAAATATTGTATCTTAACAATAAATGAAACATTATCCTAGTCGTGGTAGAGATATCGGACGACAGACGAATCATTGAACTTGCTCTTAAAACACTATACAGTTTGGAATCATTTTCAGTTGGCGGATGGCAGCAGATAAAACAAAAGACTTTTAAATAAAGGATTGTTTCACTTGCTTAGACTGACATTAAGATATACCCGATTTACCACTGTGTAGTAAAATTATAACTGTTACTGTAGCACGACAGCTAAGAATAAATTTAATTGTAATCAATTACAACAATATGTAATCTGTTAAAATTGTATTTTGCTGTTTCTACCCTATTCTTGCAATCTTCTAGCAATTATCTAAGCTCTATGTGGTGGCGATTGCAGTAAAGTCAATATAATAGAAGCTCTTTTGCAATGACTGTCACTGACTGTACTTTTGAATACTCTGTCACCTGCCATAAGCTATTTAACTGACGGAGCAGACTGTCTCAGTATTTGTTTTGTTATGGCGTTTAAGGTTCGCGCGGTCATCAGAACCGGGGCAGGATGGGGAATTTGCATAAAGGAATTTGGCAACGGCCTTTTAAAGAACCATAACAGTATTCATGTGAAGTAATTTCGATTAACCACTGTGAACTAAGTTGCTAGTAATACCTCCCTCTTCCGCTTTTCCGCTCAACAGATTCAGTATCTGATAAATATGAAGCAACGTTTGCCAATCGAAAACTAGGGAACTATGTTCACCAGCGAAGCCAAAAGTGTATGAGCGCACTTGCTGGAAATGACTAATTTCGCTTGGATATATTTACCTGTCAGGTACAATTTTGGTTTAAATTTGAGATATATTTTACAATCTCTACTTTACTCCATTTCGGGGATCCCATAACAACAAGAACAAAAAAAAAAAAAAAAAAAAAAAAAAAAAAATGCAGTCTCTTATGCCAGTTGTTGATATATGGCCTTGTTCAGTTTTTTTTTCTTCTTTTAATGGCATTTGGCAACAGAGGCCATACAGCCAGCTCTAAGTAATTATTATTTCTTTCAGTGTATAAGTCATCATCCAGTATATGTATAGTTTCGTATTTTTCCAATGTATGGACGCCACAGGACGGACAGGACATTCACACAGACACACAACACTTAACATCCATGCCCGCGGCCGGATTCGAACCGGCGGCACTCGGTACGTGGAGCTAGCACTCTAGCCCCTACGCTACCGACGCCGGCCCTTGTTCAGTTAACAGTGGAAACAGGGGAAAGAGTGCCCGCTAGCAAATCTCTTACTCTCCTCCCTAGACACAATGGTCTTATCGGAGGGGTGGGCAACGGGAGGGGGCGGAGAAATGAGGAACGCGGCAAGGGGAACATAACCACGTTAGAACATTGAGAGTGAACTGAGCATAATTCCGCCAGTAAAAACATAAGCGTTTGACACTATAAACATTTGACTGAAACATATCTATCACTCTGCTTAGCTGCCTCTTGTCCTCCGATCAGTTTCGACCTACGACCTACGACCTATATTATATCAGTTCCTGAGTGTGTCCTAATATAATTTTTAAAGACAAATTCAACAGCCATGCTTTCCACTTTATCCAACTCCTAAATTCGATATCAATAATATGGTTTTAGTGTCATCGTACTATATACAATGATTTATAGTCTTTGTCCCCCCCCCCCCCGCAACGAAGAGACTTCAGCTAGACTGTCGAGGGGCCGTCATTCAACGGTAACCCACCTATCGGTACATCCAGCAAACCATTCTCCTCGTCTCATCTGAACAAATACCAGTATCTCGAATTAAGGTGATCTGATTAGCTTTTGACTATTTCCTATTATCCGCCACTCATTCAAATACTTGGATCCTTAGGCTTATTCCTGCTACAGGCCGGATGGAAGGAAGTCACTGGACCTCATACATTGTCTCAGCAATGGTGTAGCCAAACGATAAGACGTTTTCCGATCGGTACGGCCGGCCGCACAATGCAAGTCGGTACTGCTTTGCTTCTACCAATCTGCAAATTGCTGAAAGAACGAATATTCGTTGGGTCATACCTCTACCACGTGCATTAGACCTTGTTCTCTCAATTGCCGGGACAGTTAACCGTTTCTGGAGTAAGGTAATGTATGTGCTACATGAAAACTCTTTGTAACTCGTCACTATCCTCATAATGTTTATTTGACACGTTGGCAAAGTGGAGGTGTACTTCAGTGAATGCAGCTACTTAGCGAGACCTCGCACGCCCTATTGTTGGTGTCGCGAGTGCAGGTTGTTTGCGTGTGGAGGTCTTTCCGCCGGGCGATGTGGAGCTGTGTACAAAGATAACGAGGCCGTCGCTCAGCAAAATTAGCGCTGTTCCGCGTCTGTTTGTGTGGGTGCGACCCGCATTCCCGCCCGCATCAGAGCGAGCTGCCGTCACAGACAGGTACAATGAGTGGGGTCGGCGAAAAAGGTCACACAGCTACGCGGTGTCGGTACGGCACCGCTGGCATTAATACACTCTGCGTCGAGTTCATCAGCTTACAGCCGGGGGCGTAAACACTTTTGTTTTTCGAACTGTAAATTTCGTGCACTCTCCAGAGAGACTGAGAACGTGCGCTATTCCGGGAGATCTGGAATTCGGATTACCGCTCCGATACCAATGCTGGAAAATGCTTTCTTAGATGGTAGAGTAGTAGCAGTGGTAGACGTACAAAGTGACATAGTGAAATATTAAAAATTTTAACCATAAAGTGGACAGGAAACTGCAGACACTATACAAAACTAGAAAACTAAAACAAATCAATTATGACAAAATGCGGCAAGTTTAGAAAGCTATAATATATGTTAACAGCGAAACAATCGTATGTATCGTACCAACAAGAAAAGACTGTACAGATATTGCCAAAATTATACCTAACAAAAATTAAATTATTCATTGTGGAATTATCTTTTGAAGTATCATATGAAAAACTGTTATGTTAAATTAAGGCCTATTTTAGTTTCTAGATACTAGGCTGTAAAATATGTTCTAAATAAAAATAAACTCTCCAACTTCACGATTAGCTTAGTGTTCGCACTGTTTTGTGATACAGCTACTCGGATGTATGCTTTGTATCTTTCCCGTACTTCCAAACATAAGTTATCAAGGATTTGTGACGTTTCTTATTAAAAACGTAGAATCTCGGTTAATACTGTTAGTAAGAGCTTACTGTTTTTTTTTTAATCCCGTAAAGAGTATCATATACCTGGTGTGTAAATGATAGCAGCTACATTTGTTTATGAAAATTCCTATTGAACATAATCAGTGACTGATAAGATAAAGAAACCATGCTGGGAATCGTTCAAAACTAAAAGGCAGATAAACAGAGAGATGGGAGTGTATAAGGAGTTTATCGGTGATGAGTACGGTTCGGATCTTTATAACATGTCATTTTTGTTTCACCCTTATTTTCAGCGCTAATTCTGAATTGAACAGTATTTGTACGTTTCTAATTGTATTTAAGTATATTTTATATAGCATATAAATGCATATTCAGGCCACTTTCCTAGTTTTGGTCATATTATGGTCATATTTATGGTCTTATAGTTATATTTTGAGGAACATTTGGAATTTTTTAATAGTAACGGGAATTCACAGATGACAAGAAATTACATAAATGTACTCATATTATACATTGGAGGAAAAAACAAAACTAGCTACCACTGACTTGGTCAGCATTCACCGCTCAAGAATTAAAGTAATACATTACTGTCACTCCCTAAATGTTAATGTTCCGCCCACCTTTTAATCTCGACAATGCAGCAGCAGCATGCCTGTGTCGAGCTGTGTCAATCAATGTCTCACTATCGGCAATAATATTGAAAATAATCGTTAGTCAGTGTAAAATCTGCAGTGGATCAGTGAGTACTACAATGCCGTATATGAAATTTTCTGAAAATGTGAGGTTACGGGGTTACGAATATAAATTGGGAGAGAAGTATTTTGGTAGCGACGAAATAGTTATTGTCTGTGCATTATGTGAAATTAAAGTGACTTCAACAAAGGGATTTAAAATTTAATTTCCCATTGCTGCTGTGAGTGTATTTAAGAAAATTATGATGTCTACATGAAAGCGACAAGATATAATAAATGGTGCATAATTGACCATGTTTTCATGAATATTAAATTTAAATGTTTGGTCATATTTTGTAATTCCTAGGCCATATTTTGTCATTTTTAGGTCCTGTTCACTCAATTTTGACGTCATATTTGCATGCATATTTCTCTGATTTCTTTCTTCTTTCCCCTTCTTCTTCTTTTGTTCTTATTGATTCGAGTCCTAGCGATGAGGCTTCGATGTGTATTTGCAAAATAACAGTTCCTGGAAGGAAAGAGATGACCATGAGCATCAGTCATCAGTTGGTTTCATACATAAGGGAGACAAACTTTTTTTTTAATTTGAAACTGGATTAGTGACTGGAACAAACTGAAGAACAATTTACCGCAAACACTAAAAAAATTAACTTAAAAATTTCGTAAATTAAAAAAAAAAAAAAAAAAAAAATAGCCTGTAGAAAAATTTGCCACAAAGGGACAGTCGCCTGCTTTTAAGAATGTTCAATTATGACGGTCACCACATGTAACTCAGGAGAGTTCAGCAATCTCTGTTTAGTACAGTTTACTCCATCTAAGCAGAAGTTTCACTGAAGAACAAGTGATGCATAACGTTATGTTTGTTCTGCAACATGAACACATGTTCTAGAAAAATTAACTAATCACTTGATTAGGATGACAGCAATAGTACCACCGCACATAATATACAAAAATACCGTCTAAAACTTTTAAGAATCCATCCGTGGATAAGCGTCCAAAGTTAACAAAAGAGCACACAATTAACCTGAACGCTTCTCATACCATACAGTTGTAGCCCATTCATTTAATAGAGATTGATCAAGGTCAGACTTTTCTATCCCTACTCCGCTGCCTTTACGAACGAAGGGGAAATTTGCAACCCGCATACCCGGACACAGTGGTAGGATCGGAGATGTAGGAACGGGAGGGTGTGGTGAGGTGAGAAGCGAGCCCAGGAAAACGTGAATCTGAGCCACCAGTTAGGAGTGAACAAGACATAATCAATACGGACTATGGATAACATTTTTGCAAAACTCTGGGCAATACCTTGATCTAGCTGCAATAGAAATTTTCTTTAATATTATCATACAACCTTTATTTGGAATTTTTATTTATTAGCAGGATTAGCGAAAACGAAGGCTTTTTCCCGTCATCGACCTTCCAAATGGTGTGTAATAATCTTCCATCCTTTTATATTCTGAGCAAATCTGTTTGTCTAAATACACACGTTACTACGTTTTCAATTAATTATTCTGCTGCCTTTCTCCACAGTTCTCCCCTTTAACCCTATTCTTCACTAATAAATTGGTCAATCACGTATATCTTAAAAGGTACAGCACCACTCAGGTGTCTGTTTATTATGCTAGAAATATCCACACAAAAAAATATTGGTGGAGATATCGTCAAAAAGTTCGGCCACCAAGTGACAGAGTTTTAATTTTTCGGACATTCCACATTAGTCATGGTTGGACCTACAGTTTAACGTGAAATTCGAACCACAGAACGTCCTAACGTACCGATATGAACAAAGTCTGTAATAATCCACGACCTCTGCCTTATTTGACAACGGGATCCTGAATTTCGGTCGTGAGCCACTTATCCTTTTAGCTACCAAACTTCGCACCTATCATTTCCAAAACCTATTCGCGTCGCAGATGTTCTGAACACTTATCCATTTAACATCCTCCGGTTAAACTACATTTAAAAAAGCTTCAATTTTTCTCATATTCCTAACTTCTTCTTCGCCATTTTTTCCAGCATTTTGAGGTCGACTGCCCTGATTTTTTTCTCAACGTTGATGTGGTCAGATTTGAAGCTTTGGTTTTACAGCCACTAACTTTGCAGACACACAACATTTTATACCTACTGCGACAGCGTTTGCCACCTGTCTGTGAAACGTGCAAAGAAAGCACAAGCCGACAAATGTGAGAATTATCGCTCAATTAGTCTAACATCACATGCTTCAAAATTACTGACCAGAATAATATACAGAAGGATGGAAAGGGTAGTAGAAGAGACAGTAGGTGAAGATCAGTTTGGGTTTAGGAAAAATCGCGATACAAGGGAAGCAATTCTGTCTTTAAGATTAATACTTGAAGGGCGGATCAAGAAAAACAAAGATACTTTTATGGTATTTGTTGATTTAGAAAAAGCTTTTGATAATATTAGGTGGGACAAGATGTTCAAAATTTTAAAGAAGTCAGGTCTAAAGAATCGAGATAGAAGAATTCTCTATAAACTTTATAAGAATCTAGTGGCTGCAATAAAAGTAGAGAATCACGAAAGACATGCATCAGTTAAAAAGGGTGTGAGACAAGGTTGTAGTCTATCCCCGTTAATATTCAACTTGTATGTAGAAGAAGCAATGAAGAAAGTCAAAGAAAAATTTCCATGTAGCATAAGTTTTCAGGGAGAAAAAATCAGTATGCTACGATTTGCTGATGACATTGTCTTGTTAGCAGAGAGGGCTGAGGATATTGAGAAGTTATTGAATGGCATGAACAAAATACTGAAGGAAGATTTTGGACTGAATATAAATCAAAGTAAGACAAAAGTGATGAAATGTAGCAGAAATGATAGCAATGCTAGCAGATTAAATATAAAAATAGGATCGGATGCAATAGGAGAAGTGAGTGAGTTCTGTTACTTGGGAAGCAAAATTACAACCGATGGCCGAAGCAGGAATGATGTTAAAAGCAGAATAGCACTAGCAAAAAGAACCTTCATGAAAAAGAGAAATCTTTTAGTTTCAAATATTGATCTAGGAATCAGAAAGAACTTCTTAAAACTCTATGTGTGGAGCACAGCACTTTACGGCAGCGAAACATGGACTTTAGGAATACCGAAAATAAAGAAACTTGAAGCATTTGAAATGTGGTGCTACAGAAGAATGCTGAAAATTAGGTGGACAGACAAAGTAAAAAATGAACGAGTTTTGGAAATGATGGGTGAGAAAAGAAGTTTATGGAAGAAGCTTACAGGAAGAAGAGACAGGCTGGTAGGTCATATTTTGAGACATGCTGGATTGGTTAATTTGTTAGTGGAGGGAACAGTGGAAGGTAAGAACTGTAGAGGAAGACAGAGATTAGAATATATGAAGCAGATAATTGAGGACGTGGGTTGTAACGGGTATGTAGAAATGAAGAGGTTAGCACAGGATAGGAAGGGATGGAGGATTGCATCAAACCAGTCTAAAGACTGACAACAGCAAAAAAAAAAAAAAATACTCTGTGTATGATAATCATACTTTTTGTTTCCTAAATGCATAGTTTATGAGGCGCAGATTGGGGCTGTACCGGTATTCGTCTTGATGGATGCGGAAAACCATCTAAAAACCGCAGTCGGGACGGCGGGTACGCTGGGGACTACTGAGCCTGTACCAGGTCCCGTTGTACCTCCCCGACCCAGTGTGCGGCGCCTCGGCGCACTGAACCACACTGGAGGATTTACTCCAGTATTCCTTTGTCTAAACTTTATCTATAGCACTGCTGCGCGTCATATGTGTAGTTTTAGAAGTTTCTTTCTGAGCTTTAGGTTAGTTTTTGATAGTATTACGTTTTCATTTTTGAAGTCTATTTTCGCTAGTGCTGTTTTCTGCATCCAGTTTCTTGTTACGATTATCAGTTGTTACTTTGTTTCCTCAATTATAAATTTATCTTAATTCCTCTATTACATCTGATCCTACCATCACCTATATATATAAAGATGAATGAATGTATGTTTGTTCTTCATACAAATCCACAGTTTTCATCCGATCTCGATGAAACTTTGCACACTTACATTTGGTTGAAAAATTATCTGTATAAATAATACATGTTGTCGTATAACTTTGAAAAATTACTGAACGGCGATAGACAGACGCGTTGGATGTGGAGGTCTCTGTACTGCTTTTCCGAGTAGCGGTCAGGTAGTTCAGTGGTTAAGGCGCTTGCTTACTAATGTTTGGGTCTTGGCCTCCGGTTCAAATCACCGTGGAGGTTAAGACTTAAAAAAATTGTTTTTGATCGTAAGAGTCACGGCTGGACGATCGGTTATTCGGATTGAATGTTAAACTGTAGATATCACAAATTCAGGGGTTCAGTGCGAGGCAAATCGCAGGTAGTCGTGCAATGCTGTAGGTATACACTTTTTTACATTATAATGATCCCTCAGGGGTTGTTCGCAGTCAGTGTGTGTGTGTGATCTGCAGTAATAATACTATAAATGCGAAAGTAAGTCTTTGTCTTTTTGTTACGTTTTGACGATTAAACGGCTATATCAATACTGATGCAATTTGACACGAAAATCTGTAGGAAGGGAACAAGACATTTTTTCCGGTATTATTAACAGTTGTAGCCACGAAATTTTGAGAACTTATCGAATGGTGACAGAAAAATGTTGGAAATTGATTCTCTTCAAGAGACAGGTTCGACGGTAGAATGATATAGTGATAGCTTTCCTGTCATATTATGCCGACTCGGTGTTGTTTGGAACCAATCCTTCGTTACCAACAACTTTATATATTCAATTCTGGCAAAGAAATTATTAATCCTCACTTACGAAGTCCGTGGGTATCAGCTAGTATTTAATATATCTGTTATTGTTATCCTCTCTGTGACTATATTTCATAAATTCTGGCAAAGATATAAATGGATACTTTCCATGATATGAAATACCTTTCGTACTTTACTTTTTTCACTGTCCACTTTAATCACTTTCAATTCCTGAGCAACGGAAAATACTACGAGTTTTGAAGCTTAAAGGTAAAGCAGAATGATCAAGGCAATCCAAACTTGAAGTGTACTCTGGCAAGTCAAATAGCATAAGTTAGATGTATTCCAATGTATAAATTTGTGTCATTTCATTTGATTGTTGTAGATCCCAGTATTTTATATTATATTTTGGGGAATGCTCCTCTATGGACTTCAGCTGTGGATAATGAAGAGATAAAAGAGGCATACAAGCAGTGGAGATGATGTTCCTAAGATCTGTCAGGGATGTGCAAGACTAGAACGAATAAGAAACAATGAGAGAGGTTTTTAAAATATGTAGTATAAATTACTAACCAAGCCCAGAGTGTTAGTGGTAACATCTGGCTGTAGTATTTAAATGGACGCGATTTAAAATACCCATCCGACCATCAAAATTTCGGTATTCCATGGTTTCCCGAAATCATTCTAAGCCAATGTCGAGATTGTTCATACTCCCTCTTGTTATGAATTAAATTAATTTTTGATTGCATAAATTATCATTAAAAAATTAATAATCATTGAAATTGCTGATACGAGGAATCGGGGTGTTGCTTTAGGCATTAACAACTCTGTTGTTCCTACGTTTAACATTAATATACGTTTATTACAAAATTATTCTTCATCAAATGTTATTAAGAATAGGATGACACAATTAAAGTAACTTCTTGAAATCCAACAGTGGGTTCATTTTACATCAGTTCTCGATGTTTTCCGTATGTTTATTGATTAAGCTCAGCGGGGCAGTGAGATTTTCTCAAGGGCGACACTGGGTTGATCAATACGATAATGATTTGCGGTGATCACCGTATCAGGGGTTACCATTTAGCCTAGTTTGCTACCCGCTGTCGTCCGACACGATGATTCCATTTTCTGCTTGCCGTCGGAGACCCACGTCCACTCGGATAACGACATGCAACACAAGAGCAATCACATACCGCACTGGCGTTAGTCGCCGCACATCTCTTTCTGCAGGCTGGAAACGCACTCATCACTAAACTCCAATCATAGTAAAATTTATGTGTGTTTCCATTCAGCAAAACGCTAAAAAGTGCCAAGTCATTCGTGTAAGTAAAAAGGTGACACCATTTAGCTATGAATATACAATTAATGGTACTGTCCTTAGAACGGTAGATTCCGCTAAATACCTAGGGGTAACAATTCGTAATAATTTGTCGTGGAATGAGCATATCGAGAATGTAATTGGGAAAGCAAATCGTATGCTTCGATTTCTAGGTCGTAATTTAAAACAATACTCCGGAAGTTAAATCGATTGCGTACAGTCACTAGTGAGGCCTCACTTGGAATATTGTTGCTCTGTATGGGGTCCCCATCAAAAGGGATTAATGGAGGCATTAGAGATGGTCCAAAGAAGAGCCGCCCGATTCGTGACAGGTATATATAGTTGGAGGGAAAGCGTAAGTGCCATGTTGAAGGAGTTAGGTTGGGAAGACCTGGAGCACCGAAGGCGTTGCTCTCGACGGAAGCTAATTGAAAAATTCTTGACTGACGTATTTCATAATGACAGCAATCAAATATTGCTACCAGCAACATTCATATCTCGGAATGACCGCGAAAATAAGATAAGAGAAATCAGGGCCAGAACCGATACATTTCTCTATTCATTTTTTCCACGAGTGATTAGGGAATGGAATAGAAAGGATTACCGGGCGAGTAAACACAAAATTGGACAGGAGTAGCTTCCGATAAAGCACTCTGGCCATCCTGATCTGGGTTTTCCATGGTTTCCCTAGATCGCTCCAGGCGAATGCTGGGATGGTTCCTCACAATAGCCCATGGGCGCCACCTGCCATATCGCGTATATCCCTTCCAAACCATTACCTTTCCTGATAGGTGCAATGCACCTTCCGCCAAACACTTTTAGTGAATCGCGTAGTAATAGTAATAGTGATAGTAGTAATAGTAATTAAAATGCAAATTCCTACACCCAGATAAGTTTGGCTGTCTGGTAGAACACCTAGTCATCCCACTGTTTCCGCAAGGCTATTTGATTTACTGGATTTTTATTTCTTGATCTTTCATTTGCCACGAAAAAAGGTAAACAAAATTCATATCATAAAACAATAAAACTATCAAATACGAGCCCTTGAGATTAACAGTAAGCCACATTGCCCAGGGATGAAGTGACCCGTAGCTCTGAAAAGCGCTCTTATATCGGGGCTTTACGTTTCCCACTAACCACCACTGCCCGAAGCTCAGACACTCTTAAACAACTACCCGTGACGTAAAACTGAATGTACCTGCACCCTCTACGGTATGTCACTTCTGACTGCATCCATTATCATGCGGAGAGTGTGGAGCACCGTGGCACTATATACACCCTGTAGGGTAGGGTCGGTTAAATTTACGTCCACCATTATCCGCTGTCTGGCGGACTTCCGTCATAACAGCGCCCCTGGCCGCGCTCTCTATGACGTATAGGCCGCCAGGAGCACAGCAGGTAGAAAACACTGTGCGCACCGCTTGCGGATGCCGCCCGCCTCCAGCCACTCTGGAGACTTCCTGCCTCGCCAGGGGACGCCCTGCTCACATTTCCCTCAGTGGACTTGGGGCGGCTTCTGCCTCTACCCTGCTTCCTAAGTTGTGATTGTCTGAAATGAAACATGAAGGATTCAGGTTAGATGCTAACATACATCCTAATTTGAGATTTCAGTGACGTATCATATAACTAATTGAAGGAAATATTAAGCCGAGACATTTATCACAAGGAAAGGTGACGCTCAGACGTAGATTAACTAAAGTATTCTTCGGTATTTTTATTGCAAGAAGTGGCATGTAGGAGAAAACAGTCTTGAGACGTGAAATTGTATTAGATACTTTTTCAAAGAGATGTTGATTTTGCTGATACCAAAGTCTGAAACATTTTTTTAAGCAAACGTATCTATAACATTATCCAATATCACATCAACTGCAATTTGATGATTGATATTTACTACTGACGTTGCTGATAAATGTACCCTTTCTAAATTGAATTCTAGGTAATCTACGGAACAGGTTATTGCTGTTCATTCTCTGTGACGTCAAGTGGCAAACTGATGAAACTTAGTATAGGATAACTGGGTTCTATTAAATTTATGAATACGAATTGACGATAAACCTTCTCAAATGTGGTGGATCGTGTTGCTTTCCTGCTAAGTACTACGGACCAGTGAATGCTTTAGGATAGTTTCCAATCAATTAGTATACGATATACTTATTTCACAATAGAGCAGCCAAACCATTGTATCTGTAATACTTTTTATAATAATTATAGAAAACGGTTAATTGTGTAATAGTTTCCCGAAATTCACATTGCTTTCCTGATGAATTTTGATAATGTGCTATTAATTAAACATTTCATTTCCACGATTAAATAAAATTTATGATACAATACCTATGTTAAATCATTTGAATAATGAGTAGCGAAGGAGATCTATCAAGACCATGAACAAGACAGATGGATAAGGCTGAGAGAGACACTAAAAAGCTGAATGCTATTTACCGGAGGCAAATAATTGTTGAAAAATACCGACGGACTCGCTTCTCGAAAAGTCTCATGAATTTTTCTTTATAACTTAGAAGAGTGAGAAACTTAATGTTACACAATTTCTCAATGATTCGTCAATTTTCTTCTTCTTCTTGGTAGATCCTTGACCAAACGTAAGTTTTTTGTATCCTTTAACCATAATTCACCAAAAATAATCATAGTCTTCTAATCTTCGAAAGAGTAAATTTAAAATACTAAAAGTGTTCTAGAGGAAGACGCAGGACAGTTCGACCTTGCGTAAGATTGACTTATGTTCCATGAGATACGTCCACAACAGGAGAGCTCATAGATCTCTGGATGCTATACGCTGTAACAAAGCGATTTATCAAGATATGAGTTACAATTATTATCGAAGAACTATTAGTCTCCACGTGAATTTTTATGTTCTGTTCGACGCATGATGCCTGCATCCCTTCTCAATTAAACTATTAATACTGATATTATTGTCAACACCTCTAATCTTTTTCATCCAAACAAGGTTTAGATTTGTTATATTAAAATTAATTTTAATATTCCAATACTGAATCGTCCCAGGAAGTTGAAGTAAATTTCACAAATTCATCAACGGAGAAGACTCAGAACTTCTACCCCCAGTTTCAGATTTTCAGAACTATAGTACATGAGTAATACTTTCCTGACTGATTCGCTTCAGAGGTTGTGACGTACAGAATGTATGAGCTGTTTACGCTCCATTAACATCCGTTGGGATTCTCCCAGCGGCAGCAGAGGTGGAGGTCGCCTGCATACGAACGACTGGGACCTGCGACTCTACATTCACCTCGACCCCGTGCTGCACATAAACTGCAGTCCTAGAGGAGACACACAAAACACTCTGAATTACGTTCTTCCTCCGCACTTCTACTGGAGCCGGATGTCTCAGGTTAAAATACTGAGGAGACTGAAGCATTTTAACCATTCCACACTTTTCTGTGCAGTAGTAGAATATGGTTAGTAATGGGTCAATCTTCCTTAAAGCAGTGGTCATGTCACTGTTTAACAGTTTTATTTCCAATATAATCTCTGAAAGGGAAATATGGCTAAATGATTTTATAGGAACTGTCATCGACCCAGCATTTTAAAGTAATCACCAGTAATGAATACTCAGACCACAGGATTGTCGAATACTACAAAAATAGTGCTAATTTTTCTAAATCAAATATTACCGCAGCAAACAAAAATGGAAAGTAAATTAGAAGGATATAATACGCGTATTAAAAGAACATTGGGAACTCATGTGGATAAATAAGGAAATGTATACAGAAACCACAAAGAAAATTATCCTGTTCTTTGGTGACATGAAAGAAGCTATTGACAGAGTGAACTGACAAACGTCACCTTATATATAAAATCATAGAGATTAAGTTTGATTGAAAGAGGAGACTCTTCACGTTAGTGTAAAAGTACTACTAAAAACGAGAGTTGGACAGAAACCTGAGCTTGAAATCGTAATATGTTTGACAGAAAGGTTGTCTATTCTCAGAAGTTTTAAATCGTTATGTGGGAGACATGAAAACATTAATTACTGGGTTAAGAAGAACTTTGCACGGGGCTGGTAAACTAAATGCTGCTGATAACAGAGTAAACGTTACACTTGCAAAGAACGATAGAAAAAATAGAATTTTCCGTTAAAAACATGAAACGAGGAACAAAACAAAGACCGTAATGACAATTATATAAACCAAAAAAGTGTTTTGAGTAAATATAATAACAATAGCATGTAAATAATAGTGAACTTGTCAGAGAAAGTATGAAACAAGTGTTCATGGATTCCTATGCTTCTATTAAATATCTATCAGTTTAAATACTCGTTTTTACAACCCATACGATATGTTAAAAACATTTTCAGGATATTCTAGCAAGTTAGGAATGTTTTCAAGGTTAAAGAAGGCGTAGAAGGCTTATAGACTTTACGAAATAACACCAGAACACTTTGGCGAATGCTGCAGGGATTTTTTTTGAAGTCGGGGTCATTAGAGGCGGGATGGGACTTGGGACAAGGTACGGGAAGGAATTCGGGCCTGGCCTTTTGAAGAAAACATCCCGGCATTCACCTGGAGTGTTTTGGGAAACCAAGGAAAACCCAAATATGGATGCCCGGACCGGGATTCGAACCGTCGTTCTCCTGAAGGCGAGGCCAGAACGCTGCAATGCAACATCTTAACTGATATTGGGGTTCGCAGCATCTGACCTTTACAAGAATAATAATAATAATTAAAAAACGTAGTGTTTCATTATATCAAACAAAATGTTGTTATAAAAATAGAAAAACCAGGAATCACGGTGCCTTATACACGTGTCAAACTGTAATAAAAAGAACCAAATATCAGTATAATGTGAAGACCATAACGAATATTACACGTTAATATGAAGCAGAATTCAGTTTTATATACGGAAATGTAGTTACCAAGATGTGGAAGGTAAAAAAGTCAGTCGTAACTGTACGTACGTGATTTAATTTGATACAATAATTGTCATCAGATGTGAAATGATATTCACTTGGTGTTTTCATATTTTATTCAGACCAGTAGCCCGCGGTGTTTTATTCGCGCGATGAATTCGCTGGCGGCGTTGTGTTGGAAAGCGAGTGTAGGTTCTCCCTTTTTTGTGCAGGTAAATCCAGTTATACTGCATATCTTATTACATTCTGCGTATATATTCCGAATGTAATAAGATACTTTCCATAACAGGCTTTGCGGAAGCAAGAGGGAAAAATAAAACTTGTGCAAATACAGTGGCTATGAAGCAGACGATGCTCCAGGCGCACAATATTGCATTAAATTCTCGGTTGGAACATGAGTGACAACATAATATTTATGCAACATAACAAAAATTTGTAGACGTGATGATGCCAAAATTATTTAGAAAATAATTTTGTTTTTACCTTCCGCACAAGTGATGTCTAGTGAAAATACACTCAGATATAAATCTTCCCGAATTAAATAAAATACATTTTATAAAATTCAAAAGCCGTTTTAATTTGTCTCAACGTCGGCAACTTGCCGAGTTTCTATGTTGGTAATAAATTATTGTTTATCTTGAAGCAAAACTCCCAGACTTGGACATTTTTCTTGACAGAATATTGTTATCTGAACTCTTGTTTTAAAACTCATAAGTTACACCATCTTTTCTAAACTCACTTCTTGGATAACGTTACTGGAATTTAAAACTTTAGCACTAAATTTGACATCAACATATGCGTATAAATTGTAAATAAAAACAATTTTTAATAACTTATTAAAAGAAGCTGTGAATACAGCAATTGAGTCTACCGCTATGGAGAAGGATTTTTATATGATTAAATGAAACACAGCAATAAATCTCATTTGTGCCTCAGAAGTAAATCATACACCATGGGAATAACATAAAACACATTGGCAAAAATCTTAAACGGTCTGTAGAAAGTTGGCATTGATTACTCCCCTAATTCACCGCAGAACAGATGCTTTACACAGTGAGTTAAACACTAGTGCTTAAAGGCATAATTGGCCGGGTTTGAAGTTGAAATTTACTATTAGCTTCGCCGTTCGATCTGTGTACTAATCCCTCTTGTAAATCAACAAGTAATCACGAAATCATCCACCAACCGTGGTGGATGAGCTATAACCCTTGGAATTGGCTTTCGGGAGGGCACGGGTTCAAATCCCCGTCTGGCCTCCCTTTCCCCAGGTTTTCCATGATTTCATGGGTGTTCAGCCAGATAAATTCCGCTAGACACAACATTTCAACAGATTCTCTCCCTGTCTTTATCAGGTTATAATTTACCAAACAATTTTGAGATACTACTTCACCTGATAAAGACAGCGATGGATCCTGTTGAAACGTTGAGTATAGCGTAATTTATCCAGCTGAACATCCGTGCAAAGTATGTAAAAAAAAAAAAAATGTGGCACTAATACATATACGTTATTTGTCTAAAACATTTTATCGTTTAGCGCTGAAAAAAATATGTACGTCTAACTATCAAATTTTATGCTAATCGAATTGTCAGTTTCTCACATCGCTTTCCGAACTGTTATGGTATTGCTTGTGCCGATTCACTCATATACAGAAATCAAAATATCGGGAAATATGGGATGCAGGTAACCACCGGCGCTAGCAGTATTTGCAGGACTGAGGGAGACAATAGATAACCCGAGCTGGAGCCAAACTTGCTTGCCTGAGCCCAACTTGGAGTGGGAAGATTGTGTGCACAGTGATATCGCGAAGCACGACAAAATAACGTAATGAAGACAGTCAGTGTGGGACCATCGTATACTGACCAATAAACTATTGTCGTTCTGGTTTTTCAATGTTAATGTTTAATATATTATCCCAAATGGCGAACGAGAGAAGCGGTTGGCGGATCGCCGAGTGAAAGAAGTGTTCTTGATAGGGAAGAACAGCTGTGAACTCAGACAGTGTATGGTCGGGTTCGGATAAATTATTGATCATGGTCCATACAGTCGAGTGTGTAAACCGACGCCCTCGCCTTATAAACGTAAAGGTACATTCCCAAGGACCGTGCATTTGCCGGCCGCGCCGGTCTAGTTATGAACAGCGCACCGTGGGAAGAGACCCACCTCTGCTGGCAGGGATGGTTCGCCCCTATCCGTCACCCAGTCGGTAAACATCAAACTCCCGGGTAGATGAAACGACACTAGGCAACGTGGCGAAGAGGTGGCTGCGAGGTGGCGAGGGCTAACCTGCGGCGCGTGCTCATCCATACAATTCGGCTGCATGGCGCGGCCTAGAAAACCACGGGCCGTGGGAAACCACCATAATTCACCAACACCTCTACACGCGTTATGTTCTTTACACACTTCAAGCAATATCTTAACCAGTCTCTTATTTCCCAGTGATTCCCAATCCAACTTGTATCAGTTAGTGTTAAAACTACGGTAATTTCCTCCAATAAATCTAGGTGCTACCTACAGCTATCACTTTGTTTACACTAGTAATATTCATGAAACGAGACTATTGTTCTCGTTATGGTCTAGTGAATAGAATTACACATAGACCGTGTTTTAATTTGACATATGCTATCTTCCCACCAGGGCCGATTTAAGGCTACCGCAAGAACCGCAGTCGCAGCGGCCCCCAGCTTGAGGAGGCCCCGCCACGATCCCCTTCAAAATTTGTCCTTACTTCACGAACAACTTTGCTGCTAAAATAAATAATCTACAAATTTAGAATGTTAACAAGCGGCGTTCACAATAGACGTTTCCGAGGCGTGGAGTCCCACGAGAAGTCCTCCATCAGATTCAGTTTTGAGAAAGTCGTATCTGATGTAATTGAAATAGGCCTATATATTTAAAGGCTTGTATTGCTCTGAACTTGTTTCAGCAATTTATGTAATTTCGTTCGAATAAACTCATTCATATTTTTACGTTTCATACAAAAAGTTATTGAATTAAAATGTGTATGCCTGCTCACGTGTCTCCAACCCCAGAAACCTGTATGTACTAGCAAAGAAAAGCAAGAAAAGAAATTTCGTATACAAAAAGTATATTATAAATGTAATGGCTATAAAATTGAATACAAAAAAATTTAATTTGACACAATGGACAGCAGGGGTTAGCTAGAAATGAAACTGAAAGTAGTTGGGAGATATATATGTGAGATGCATTGATAAAACACCAAGACTCGGCGAAGTTGGTCCCGTTCAGCTAATACTCAATAAACTGCTGGCCTGTTTGTTCACAGATTTAGAGAAACCTCAGTTCGTCTCTTTAATAGTTGTTTGAGCTGTACGCACAGATTATATATATTGTATTGGACCGCCGGTTCGAGAGGGGGGAGCCAATACGTTGATGAAATATAATTATTAATAATATATATGACATCCAATAAGTTGGTTATTTGGTTAAATAGTGAACTAGAACCATTATTATTTTACATAAATATTATACTCAATTTATTAAGTCTTCTGGCTTATACAAGGCCGGGTATAGTTAACGTTACGTTAAACATAATCCAAAGACAAACAAACAAGCAGTATCCGACATTTACAATCCGCCGGATAAAAGCAAACATGAAACTGATTTAAATATCTCAATAATTTGCAAAGTTAACATGATATCAAAGTGGCATCACAGGCCAACAAGTTGAAGTTAACATTCACAAAACAAAGAATCCCAGGGCGGCGTTTTAAAGTTAAAAGCATCGTCTTGAATTTAAAACAATGAGCAAGATGCTTCGAATTTGAAGTTAAAACATGAAAAGTTTGGTTAGCTCAGTGATTTTAGGATGAGAGCAGAGTCTTATCTCAGGAGTCGTTTACGGATTAGCAAGCCTCGGTAAAACCCATTGGAACTGTGGACCCATGCATCGGTACTTTACCATAATAGCATCTTCTTGATGAGGTGTGGCACGCTCAGTACCACTGCAGCAACGAATGCCAAATAAGCGGATATGCCCGGATTAGCACATCAGCTTCCAGCCCATCAGCCAGAAATGCGATCAGACACTGATCAACAGCCACGAGCGTATCGGGAGAACGTCCGCTCAGCAGCTCGTCTCGGCAGCAAGTGAAGTGAATATGGCGTCGTGTCCTCTTCTCCGGCAAAATCAGCTTCCTCTCCGCTCATGAAACAGAAGCCGTGAATTAACCCCTGTGAACCCCTGTAGCCGTTCACGATTGGTGCATTGATATATGTCCATCATCACGTGTTTCGTATCGCAGCTAACATTAGCTACGCGCTTCCCGCACATTTTGCTTGACCTTGTCGGGCCACTGGGAAGGGATGAGGCCAGTACACTCGGGAGCTAACGGTTTCCCGCGCTACCCCTTTTGTGAGCCATAGGCGTCGGCCTGTCGGCGACACTGGGCATTGTCCCGTCCTCTGAGCGTTCAAAACTGCCGTTCCAACTTCCTACATCCAATATATTTTCTGAAGAGCAAGTTTTGTAGAAACTAAACCATATAACAATAACTTAGGCTGCCCGGTTTTAATATATGATTATTCACCTATGAATTAACCCTATCATTTATAATATTTACAATTTAATAACTGAATATTACCAAGAAAATATGAATATTAATTAATTACTTAATAAAATTCATTGTGGATGACTCTGTCATACCACAATATGTATGTGTGTGTGTGTGTGTGTGTGTATAAAGTCACGAAAATTATTAAAAGTGTAGGCAATAGTACTTCTAAATAGAAGCAGGGGGCCCAGAAATCAAACTACGCAGGGGGCCCCAAAATTCCTTAAGCCGGTCCTGCCTCCCACTGTGAGTGTTTTCGATCATCGGTTAGTCGTATCTTTATATGAATGCAGATATTGTTTTAGTGCATAAAATGCCGGATAAGAGTCGTATGGCCATTGTGTTTGAATGCCGGTAAATATATTATAAAATACTGATAAGGAAACGTAGTGGGTTAATCAGGAGACACAGAAGCCGTGTGTGCCGGTCCAATCAGTGAGGTGCGGTGCTCATTAGACTGAGGCCTTCCCTCGCCGGTGCCGCAGACAGATTTAATGCCCGGGCGGCGGAGCAGCCGCCATTACTCATCTCATTGTTCTGCGCCGACTGATAGCATCTCAGCGGCGCGCTGGGTGAACAGGTAGTGGCGGCTGTGAAGGAGACAACGGCGGCGCTATTACTGAGGACCCGATATGAGCACACTTTCTTTTGATCGCGCTTCACAGTAGCTCTGACGTAGATGCCTCATTGAAGTTAAACCTAGATCTTTACGTACATACGACGGTTAAACTGTCCTCTCACCATTCTTAGGAACATAAGAGCAATGTTATACTGCGTTCAGTTAACATAGGTGAATCAAGGTCAATCCGCTCCATCCCCAACCGGCTGCCACTGTTCCTGCATGAGTAAGGAAAAGAGTGTCCGCTGACAAATTTCTTACTCGCTTAAGCTACGTTCCCACAATCTCTTGTACCGGAGGGGGCACCTCATTAGCTGAAGTGTAGGGACGAGCGCGCGCCGCAGGTTAGCCCTCGCTTACCTCGCCGCCACCTCTCCACCACGTTGCCTAGTGTCGTTTGACACAGAGCACTTTACAGCAACAGAAGGAATGCGCACCGCTTCTGCAAACCGATGGCAACAGCGCACCGCTACATACGCCTGTGATGTTTACCGACAGAGAGTGGGTATCTGCGTCTCGTCCCCGCTGGCAGAGGCGGCCCCGTTCCCATGACATGTTGTTGAGTATCCGTCCCGTCCCACCTTCGTTACAAGACGTCGTGGGAACGCGGCTTTAGGTGGACAACAGCGGTCTGCTCAGAGATGTAGGCCGTGGGTGGGAGCGATGAGGTGAGGAGCGGGGCAAGGGGAACATGACCTCGAGCCGCCAGTTGAGGGTGAACAGGGTATATTGCAATCTTCATAGTAGATTTGGGAAGACACGACCAGCATTAGTTAAATCAACAAGCTAAACTTGAAAGAATGCTTAATATTAGTGTTAGTTTAACCCTCATTTTTGACTCCGGAATACACGAATAGAGATAATTCAATCCTCAATTTAGACTTGAAAAGACATGACCAGTTTTTGTTTATTTCTCATGGAAAAATAAGGCGAGAGATAGTTCTAATACCATGTGTTTTATTGGAAGATACGACCAGCTTTATTTAAATCGACACATTATCGTTGGGAAGTAACGACTAGTACTAATCTAATCCTCATAGTAGTCTTCAGAAGATATGAACAGTTTTCTTAGTACATATCAGTCTTATTAGTCTTAGTTCTTATGGTATACTTAGGAAGATGTAACACGACTAAGTTTAACCCTTCTGTTAGACTTGAAAATATCTAGCCACTGTCTGCTTTGTTACTCTCTACGTCATTTTAATATTTGCACTAGGCTTAGGAAGTTAGGACCGGTATTGGTTTAAAACTCATAATAGACTTAGGAAATAACGACCCGTACTGGTTTACTCCTCATATTTTGCTCAAGAAGATTCGATCAGTGCTTGTTAGTCCTCATGGAGATTTGGGAAAGCAGTATCAGCGTTTTATCAATCCTGTCAATAGACTTGAGATGTTTCTGCTGGCGTGGTTGAGGCGTCTTACTGAGGATTGAAAGGTCCTCGGTTCGAATCCCAGTCTCGCCGGAGATTTTTAAAGGTCCTCAACCCGTCCTTGTAATTTAAAATACCACACAACGCTACCGTGACCTTTGACCTACATGTTAAACTGTACGTCTCCTTTACCCGTAGGATTACCGGATTAAGTTAAGGTAGCCACAACAGAGGCGCATGCGCGGCAAATAGAAATTCTGTCAAGCCGGTGGCCGAACTATCCTTTGGGATCTACGACCAATAATGTCATACGCCCTTCCTTTTTACAATAGATTTGGGATGATAGTGTTGATGTTAATTTAATACTCATATTAGACTTGGAAAAACAGGAGCAGTGTTTCTTCAAGTCTACTGTATGCTCTGCCCTTAAGGTTTGAAACGTTACTAAGGTGAAAAATATCAACAACATGGGGACACCATAGTAATAAATATCTACATGGCACCGAGCGTGGTGGGTGAGTGGGTAACGCTCTGGCCTCGCATTTGAGAGAACGCCGGTTCGAATCCCCGTCCGGGCATTCATATTTGGGTTTTCCATGGTTTCCCCAAATCACTACAGGTGAATATCGGGATGCTTCCTTCAAATGGCCATGGCCGAATTCCTTCCCGTTACTTGTCCGCAGTCCCATCCCGCCTCTAATGACCTCGACTTCGACGATGCGTAAAGCCATAATTAAAAAAATCTAAATGGTATTGAAAGGAATTGAAGGTAGTTACAAGACGGCATCGTCATGCCTAAAATACCCAAGAGATCGAAAAAATTCTTACTGATCCGCTGCTGCATGCTAAACATAGCAAGGTGCAATCTTAAAGTACATCGCCTTCAATATTTCATGGGACGGAGCGTAAAATGTAAGAAATTTGAAGGATGCAGGTAGGTTTGAGGTGGAGGCCATGTTGCAAAGTCATAAAACTACTAACTTCTGTCCATGCTGAGGATCTTTTCTCGAGGATCATTGCTAGAGGACCTTTCTCGATGCTAAACGCCAAGAACGAAACGCCATGCCCATTTATTAAACGAGAACCGAGAAAGTCTTCGGTGATTTAAGAGACTGGCATGTGGTACAGACTGGCTGTAAAGCGGGCTGACTAACCTTGCCTTAGTTTGGAATAGAATTTCAAAAGGAAGATAATCTGAACACATCAAAGTGAATTTATGATACAGTGGAAGGATTTGTGATCATCGGAACGCTGACTTAAAGCTTTCACTGCCGCTGCAGGAAGAGGTTTAAGGCTGAATAACAAAATAGTAATTCACACCGTTGACTTAATTGGTTGCAGAACCCTGATGACACTAGCTGTCTGAGCACGGGATTACGTAGTTCTAATCCTGGCGGTGGAAAAAAATGTTAATCGTCACAACTTGGCCAACAGTGGCCCTCAATTCTTAATCAGAGTAGGAGCCGGCTTTTTCCCCTCTTTTCTTTCATTCATTCATTTTTTTTTTTTTTTTTTTTTGCTTTAAGCCTCGTTGACGGCTAAGGTCATTAGAAGCGGGATGGGACCGGCGACAATGAACAGGAAGGAATTCGGCCATGGCCTTTTTGAAGGAAGGATCCCAGCATTCACCTGGAATGATTTGGCGAAACCATGGAAAACCAAAATCTGGATGCCCGCACGGGGATTCGAACCTGTGTCCCTAACACAACAACATAGTACACTGATCATACGCAAGCTGCAATCATCCACACAGTAAAAGAAACACACAAATACACTTCCATCACTGTGGAAAGGCAAGACGAAATCATCTCAACTTAAATTTCTAAAGATAGAGTTTCCACTAACCTAAATTTTGGGGAAAAAAATATAAATAAAGAAGAACATCAAAATAGGACTCTCCGAAGCCGAATGAGATCTTGGCAGTAACTGATATTGGTTATTTCTTAACTACTTGCAGTCTAGTAACTCAGACGATAAGACCCTCATCTCCCAAATTCTAGGTCATGTGTTCGTGCAACCAAGAAAACTTACGCCAAGGTACTTGAAGTTGAGGACCCGAAGTTAAATTGCGGGCCTCGGAAGGAATGAATTAGTCGTTCTACCTGTGATAAACTGGATTAAGTTTGTCAGAAGCTTATTCCATAAAACGGCGAAACTGCCGGGCGTGATGGGTGAGCGATAATGCTCTGGCCTCGTATTCAGGAGGATGCGGGTTCAAATCCCCGTCCGACCTTCGAGATATCGGGTTTCCATGGTTTCCCTTAATCACTTCAGGCGAATGCCGGTGTGATTGCTTCAAGGGCCATGCTAGAATTCTTTCCCGTTCCTTGCATCAAGCCCTTTCTTGCCTCTAATGATATATACGTTAACAAGGCCATAAGGAAAAGAAATCCGAAATGCCATAACTGCCTTGTAATCAGTATGATATTAATAACGTGAATTTACTGATTTGTACATTTTATGGAATGGCAGAATTGAAAGTTAAAATAAATACCAAGTGATTATTAACTTCACAAAAAAAATGGGAATACAAGATAATCTATCTAGGGTTTCAGATTATTATTGGAAATATTTGTCAGGAACATTGAGTATAGACGTATTGTTATAATTTTTTTAATAAGAGAAAATGTTTAGAGTTTGTAGAAGAGAAAGACAAAATATAAATATTTCAAACTTAAGGTATAACTAGGAGCAATAATTAAAGTAGAAAAACATGCATGAGTTTAAAACTAAGCCAGGTTTCTGATTTATTGCAAATGCATACGTCGCGTCTAATGAGGAATCCATACGGATGTGAAAGAAAAACATTAGCTATATATGAGAACCTTAATAGTTACTACTGATATTTCACCTTCTTTATAATTAGAGTACATTTACTCAATGGTATTAGAAAATAAAAACGAGGTAACGAAGTTCGGGGAAAAAAAACCCAACATTAATATTAGAGTACATGTTGAAATGTGATCAGATGTAATGGAACTTCTTTGTTGGTTAGGTAATAAAATTGGAACAGATACCTGAAGGAAAGAAAATAGATATATAAAATCGATTAACAATAACTTCAAATACTCTCTAATTTCGAATAATAAATTCAGACTCAGTGTGAACGTTAATAGAAGAAATGTGGTGCTATGGAAAGTATTCAGTATTAATCAAGCGATGTGATACTAAAGAACTAATTACCAGAGACAATAGATGGGTAAGCCTCAATAAAGAATATTTCAAACAGAAAGGATATAGAAGTGGTATACATTTTGAGGAATACATTACCAGGGAAATACACTAAAGGGACTGAAAATACATGTACGAATCAGTTTATTAAAGCCGATTGATAAACGATAATGAAGACAAGGTAACAGGGTAGGTTAAAATAGAGTATTATATCCAACCATGTAAGCGTGTGATTCAAAAACGAGAAAGGAGAGGTTAAGCGAGTTGATGCATGTAAGTGTGGAAATCGTAACCGTGCCATATGCTTAAAGCAACTAATTCAAGTGCTTAACTCTTCATGATTCAGTATTTCACCTAATGAAGGAAATGTGGTAACTGCTATAACTAGCAGTTGTTACGAGTATTTCGGAATTTTACATACGTGTGCTATTTGAGTAGTTAAATTTCCCACACTGTGTTGTAACGAACGGTGTAGGAATGCAATAAACCAGTCGGAAAACTGATGACGTACAAAAAGAAGTGCCGCTACTGTATATCACAACCTAAACAGGTTGACCGGACCCTTAACGAAGCCACTCCGCTGCAGCTCATATATTTCACGGCTGACGACGGCTTCCCCAGTATCCACGGCGCCATCGTGTCGCCTTCAAGGGGTGACCTCGAGTTCCTGGCACTTCTTGGTGAAACATCTGCTATAACCAACTCCATGTCCGCAAAAGAGAACAGGCTATCTATTGCTTTAAGGAGAGATACTTTTATTAAACCAATCAGCGCAAAACTCTGTGATCAGAATTAGAATAAAACAAGTTCATATCCTATATAGTAGATGATTCTTTGATTACATCAAAAGCAGTACAGCACTAGGAAGAAAAGAAAAAAGGAAAAAAAGCTTCTGTAAACAGACAAATCTTTTAATTTAAAACATTGATGCCGGATTCAGAAAGAAGTTTCTAAAACTATGTGTATGGAATATTGAAATTCACGGAACAGAAGCTTTGAACTGAAGCTTTAATATGAGAAAAGGGGAAAACTGAAATATTTTTAATGTGGTGCTATAGGAGTGAGTTCAAAATTAAATGGTTGGATAAGATAAGAAATAAATGTGTTTTTGAAACAATGGGCATGGAAATAAGTTTGTGAAGTATTCTCACGAAGCAAAGATACACAAAGAGTTTACTTGTTTTTATTTATTTATTTTTTTTACTTATAGTTTTACGAATTATTGATGTCGAGGTCATTAGAGGTGGGATGGGACTGGGGACAAGGGACGGGAAGGTATTCGGCCGTGACCTTTGGAAGGAATCTCCCGGCATTCGCCTGGAGTGATTATAGGAAGCCATGGAAAACGCAAATCTGACTGCCCAGACTGGGATTCGAACCGCCGTCCTCCCGAATGTGAGGCCAGCATGTTAACCACTCACCCACCACGCTTGGTGGGTTTACATTAAGCGGAGTGAATAGCTGAGGGATTAAATTATTGAGTAAGGCAGATATTGGGATATGTGAAGTTTGTAATGGAGGACATAGGGTGCAATGGGTATGTTCAAGTGAAATGATTATATCAGTATGGGAAGAAGTTGAGATTTGCATCAAACCGGTCGAGATACCGTTGTCAAAATGAAAAATACGTATAAGAACGTAGGTCTGGTATTTTGAAACGAAAAATAATCGTCACATAAGCATATTAAAACTGTGACATCTTAGTACGCAGTGATTACCTGCGATAAATTAGAGCATGGAAATATAATTTCAGTCTCCATTACATCGCTTGCTTGACATTCCAATTGTTTTTATTTTATTGATTTAACCCTAAATGGAATCTTAAGTACTTCATAATTTTTAGAATTCCAACATTTTGGGAAGATGACTAATTGTTATTATTTTTTAAAAAATCAGGCGATTGGTAGAACATTATCATGAAGTCACTATTCTTTCTGGCCATGGTATACCGTGTTTTTTATACTCGATACTACAGAATACAAATGGCGTTGTTTTGTAAACAGTTTTGTATTGACGTTCAGTTCAGTCAGTTTCGAAGCACCTAACTGAAATAGCTTCAGTCACGCCACACGTCAAAACTTGATTATGTTTCCGTATGTCATTGCAGAATATTTATTTTTGTGACTGTGTGGAAAATAATATCCATCAAATGGTAATGAGCTAACACTGTCTTCGTAAACATAAATAAACCTATTGACAACATTGCCTGGGTAACGTTATGACATCTAAGTATGTTCAGCATAAACGTAGAGCAAGTCTCAGATTCTTTGACACATTTTGGTCGTTGCTTACGGTAGTGAGTAAAACTGAGAAAGCGGAATGTCAGCAGCTCTCACTTTACGGATTAGTGTTTGGTATACACGAACAGTATCTAGGAAATAAAAACTTTTTCTTTGGATAATTTGTAAATTCATTGTTTCTTTCAAATTATGAGCTAAAAATCAGCGTAAAATTAAAGTTCAGTGTGCATTGAGACTAGTGACCAGGAAATTTTAGGGTAGTAATTTTTAAAATTCTGTTCCAAGAGAAACTTCAGCTGAATATTTTTCTGGCATATGACTAAGCGATGTAAACCAGAAGCAACCGAAAGACAGTTGTCACAAGTGAAATAATTTTCAGATAATTAATAATTAGTTGCGCACTGTGTTTACCGACATTTAAATAAAAGGACAACATTTTTATAGAGTTCATCGAAAACAAAGCAGCCGAAATATGTTCAATGTAACGAAGCAGGAGGCTATATATCGTTACAGTGCTTTATAATACTGCGAACACATTGTTATTTGAACTTGTGTGTCATACAGACCACTTATTCTTTTTTGCGTTTATGTTGTTTTTAAATTTTCGTAAAATACATAAAAATTCACAGTTAGAATCACAAAGTTATTTACAACCAGAACAGATATAACAATTAAAATCAAATAAAACTTTCGGTTCACTAAATCTTATTTTTCGCACTGCCAGAATTATTCAGAATCATATTTATCATGGACGCCCATAAGTAAGAACACGCGGAGGAAATTAATTTGTCAATAATGTGGCTTCACAGACCAGACTGAGGAGCCCGTGTTTCATAATTCTGAAACCGTCATCAGTACTTCCTATATTTTTGTTCCTGAAGTCGTTTTTATAGACTGCTAACATATGATTTTTCTACACCTCATTTCTTACGTTAAAATACTTTTAAAAAATCAGTTATGTAGCTCCACGTCTATGTCAATTACTAAAAAGCCTAGGTGATGGTATAGAAAGATCGTCATTCAGCTGGCCGGAAGACGTGTGAGATAAATCTGTAAACTTTTCCTGCAAATTTTTTTTTTTTTTTTTTTTTTTTTTTTTTTTTTTTTTTTTTTTGTAAACAGTGCTAATGAAAAATTATCCCAAATCTTGGAACCGTTAAAGGAGCGATTGTTTTGCACAGAAACCCGTTAAAATCGGTACTCATTTGTACTGGAAACTTCACAGATCCGTATACTGAGAAAAGATTATTTTTAATTAGTAAATTATGCTGATGTATATCAAGTTGAAATATATATCAGTTTACCTATAAATTGTTTACATCTACGCTTAAAGAGAATGACTGCAATTTTCACCTCTCCTTCCTTGAATTTTATGAAAAATCCCCTCCGTTTCGGATTCGAGCATTATATCTTTTTTCTGTCACGTTACTTCAAAACGTAGGATTATGCACATCGGATTTCGTAATTGCTGGTGTCATGTACTTACATGTTTTTGACGAGATCTTAAGTGGAATGATGAAAGCATCTGCTTAAGGCGTGATGAAGATAACAAAACAAGTTAGGTTCAGGAAGTCTTTATCTCCTGCGACAAATAAGTTATAAGTCAAAGTAGTGGTAAAACCGTTATTTCTCATGCTACCGGACAGAAAAATCCTAAACGAGTTTCTCACTCATTCACAATACCCAAAGCAATTCCCAGATACCGTTACTGAAAATGTCCCGTTATTAACTCGACGCTTCTCTTCCACTATTTCAATTGTTACTTAATTGGCACATGTTGAAACTTGCACCGTCATCATCTAACAATGGGCAGATCGGGACAGTCATGGAACCAAAATCCTGCTCGTCATACTCCACTGACATTTAAACCATCAGTAGAAGTAAGCACAGTTGGATCATCAACCATGTTAAACATTAATGTACCAGTTGAAAAAATTTATCAAACAATATTTTCATTTTTTTTTTTAACGAGCTATACTCAACCTATCTAATTTCTTCAATCAGGCATCATTTCGCTTATCTACAAGAAAAAAATAATGATGTTTCAGTGGACGATAAACATAACGCAATGGAATTACTGTCATTCGTAGCGTAGGACTATATAATAATCCTTTGATGTTGTGTTGAGGGTAGATTATTGTAAACACGGCTTGTCTATCCTTTATATATCACTATTACGGTGACACGTTCTAGGGAAGATGACAGTAAGTGGTTAGAAATATATAAATTTTAAACTAGCACATAATCTCACAAAAAGATAACTTTATTAATTTAGGAATTAGGCAGTGGCTTTTTGAAGGAACCATCCAGCATTCGCCTGGAGTGATTTCAGGTAACCATGGAAAACCGAAATTCGAACCCCCGTTCCCCTAAATGTTGGGTTCCAGCATTACAGCTCACCAACTGAGCTCGTTGTCGCGTATGTAACTGTACAATGTCAACAACATCGAATGATTTTAACTGAAAATGCTATTAACAAGAAAATATTGTATGAGAAGAAGTAATGATGGGTCATTCGGCGTGTGATGTGAGCTGTTTAACAAATTCTTTCCTGATTTTGAAAGAAGATGGTGGCTACACAATATTTTATTTTATCGTACAGTATTAGTTAATCATTTTAAACACTGTTATTCCAGTAAATTTTTTATTATTTCTACGTCTTTAACTTTTGTCAATTAATGTTCTTTATTGAGGAGTAGGAAATTAAGTATCAAAACCTGTCTGTTAATCTTCTCGATTCCCAGCTTGGTTTGCTCATATTTTTTTTCCATTTTTTGGAGCCTACACGCAAATAATAAAAATGCTGTATAGCTAAGTATCATGTTTAAGCGAAAGAACTGATCATATGGTGTTAAGAGTTCTCCTGTAAATGCTGTTACCACTAGTTGGTCACATTATGGTGCCAAGGACACTGTATTAAATATTATCGTGGTTATTGGTGTACTGTAATATTCAGAAAAAAAATGTAAAAATAATTCCCCTGTGTGCTGACCAGTGACGCCCATAAAAAGAAACTCGCACTACATCTGGTTTTGGTTATAAGTTAAATTGTAGGTCCAAGTCACTGCAGAGAAGGAGTTCCCTGCAACATGAAATTCTGCCTTTCTCTCGCTTAGACCATATGAATATACTTTGGTTCTTTGTACATTCCACTACAATAGAGTCGCTAGATTATGAGGCGCTACAAATTTATGCAATGCTTCGATTAAACTTCTACTGCGTGATAGCAACATTACTTCTTACAAGGGACACCTCTGACCTCGAACTCTCGGAATCGCACGAAAACATGCTTAGAATTACAAGCGATCGTAAACAAAAGTGGTGTGTGTCATTTGCATTCAACCTCAAGTAACATTTTAATAGAGAGAAACAAAGTAACAAGATATCAACATCATATGAAGGAAATTATACGTAATTCAATGACGTCAATGTATCATTAAATTTTCAATCAACAGTGCCAAAAATACTTTGTTTAAAGTACTTAATACAGCGCAAAACACGCGTATACGGCAGTACCACACACCTGACAGTGCTAATATTAGTGCAGATGCGGGACTTCGATGAGGTGGTTAAAACAAAGTTGAAGAAAACAATGTGCACACCTCACTAAGGCCACGTTATCTGACTCCATATCACTTTCGCATTCACGCAGTCCAATATCAACAGCAACTCTAATTATATTTTCAAATGATGATGTTGGTATGTCAATGTCATATCGTGGCGTTCGCCAAGCATATTGCAACATAGGCTACATGTAGGTGCAGCAAATTGATTGTAAATCATACAACAATAGGCTCTTTTCATTTGTTACGTGTTCGCCAAGGACTGAAGTTAGAAAACATTTCATGTGTTCTTTAGCCATTTTTCCACTTTTGCTTGCCTCCACATGAATGTTTCGTGGACCGATTGTTTCAAATTTCTTTAAAATATTTGGACCAAAAGAGCATGGAAAAGACACACACGACTGTTTTGTTTATGATCCCTTGTTATTCTAAACATATTTTCGTGCGGTTCCGAGCGTTAGAGGTCAAAGGTGTCCCTTGTTAGAAGCACAGTCTGGAATAATTCCTTACCTTTTCTTATACTGTTCTCTATTGTTACACGAAGTAATTTCTCCAGGTGCAGTTATGTGCCAAGCAAATTCTTTTGTTGTTCACAGAACGGCTTACATAGCTCTATTTTTCATTTAACAGGTTTTACACCAATTCGCCGTGACTTTAAGGATTAAAACATCACCCGCAGTCACTAATTCTTCTTCTTTTTTTATTACACCTTGAACCATCAAATATTTCAATATTTCATACTGTGTCCAATATGACATGAAAAATATTGTAAGAAGAATTTTCACTTGTGGAATCATTGATGCATCGTTTTCCTCACATGCGTATGAATTGTTGGTTCCTATAGTCGGACATTCACGACTGCTTTACAAACCCTGCCAGACTAGTTATTGCTGCGTGGCTGGTCGACTGGTCAGCATGACTATCTTCCCACGTTGGTTTATTGCACCTTGTTGCGGGCTGCAACTGCAGTCGCGTTTATTGTATTTGGTGTTGTCTTTTGTTACCGATACGGCTGCATAGTGTACCAACCAAGAATTATGGACCGCAAGAAGTAATAGTGCACCATATGGGCTCAATGTGTAAAGTACGGTGAAAGTACTTGCCTCCTCAGGAGCATTATTTAATTTTATTTGGAATTAAAATAAATCCAGACAATTTTAAGATTCAACCAGCCGCACTGTAATATAAATCAGTGGTCCACAATCACTGTGCTGCGGAACATCGGGTGCCGCCACAAGGTGAAAGGTGTGTCGTGAAAATTTCGACTGGGTTCGTGATCCATTCGTTCCGAAATCAGAACATCTTTCAATTAATAAACAAGAGGAACTCGCAGATTTAAAAGCAGACAGAACATTGAAATTAAAACTTCTTGAAGGACTTTTAAATACATTTTGGTTCTCAATAAGCAACGAATACCCGGCTGCCACTGATAATGCAGTTGATATGTTATTGCCATTTTCACCTTCATATTTATCTCAAAAGGTCTGAAATAAAAACATCAAAGAGGGAAAGGCTCTAATCCGTCGATATAAGACTAGCACTGTCAATGGTTTCTCCACGGACCAACCACATGTGTGCAGTTAATCAAGAACAAGTACGAGGGTGAATCAAATATATAGGAAACCAAGTACGTACTGAGATGTTGTTGCAGGCCATGTTTCCACAGTTGCTTAATTAATTACTAGTTGAAAGAACACACCTCATAGAAAATGACCATTCACCAACAAACATAAACACACATATGCAAATTCTCACTATCAACAACCACAGACACAACACAATCACTATACAGGAAAACTTATATATACAAAAAGCAAAAAATGAAGGCAAACAGGTACTAAACGACCAAGTAAACCTCACAAATAAAACGTTACTCAATTTAATATACACAAACTCGACAGACAAAACAAAATAAACACAAACTGTATAATAAAACCCCACACATATATACATCACACATAAATATAAAACATTCTAACAAGACCATCACACATACACACACTTTTCAAAACTCGCGCTATCGGCCCGAGACATGACATATACAAACAAAATGGCCATAGCAGACAACCGAAGGACGCGACAAGACATAAACAAATCAGCTGACGCTAAAAGACGACTGAACGATGATAACAAACAATATTGTAAATATGATACAGACAAAACATGCGTTGTATATGAAAACGGACATGCGCAGCTGCATACCATAGTAACAAATGTAAATAGTAAGTAACTTTTAGCTATAAAATATCTCATGCCGATAATTATGTAATAATAGGATAAAACTGTAAATAAAAACTGTAACACAGATTCTTCGCTGAGGATGCCTCGATGAAAGGTGAAACGCGTACGACGCAGCAATAAATAAACTAAACAGTTGCATTGGCGTGTTCTTTCAACTAGTAATCAAGTACGTACTATTTTTCATCATAATCCCCTGCTTTAGAAGTATACTTTTCTCAGCGTATCGGAATACTTTTGATCCCATAATTCTAAAAGTAAGGGGGTTGCGTTAGTAGCCAATTGCACACGAAGCTCTGCGTTGTCGTCTTCAAAACGTCGGCCTTCCAGTTCTTCCTACAATGGACCAAAAAGTAATCACAGGGGATAAGTCAAGGCTGGAAGGAAGATGATCAAGTGATGCTGAGTTCATTTTCTCCAATTTTTCTTGAGCGAGAGCTGCCGTGTGTGGGACCGAGCGTTGTTATAGAGAAGAATCACTCCATACTCACTTCTTTTGATTCTGGTGTGTAGTGGTGGACCAAGTTCCATAACAGGTTATGATGCATTTAAAAAATGTTTACGCAAACAGTACCGAGAGTCATTCACAGATCTGGAAACTTCTGATCACAGTCAAAGACGTGGCACCCATTGGCCAGACACTTTACGGAAACCCTAGGCTCCGTAAAGTAGGATAGCTTGAGTGCTGCCATAAATTACTCCGACCTCACAACAAATTTTGGAAACCGTCAGAGGTCGGACGTTCTCAATAAAGTTACGAATTGTGCGAATGTTCTGGTCTGTAATGCTCCTCTGTGGACGACGATCGTCGGTTTTGGCATGTTCACGGCCTTTCAGGAATTTCTTATGTTAGGCAAACACACGACTCCTGACTTTAATCTCCGCAGAATTTCGGTTGGTTTCTCGCTTTCACAAGCAAGAATTTTAATAAATACACGTTGCGCAATCGATGGGTGCACATCTTACTCCGACATTGTTAGATGCGTGGTAAGGCCAACAATCGCTCTTCCTCTTCCTGACATCCCCTACAAAAACACGCAGAAGCGCGTGAGCACTCTGAACTTGTTGCTCACTCAACTATAAAAAAATCTCGTTTATATTTAATTCTCCCTCGTTAGTCGTATCACATCGAAGGTATGAGTGCAACCAACACCATCTACATAGAAGGGCCGGTGTCTACGTCACAATACCGTTCTGACATCACATTATTTAGGCAAAGCAGTTGCGAAGATCGACTAGAGTATTTTTGTATTTTCTACAGTTTCTGTCAGTTGATTATGTATACACTCGGCAAGGGAAGGTATCTCACCGCTATCAGCTATCTTACGTTGCCGGCAAGCCGGAACACTTTATTCTTCATAAATGGAGCGTGTCTAACAGATCAACTATCATTTTGACCAGTGTTGCAATTTTTTGTTTAATACTGCCCAGTTTGCAAATTCGTGCTAAATGGCTTATTACAGATATGCCAAGTGTGCTTACCACATGATCGTCTAAAAAATTCTCGGGCTCGACTGTTCAAACTTCTAATGATAAATAAATTTACATTATATATTTACAACGTTATTATTATTTTTAGGGTTTTTTTTTTTTGATAGGGAATGATTGTGTCTTTATTCATTATATTTCATGTTTTGCAGTTTAATGATCTATGGTAAAGGGTGTAATATTTTTAGGATCGATAATAGGAGAAGAGAAACCATAAGTCTTTTATCGGGAGCTACGAATATGAGGTCAGTCAATCAGTACAAGAAAGGTGTAAAGGATGGTAGAGTTTGAGATCTACTCACGAAATGAGATGAAATAAATAGTTTCAGTTTAAGAAAACTGTTACCTTCATAAGCTGTAACAAATTTCTAGAACTGAAATGTAACTTTGTGCAGCGGAGACTAAATGTATTATGAACTGAACTATCATTATCTTCTTGGAAGGGGATTTAATTAGTGAGGGTGCTATAGAATATCGGCTTCGTTCCATACGGACACAATTAACGTAATCGAGTCAGGCTCAGAGTGGACACGGTATCGCAGTGCGGAAGGCTCTCTCGAGTCGCCCCCGACCTTTGTGACGACCTTTCGGTCCTTGCTGTCCCGAGGGACTGAGCCGCCTTTCAGACCCCTTGTCCACCGGTAATCCGCCTATCCCGGCGGATTGGAGAGGACACAGGGTGTCCCCACAGCGCACGGGGTAAGGCATCCGAAGAAGGTGTACTGGCTGATCACTGCAGTGTAATTCCTGCCTGTAATTTCCGTGTGAGATAAAGTCAGTTTTCTTTATAAAGCGACCTCTATTTGAAATTAAAAGAAGAGAAAGAAAGAAAATAACAGTAGAATAACGTATTTAATAAACAAACTTACTTTACTTTTACGGTCGTTTAAGCGACAGGTTTAGAATATCATCTTATTCCATGAACAGTCTCAGATAAAGCATTTGAAATAATAATTGAAATTGCAAACATTTTTTTAAATCAGTAGTACTGTATATTGATACACGGCAAGTGATATATTTGAATTTCTTAATTGTGGTGACATATATGGAAATACGTTTTTAATTAAAAACCAGTCAGAAAAATTCTTGATAATACTAAGTCTTTGACAGTTCACCTTTAGCGATGTTCTCAGAATTATCTCTGGTAGAAATATACGATGGTTTTTGTAAAAGACTGAAAGACCTTAGTCTAAATTCAGCGGGAAAGTTTTAATGTAATAATGACTGGAAGAGAATAAATTGTTCTGACTAGGCCAAATAATAACAGCTATTCGCGACAATACTTGGTTAAATGAGCAAATAACAGACAATTTTCGTGACTCATAAATATTATTAAAAATGTTGAATATAAATGTTTCGTTGTTCAGTGGGCATTGAATTATTGATCTAACAATAAGAAAGTTTATTTGTGCAAAATGCGCTAAGAATATTTAAATATTTCTATTTTTTTAAACTACCACGGATATTTGTATATATTTCTCATACTACACGCTTAGAGAGAGAGAAAACCTGCATACTTAAAGACTTATCTTTCCTGCAGAGCGTGAACATTCTTCACATACAAAAAATATTGAAATCTATTGACAGTTTACCATTCATTCCTTCAGTAGTTATTATTAATATTTCTTCGTGCAATATAGTTGGATAATGGCACACCATTCCCAATATGACAGTTTTAATACACTGATAAATTGCTAACTACCCACGTCCATGATGGTTTTGAAAACATGTGCTCTATTCTCATCAAGCGTGGTGGATGAGCGGTAAAACTGTGGCTTCGAATTAAGGAGGACGCGGGTTCGAGACCAGACTGAGGTTTTCCGTGGTGTCCCCAGACGACTTCAGGTAAATGCCGGAATGATTCCTTCAAAAGGCCGTGGTCGAATTCCTTCCCGCCGTTCCTTGTCCTTCCTCACGTCTGATGACCTCGACGTCAACAAGGCGTAAACCCACAAGAGGGGGGGAAAAAAAACCATTTTCAATTTTGACGTTAGTTCTTCAAGACACTCAAATCGGGATTCTTCTTTCTCAAATAAAACATAAAACAGCCTTTACATCAGAAAACACACACTGTCCACATATCCTTCTCTACTCTTCTTGATAACGTCATTGCGCAACTATTTCGGCTGCCTGGTTACATCTGTGTGTTATCTCATCTTCCCCGAAATAGGTAACAGTCTACAGTTCATATTCTCTGGTTTTAGTCGAAACAGACATCAAGTAGAAAAATAAACATTTAATATCCTTTATGAACGTTTACTGGAATAAAATCCTTTCAGTTTAAGAATTTAATATGAGAGAAAAAAATGATACGATTACCATCATGTGATATAAAAACTCGTGCTGTATCAGGACATGCACAACCGACGTCAGAAACAATAGGTATGTACAGGAGCCATCAGAAACAGCCTCGGGAGCGTTCATAAACTTCTTGGCTCGGTCTAGCGCGTGAGGGGTTTGGCTGGAAAGTTACTCTGGGCTACGTGGAAAAAAGGGGGAGGGGAGTTCCAAGTCAGGCCACTTAGCTTTTCATTCATATTATTTGTCACAGTTAAAATGATGTACTAGACCACACAACAGCATGTAAATACTCATTTCTGTAATTTAATTAGCTCCGTATGCAATTTCTAATAGTCTGACAAAACAGAACAGTACAAAATTTCTTCTGGAATCAATAGGTAAAAAAGCTACTTTCTACACGGAGGGTGGGGAGTGGGGGGGGGGGGGGGGGGGTGGAGACAAAAACACGTGGGGCTACTATTACTATTACTCCGCGATTCACTAAAAGTGTGTGGCGGAGGGTGCATTGCACCTATCCGAACGGGTAATAGTTTGGAAGAGATGTACGGGATATGGCAGGCCCATGGGCTATTGTGAGGAACCATCCCAGCATTCGCGCGGCGTGATCTAGGAAAACCATGGACTTGGGGGGAAGGGGGGGGCAGGGGAGGTTTACAGGAAGCCAAAATGGGGCTACTTGTTTTATGGACGTCCCCTTGCGAGTAATGAAAATTGACTAAATTTCCATACGTTGCAAGATAAGCGCCCACTAGCAGCTCCTCATCGGTGGGCTGCAACTAAAAACACGGTGATGTATTTCCTGGCAGCCATTACTTCAATGTCTGCGAAGAAAGCTACAAGATGTTTTTACTCATCTCATTGTGCTCTTCGATGTTGCTTCCAATATTTGGCTACCATCCTATCCGATATCCCGTATAGTGAGTGCCATCCCTCCTGCCTATATAATTAATATCTCCGGCAAGGCCACGCGATACCCCTGTAGCGGCCTGCCTCCGGTGCCACTGTGCAGAGCGAGCGGCGTTTGTAAAGCGATACCACTGTGCGGCCGCGGGGCGCACTTTACCTGACTCGAGAGCCAAACAGGACGTTTCATTTAGCAAAGAGACAGACACTGTGTCTCTCAGTTCCTCTTTTAGCGCCGAGTCCTTTGTAGAGCTTCTGTTTGTTGCAGTGGGGTGAGTATTGTCTTGTTCTGCTGCTCAGGCTATTCGACGTCCAGGGATTCACTCAGTGTAACTAAACTCAACAAAATGTCAGTTCCAATCTTCTTCGTTTTTAGTGGGCTTTACATGTCTTAGAGTGATATAAGTTAATTCAAGTAAGGACTGTAAGGACAATAGGATTATTAACTGGATTTCAATATTATCTTCAAGTGGTATGGGAAATGACAAGTTTTAATTAAGTAAGAAAGTTACAATTTATTTTGATATTATAGTCGTATAGGACTTCTGCTAGTATGAAATGGAACATGATCATAAAAAAATATAAAATATAGAAACTTATAATAATTTATAATGTTTACAAGTATCAGATGTGCATGAGAGTTTCATGAGAAAAGAATATCGCGTATTAAGGGCGTGGTTCTCCTTTAATACACCAGTTACTTGACTTGTGGATAAAGGAAGGATAAAAAACTTCAGTAAGAACTTGATGTCAACACCAGGGCAGAACCTTTGTTTCGAACGTTGCTTTTGCGTTTTCCTGTTGTTGTTGCACGAGGCACTCAAACAACATTCTTTTGACTTACCGAAAGAGAAGTTCCTGAGAATCATTCATAAACTACGTAGTTCGGTCTAGGGGGAAGAGGGGTTGGCTGCAAAGCTACTCAGGGCTATATGGGGGCGAAGGGTCCGAGCCACGTTAGCTTTTCATTCATATTATTTGTCACAGTTAATACACAGTAAGCAATTCTGGCTTTAAGATTAATACTTGTAGGGTGAATCAAGAAAAACAAAGATACTTTTATGGCGTTTGCTGATTTAGAAAATGTTTGATAATGTTAGGTGGGACAAGATGTTCCAAATTTTAAAGAAGTCAGGTCTAAAGTATCGAGATAGAATAATACTTTATAAACTATAGAAGAATCAAATGGCTATAATAAAAGTAGAGAATCATGAGAGACATGCATCAGTTAAAAAGGGTGTGAGACAAGGTTGTAGTCTATCACCGTTAATATTCAACTTGTATGTAGAGGAAGCAATAAAGAAAGTAAAAGAAAAATTTCCATGTGGCATATGTGTTCAGGGAGAAGAAATCAGTATGCTACTATTTGCTGATGACATTGTCTTGTTAGCAGAAAAGGCTGAGGATATTGAGAAGTTACTGAATGGCATGAACAAAATACTGAAGGAAGATTTTGGACTGAATATAAATCAAAGCAAGACTAAAGTGATGAAATTTAGCAGAAATGATACAAATACTAGTAGAGTAAATATAAAAATAGGATCGGATGCTATAGGAGAAGTAAGTGAATTCTGTTAGTTGGGAATCAAAATTACAACCGATGGCCGAAGCAGGAACGATGTTAAAAGCAGAATAGCACTTGCAAAAAGGGATATCATGAAAAATATAAATCTTTTAGTTTCAAATATTGATCTAGGAATTAGAAAGATCTTTTTAAAACTGTATGTGTGGAGCACAGCAACATGGACTTTAGAAGCTTACAGAAAGAAGAGACAGGCTGGTAGGTCATATTTTGAGACATGCTGGATTGGTTAATTTGCTGGTGGAGGGAACAGTCGAAGGTAAGAACTGTAGAGGAAGACAGAGATTAGAATATATGAAGCAGATAATTGAGGACGTGGGTTGCAAGGGATATGTAGAGATGAAGAGGTTAGCACAAGACAGGAAGGGATGGAGGACTACATCAAGCCAGTCGAAAGACTGATGACATAAAAAAAAAGAGTAAACAGTACAAAGTGTCTTCTGGGATCAGTAAGGAAAAAAGCTACGTGCTACGCAAGTGTGGAAAGGGGGGGGGGGATAGTAGAGACAGACACCACGTCGGGCTACGTGGGTGAGGGGGGGGGGGGGCAAAATGGAGCTAAGTGGTTTATTGACGCTCCCCTATCATTGAAATACCATCACAACATCAGCTTTGCAAAATAAAACAACTTTCAAACAGAAATAACTTCACTGAATTTTTTATTATTATTAATGTTTCAAATGATGATAAAGCATGTATTCAAAGTATGGTATATTGGGAATGTTAAAATCCGAAAGGAACAAACAGAGCTGCTACTCAGCGAGCAAAGTGACCACCAGTAGCTTGCCTGATTGACTTTATTACAGGAACATGATTCTAACTTAACAATGCTATCGTCTAATCGGGAATTTATAGCCAAAACAGCACTCCTGCAAAACAATTTCACTCAGAAACGGTAGATTGCATGATTTATTAGAAATAAATGCATAAACTGATGATAAAAAACCACAAATGTTCTAATAGCTTCTATAGATAACACGGTAACCAGACCGAGCGTGTCAAAGTAACTAAGGGCTTTGAATGGAACGAGTTATGATTTTTCCCGCGCGATGGTACTACCTTTTGGGCCCAAAAAACTCCGTGGGCTCTTTGCTCGACTCTCCCCTAAGTGTATTAAAATTAAAAATGAAGCTCTAACTAAATACTGTAATTTGTTTGTATTATATTTAATAACGAAAATACACTTTTTTTTTTTTTCACCTGCCAGACAGCACGAGAAATATTTTCCTACTTTCCCCAGTTCACCGATTTGAACAGATTGAAGAATGCTGTTGTAGAGCAAGAAAAGCAACTAAGGAGAGGTCAGTGAAGTAAGATGGTTAACCTCTCGTGAACTGAGAAACCGCACGTTGCCATGGCTCGAGATGGTAAAACAACGTTACCGAACTCTGCTCCGCGGTGACGTCGCGTCGGCCGGGTGTGTACGTGTGGCGCCAGAAGAGGCTTTGAGTTGTTTAACGAGTTAGCGACCAATCACCGCCAGGCGACCAACTTCACAAAACACTATTCGCGCGACAGCGCCGGAGTGCGCCGCGCACCTAGCCGAATTGAGTTACCGCACAACTTAACGGCGTCGCCCAAGCCCGCGACACAGCTCCAAACTCTGACGCCGTTAATTTACATACACTTAGAGTCGCACCTGAAAATATTCGCTAACCTTCAGAACCCAGTCAGAAAATTATTTGGTCTTGCTGCTATGACACATATTTCCTCGTGAAAGAAAACAATTGTTGTGAAGATTAGAGAATAGTTAAGAAGGGAGCAGATATCGACACGCATAGCACGTTAATAACTGGATCCGTTTGTGGATGGAGAAATACTGAACTATTGTTACTTTCGGTTTACTTACAGGGTGTTTCAAAAATGACCGGTATATTTGAAAAATCAATAAAAACTAAACGGGCAGCGATAGAAATTCACTGTTTGTTGCAATATGCTTGGGACAACAGTAAATTTTCAGGCAGACAAGCTTTCGAAATTAGTTACAATTTTCAACAACAGATGGCGCTGCAGGCTATTTGAAAGATATAGAAGTAAATGCAATCTGTGAGTTCGCCATTCTGTAAGTCATTTTTCTATTGTAAGCGTGTTCTGTTCACAGATTGCAAGTTTGCTGTGAAAAAATATCGTACTTTAGATTTTTCCAGACTGCAGCGCCATCTGTTGTTGAAAATTGTAACTAATTTCGAAAGTTTGTCTGCCTGAAAATTTGCTGTTGTCCTAAGCATATTGCAACAAACGGTGTATTTCTATCGCTGCCCGTTTAGTTTTTATTGATTTTTCAAATATACCGGTCATTTTTTAAACACCCGGTAGCTGCAATACGCATTCACGATGTTAAATAAAAAAATCGTAAAAGAAATGTCAGTTGAAGAACTTTCAGACTTAAGCTAAAAGATTAAAATGTAAACGTTTATTCATATGTCTTAATCGTTCATTTGTTTTAAAGTACTGTGTGCCTAAAAATTGGAATACATCTCAACCAATTTGGATTACCTTGCCGTGGAATTTGGCCACTGTAGAAATAGCACCAGAGATGTTATATTGGGAAGCAAAAGATTAGCTGTTAATATCATCATTTATTTTGGCTCCACCGAGCATTGGACCTGGTATTCGAGCGTTTCAGATCTCTTTCCAGATTTCGATTTTCCATTGTTTCCAGAAGTCAGTCCAAGCCAATGCCGCGGTGGTTTCTCTAAAAGGCGATGGCTGAATTCTTTTCCGTTCCTTTCCCCCATTCCTTTCCTACCTCTAATGGCTTTAACTTCCACGACGTATAAAAGCTCAAAAAAAAAAAGGAAAAAAATAAGCTATACGTTTGGCTTTCTCTGTAGTCAATTTTGTTGTGCTTGAAATTCTTCTTGCAATTTTTACGGTTTCTTATGATGTTTAACGACTGTTTAATGGTTTTATTATTTCTGTATTTTAACGAGCCAACGATAATGCGCGTAGTGTAATGTCTTAAGTGTTTCTATGCGTGATCTACTGTGGGTAATAAATTAACCTTGCACTTCCACTAGTACGGATGAATCCAACTTAGTTTGCTAGGCTCTGTGTTTCTCCGATCATTCTCTAGAAACGATTCTATTCTCGTAAAGCGTTCACCACTGAGAATGTATCAAGAGCTAATCATGCCAGACACAAATAACCAATTGGATTGGTGTCGTATTCGAAACTCTGATCAATTGCAAGTTAATGTCTTTTTTTCGGTTATTTCAGCACTGGAAAGCTGTAGAAATAGAAGCTAGAAATGAACAAATAACACAAGGGTGTTTAAACTTGCATTCTTGGTTGTTCTTTCAGGACAGATCCTGACAATTCCACAAACAGTACAGATAAAATACTTTTAATTCACAGGCGATTTTTACCGTACGAAGTAGTTACAAGTGTTTCGTGTTCTTTTCCAAAAAATATAATTTCTTACACAGCGGTCCTTTAATAGCTTACCGTTCTTTCACTATTGGTAAACGAATGTTTAATTAGATCGTATTCGCAGCTCTTGTCAACAATTCTACAGACATGTATAGAGACATGTCGAATTAAACATAATGTCTAATAGCTAGAGGGGTATTAAAGGTAAGTGAGGATTGCTTCTGAGGAATTGAAAAAAATCTTCTATGAAATAGCGGACCCCAAAGTCTGAATCGATGGATTGAGATTTGAATGACGATTCTACCAAATATCACTTTCAAATCTTAACTTTGGTTCTCATCTTGGGGAAAGATCAAACCACAATTTAGTGCTAGCAGGCGCGTTTGTAACACCAAAAGAATATCTATTTTAGTACAGGCAAAATGGTCAGGCCTTAACCTTCATAGTACAAATTTTCAACGAAGGGGTTTTATTAAACCTCGAAATAATAATGAGACAGTTATCATCGGTGCAATAAGAACCTCTTTAGAGTTAATAAACCGGACTATATAAATGTTACACTCAATTGTCGAGTTGCAGCCTGATACGGAAGTGCCTCACAGTTTAATTTAATTTAATTTAATTGAAATAAAGCACACGCTCCGGTGGCAATTTCCCTACACACCCAACTTCCCCCCATCCTGCACCCACCTACATTTTCCCTCTACAAATTTTAACTTTAAATTCTTTTAACGTTTTCGGTAAGTTATTCATCATTTCCCCTGGTAACTCATTCCAATCCCTGACACCCTTACCAAAAAAAGAAAATCTTCCAGTTGTTGTGAATCCTCGCTTCATCGGCAGAGTGTGAAAGAGTTACTCTGTCACCAGAGGCGGCAACTGAAGCGGCTGCCAAGAGTTGGCGAATGCGTTAATGAGGCTGTCTGGCGCACTCATTGCTCTTTGAGACCAGACACGGTGACTCTCAACGCGTCTCCCCTATTGAGGAGTGGACGAAAGTGCTGACGTGGCACCTGACATCAGGAACATCACACGCCGGCTTTGTATTACACCAACATAGCGTCAGCAGCGAATCTGGGCTGCGCTTAACATGTGCTACTAATTAACCGGTAGCAATTAAAAAGCAGTCGCATTTACTGCTTAGAAGTTACCATCTCAAGACAGAGGAAGTACTCAAAGAAGAAATTTGAAGCGTTTGTTTGATTTGGTTTTCACGAGTTGGTTCTTGAAATTCAGGTCTTCGTTTATATAATGTGACCTTAAGATGTACATGTTGATTAACATAGTTGCAGCTCTTTATAAAAGGATTAATAACCTCCTAAGTATTGGCTTAATGCCCTGGTTATCCACAGCTATTTAAAACTCTAATCTAAAGATCTAAGAGAATAGAAGGTTGTTGTAATGCCACCTGTATCAGCACATCCCGGCAAATCAAAATTGGCACTTTCCACCAACATTTTCTTACTATTTCATCAATTCTCTTAAAAAGTTCCCACTCAAATCTAGATACAGCTGCACTGCAATAAGATATTCTGAAGAGTAATTCTCATTAAAAAAATATTATTTGAATTAATTTCAAGATTTTTTAATAAATATTCAGTGCTTAAATAACTTATGGTAGAAGTTAATCACTGAAATAACTACATATAATTAAACTATCAAGCGATTCTGATGTTAATTACTGCAAGAAATTAAATGGCTTGTTAGAGGGAAGTTTAAATCATGAAAAATACATGTTTATTCAAATTGTAGCTTTAAAGCAGATTAAATAACCAAAGACAAAGGCAGGATAAGATTTTAGGAAGGAATAAACTAGTTATCCTGGTATTAAAAAAAAATTCAGAACGTGTAGAAGTATTGTTTCACTGTCATCTGAGGTTAGTTAGGCTGTCGTTAATCTAAGTATGCAGTCATAAAAAGTGCTGTTAACTACATAGTAATGTGTAACCGGCCCTGGTAATGTTCCTCATTAACTTCATGTACAAAATCGAAAATGTCACATACGTCCTATGGCTGAATACGAAATTTCGTTGAATTGTTATCGCTAATTCCTTGCAAGCATTACAATACCTTACAAACACGTAATTAAGCTTTGACACTAAAAGTGTTAGAAGGTTGCAGGTAATTCAAAAAAAAAAAAAAAACACGAAAGTATCTTCTGAAACTGGAATTTATTTCACAATTTCAATGCTTCTACCGAATAAAGAGATGTATATTCATTTTTTGTATCCATAATGTAAACTGGTCAAATAAATTCTACAGCAAAATGAAAAAAGAACGCCCTGTTGGCAACGATTCGACGGTTAATTGTTTTTGAATCATCAAGTCAATGATAAGAAGTGAATGGAAAATGATCTACTCGTAATCAGTGTACTTGGTATCTCAGAGAGAGAGACGATATGAAAAAATATAAACAAATTACTAATTGGAAACAGAGTTCAATTATGGTCGCGTTTCTCAAAGTGGAGTACGCGAACCGCTAGGGGTTCACCAGTTGATCGTAGGGTGTTCGCGATAAGATTTCCATAATGGCAGATTGGCTATCTCATGCGTATAAGACGCGCAATGGTGAATATTGCTCATTGTTACTAGTAGTGAAGCTAAAGAAATATAAAAAAAGGCGGCAGTTTTTTTATCAAGGGGGTTTTCTAGCGCCTGGGACATGTTATAGGGATACGTGCCCTTAAAAGTTTGAGAAACTCTGAACTATGGCATTAACGAAACAAACAAACTGATAACCTGAAATGTAATAGATTAAAAGCAAAGTGATTTCTCTGTAAGTACGTGTGCCTGGCTACCGTACTGGTTAGTGTTCCACTTGCTGCTTCCCACAGCAGACCACACCTCCCCTGGCGGAACGCAACACCTGCTACGGGAGCGAGCTGTCCCTGGAGGCTGTCTGGCTTCCTGACGGAGGGTCGTGGGTTAACAGCCCGCCGGGGCTCGGCGGCCATGCATAATGCATAGCAAGGGCGAGGTTAGATCCCGTAACAGGTGGCGGGGTAGGGTGGCAGCAACCCCGCTAAAACCGGAAAGCTATCGTAAAGAATATACAACTCAATAAAGCTGATGACAAAAATTTCAGTCAATGACACTACCGCAGGTTTATCATATAAATAAAATGCCTCCACTCTACAGAAAACCATACTGGATGAAAGAAACTTTGATGAGCTACTATTGTACCATATGATGGCATTTTTCAGTTTTAGTGTTACGCAGCCAATTATTGAACATACTTAGTATTATTTACATTAAAAAACTGATGTCCAAATCATAAACCATAAGTAAAAATATGAAATTACGAAATGTATAAATTTTGGTGATTACGCCGAACCTTGTCCTGATAACTCATTCATCCTGTAACTGCACAAGTAGGCCCAATCCTAAACATGGAAATGAGTCGAACAACAGTTGAGTCATGGAGTGGAGGTTCAGCAGGACAGCCTGAATAACTATTCGCATGAAGCGAGGGATTCATAATAAAGACCTCAATTTTAGTTCAAGCCAGGTGAGAGAATGGTTAACACTAGAGCATGGCGTTCAAGAGGACGTGAGTTCAATTATTGCTTCGGCCATCCAGATACTGGTTTAATATAGTTCCCGAAATATTTCGAGGTGAATGCCAGAATAATTTCTTCAAGCGGGCCATGGTAGAATCCCTCCTAGTTTCTTGCATATGTCCTCTGTGACTCTAATGTCATCAAGTTGTAAATCGTAAGGAAAAGAAGTATGCATTGTCGCAAGTTTTCCAAAGAAATCTCAATAGAGAGGTGACAAAGAATAATAAAAATTCAAGGTGCCCAGTTTGAATTTTTGTAATGCTCGTTGTATGTATAAGGAGTCTGCTGAAATCGCTCCTTCATGAAATGCGCTAAACTGTCATGGCAGAAAGAAACTTGGGCTTCTTATCTTTACTATTATAAATCTGTAACAGGAAAAAACTTCAGAACCACGATTTGAAAGTTAATGGTCAAGCTCAAAATCTGCGCTTTATAAGGGGACCGGGGAACGGCGAAGGAATAATCATTCGTTTGTACCGACACATGATAGGCGTCACAGACCACACTAAATTCCAGATAAACGCACCAAAGATCACAATACAACAGAGATAAACTTAACACCTTCTGGGTTCTGTTAACTTTTCTTTTTTTCCTACATTATTCTGGTAACTTATGTCTTCAGTTTTCTGAAATGTAGTGCAATATAATCCACAGATAACGTTAACCAAGCCACTGCATCAAAATTAATACTCTTACAAGCGTAACGAAACTGTGAAATCGAATATACGGTAAGGTAGAAAGTGATATGAGGATCCATTTCGTTTGTCATCGCTATTCTTCAGCTAATTTTTAAATAAATTCGAGTTGAAAGAAGAAGACTGAAACTTTAAACTTACCGGTCAGTCTCCGTGGCGCCAAGAGATTGTGAAACGAACGTTATCACATGAATCTGGTGTCCAAGTTGGACAACAGAAACCCTATTTCTGATGGACGTGCAGGAACGGGATTCGTGTCTTATCAGCGTGGCAACACTGTGGATCGGAGACTAACTGGAGTCATACTAGCTGGGATCTTTGTTTGAGTAGCGATCAAGGAAGCGATATGGCGAAACTCGACTTCTCGAAGCTAGAGTTGCTTACAAACAAGACCGGAAAACCCCATTTAGATCGAAACTTAGTACTCGTCACAGAAACTAGGAAGTAAAATGAAGAAACTATTACTAGTAATCACGTACTTCAACATGTGGCTTTGCTTGTTTTCGTTCTGACCACAATCTCACCAACGAGGTAGAATACCGTGATATATACCGCAGAACGCACAGGTAACTTTTTTCAGAACAAAGCGAAATAGAAAGTATGTATTCTAAATAAGCACCGTGGGCCAAAAATTAATATATTTTAATGTTTAACTAAATGAATTACTGTTGCACATATTTCTCTTTAGCTTATCTAGGTAGGACGCACATTGAACATATATTATGTTCTTTAATTTATATGGTATCCCCTGCAACAATGTGATTAACTAAAGAATATAACACATGTATAAAATATTTATTCATTTACCTATTCATTCACTGCGAAGTTTCAAATTTAAGATATATTTCCGAGAAGACCAGAAACTTTTTCGAAATATTTTCTGCAAACATTCTCCATCAGCTCCTAATAATAATAATAATAAAATTTTAAAAAAATCAAAATTTACGAGAATAATTATTGCAAAATTGTAATATTGATGAGATTAGTAAATTTTAATTTTCATCACGTTTGTTTCAAGCTACCTTGAGGTGTTTGTAACTCGATGCTTGCTCCCAAAATTGCTGAAAAGCATCATGCATCATCTTTTTTTAATTCATTGCCTTAGGGCTGTTTATCTTCTGGGTCATTAAAGCAATGAGAGGCTGGTGGAGAGAAGGACAGAGAACGAATCTGGCAACGGATTTTTGTAGGAAGTATCCCGGCATTTGCCTGGAGTCATTGTGAGAATTGAAAAACCGAAATTCCTTCGGATGCAGAGTAATAACGTCAACCGCCTGCCCACCGGTCGACATTTAGCTTACTAAACGAAGACGAAACCGTCACCGACTTCCCTTCTACTTGTTTCTCTATTCTTCAAACACCTTTTATTTGTCTATCGTTAAGATCCCATCTCCTATTACAAAAAGCAACCATTCAGCCATTACGTACCAAAGTGCTTTAAAATAATTGCAATACATTGCTCACCTTATTTTTACAGAAACAGATGTCAGGCAATGAACAGCGGTCAAGCGGTTTGGGGGCTCAGTCGATAAGGCATCTAACTGGAGATCGAAAGGTCGCTGGTTCGAATCCCTGTCTCGGTGGGGATTTTAAGTGGCCCTTAATCCGTCCTTCGCCTCTGGCACAGCTTGCTGTGTAATATGAAGTACGCCAGAACGCATCCGTGGTTCGGATTCCACGTTACACTGTAAGAATCATCATACCCAGTAGGATTATCCGGTTTAGGTTAGACAGCTATTATAGGGGTGAATTTTGTAGCCGAAAATAAACCCTATCACCAGCTCATTACGACCATACGAGTTTACCATTTTTTAGCAGGGCTTAAAGGCTAAGCTGTCCTTCATGCGCCGTTGGGGACACATGTTATGATCCATAATTTACGTTTTCACTTACTTAATGATTTCATGAATCAATCCATACAACTTTCTATGGCCGCTTATAATAGGTATATCACCCATCCTTTCTACTCCTTTTTACGAGCTTAAAATATTAATTCCGTGTACAAAAAAATTTGATAAACAAAGAATAACCAACGTAAAAAGAATCCTCAGTATTTAAAAACAAGCAACGGGATTTTGTTGCTTGCAGCACTGGAATTTTTAGAGTTCAATGTTTCGCTGCGACAGAATTACATTAAATTTTACAGTTAGACGTCTAATTAAAAGGCTTTAGTTTTTTAATTATAAGCGTTGTGAAGTACGGATAGCAGAAACTTATTTGCCTCTATGTTAAGTGGCTGTCTTGAAAGTAATAATACTTCGACTCGACTACCGGAAGGAACACACCGTAATTTCCATACGTTCTTCACCTGAAACAAATTTTGATTCATGTAGGCTTATACGATGTATACTATAGTCGTTCCGTGGTACGGATTCCATGTAAAACTATAAAAGGTGGAGAAATAGAAATAGTCGTCCTACAATTGACACAGTGACACAATCGCCTCCGTCGGGGAAGATCCGACCGGTATTCTGGATGTAGATTAAGTTAATTCTCAAAAAATAACTAATGTCAGATTAAACAACCATATTTTCGTGATGACGTTATTATTAACGTTTACGAGACATTCGTCTTTGAGACCGCCATCACATGGATATTACGTCATATGCAAGTCTTTGTATAAACTGAAGACTACACACGTTGCTAATATAAACTTCGAGTTTTTTTTATCAATTAGGCTTCTATGCCTCATAGCATTTAAACACAGTTCTTAAATGACCATGAGTTAGTTCTATTCTATACTTCCAAGATTCTATCACTACTATTCTTGGAATATTTGGATTTGTGGAAGCAGAGGTAATGATGCTTGCTGTCAGAGACTTGATGACGCCTATTTGCTGGAATAAGGATTGCCCGTTCTGTCTCTCCGTTTTCTTTCTTGGTCAGTGGCATAAGATAAAGGGGAATGAGACCCCACGGATTTTTCAATGATCAATCTTCAACATTTAAACTATCGGGAAGCAAAATGCCTTTCCTATTGGATGGTGAGGTGGGAGCTACATCTAAACCAGTGGTGGCCAACCCGCGGCCCATCTTGAACATTTTTCCGGCCCGCGAGATTCCTCACACTTCCACAAAATATTATTCATATTTCATTTTTAGTGTTATATATTTCTTTACAATTTGCGGTTGGTATCATTATCATTGTATTATCTATGTTTACATGAAATAATAATAGTAAACACAATAATAACTCATGTTTCAATTTTTCACTCCAAAAAATGTCTCTGGGAAGGATATATAATTTTATACGCGGCCCGCGGAGTTATGATGCACTTCCAAAGTAGCCCGCAAGACCATTTGGGTTGGCCACCTCTGATCTAAACAAAAAGAGTGAAATTAGGCCAGAGTGGAATATGATGATCACAAATATTCAGTTTGAAGCCTGATGAGAAAGAGTTGTTATTTCATGACTGCACTGGAATATTTCATTCTTCATGTACTGACATACAGGTTTGAACCCTGGTCACTAAAAAAATTTACGAAAGTGAAACATCGAACAACTTATGGAAAGGTCAATTAGAACAGAGCAACGGACGTAGTTCATTTACAACGGTCACAGACATCTTTGAGAAGACATCCTCCTTGAAGTGGCCACGTTGCTAAAAAAAAAAAAAAAAAAAAAAAAAAAAAAAAAAAAAAAAAAAAAAAAGTAAGATGGACATAAACAGTGTTAGAGAGGAGGATTGACAAAGAGAGAGAAGACTGCTCAAGTTCTACCTGAAATTATAACACTAAGAGGCCACATCATTTAATGATTGAACTAACGGATGATTATGGTGATTTGAACAGCACACACCAAAAAGAGTTTCATGTGCGATTCGATAATTGCGTGACACAAAATAGAGTTAACAGTTGATATAGTAATCTCATTCCACACAAAGCTGATTTAGGAGACTTAGAAACTCGCTATAATATATTATGTTGTTTTTGATGTCAGTTTCCAATGTCCGATTTCGAACGATATATCCTTTGTGGGCGGTTGAGGTAGGGAAGGGCCTTAGGATGGATTTGACTGACCTCTGGGATATGCTAACCTTCTTCTAGTCCGTCTTGCGCTACCTTCTTTCTTCTGAAGATGTGGCTTCTGTCTTCGGTTGGAGGTTTCTACTCAGATATTAGATACGTTAGGAATTGACACCATCCGTTTTTACGTCCGGAAACATGGGTAAGGAAAGCTCGTAATTGTGAAATGACTGGCTCATAGTCTGTCATTTATATGAATCACATGATATTAACGATTGAACAACCTGTTTGTCGTAGCACTTAACTGTGTGTGTAACAATCGATGGCGCGCTACTACACGGCTCTTTGTGACCCTAAATGAATAGAAGTTTTTACATCTACTGAATAAATGGCATAGCTGCGTAATACGCTACTACAAGGCTGTTTGTGACCCGAAATGAATAGAAGTTTTTGCATCTACTGAATAAATGGCATAGCTGTGTAATATCTGGCTGATAGAATAGCAGAGTGAATTTGGCGGAATGTATTGCTGGCTAGACCGACAAGAGATGGCTTAGTTCAAGTTAACCTATCTTGTCTGCTAAACTGCGCCTGATGAAATGAAAGCTGGCCCACGCTACCTCGTGTTTGATGTCAATGATTTCCGATGGTAACCTCCTTTGTCGACAAGAAAGCAATCTGTGAGGAACAAACTTTTGCTGAGTTTGCTTCAGCGAAGTCTGGTCTGACTTGTGCTTAACTAACTCCGGAAAATATTTCAGTCACTGAAATATAGTATTTTTCCTTAATAAAGCCCTCCGATTGAAAAGGACCATGACATAGTAACGTAAAACAAAGATCAGATTTAATCAATTATACTTCCGTCATCAAATACGCTTCGTGGTAGGATTCTCTTGTAGCGTGGGTCCCCGGATCGAAGCCCACCCCTGTCACACCCTAGCCAGCCGGCGCGTCTCCCACGCTAGCACATAAAAACGCTGTAAGGGCGCGACAAAGAGCGGACCCCGCCCCCCTGCCCGAGGGAATCACGGCCTTTCAAACGGGGGCCCGGCCCGGCCCACCCAGGCACACGCAGGCAGCCCGTCAAATCCTGTTAGCACGCATTCCGCGTCGCCCCGGGGAGTGCGCCCGTCCGGAACGGGGAGAAAGTGAGTGAGGGACGGACGCCCGCACAAAAGAGGCCGGACAGCGCCGCCCCACTCCGCTGCTTTTAGCGCCCCTCGCGGCGTCGCGGCGCTGCGACAAGTGGCTGGACGCACGCCCGGCGCCACTCGGCGTCCAGCCAACACCGAGATCCACTCTCCGCACTCCGGTGCACGTACAGGATTTTCAGCTTATCACTACATATACACACGCAGCGAGCACATTACCTATCGTGACGAGTGAAGCAGTCCTATTAGTCTCCTGGTAAATTTATTCTTTTTCTGCGTTCGATAATTTCACAACAGATTACTGGAACAGACAAGTAACTCCCACTCATAGTCTAACTTTGGATTTTTTTTTTTTTTTTTAACTGCTTTACGTCTCTTTTTAACATCGAGGTCTTTAGAGACGGGAAAGGATGGGGGGCAAGGATGGGGGCAAGGAATGGGAAGGAATTCGGCCATCGCATTTTGAAGGAAGCATCCCGGCATTTGCCTGGAGTGATTTGGGGAAACCATGGAAAACCCAAATCTGGATGCCCGGACGGGGATTCGAACCGCCGTCCTCCCAAATGCGAGGCGAGAACTTTTGGAATCAGCTGTACCAAAGGGGTACGTAGTCTTCTAGTAGAGGATAAGCAGGCTCTTCCATTTCGGTAAGGCTAACCTCTGAACCTCGTACAGGCTTGGTGGCAGCGGGGGGGGGGGGGGGGGGATGGAGGGGGAATCTTGCGCCGGGTAAGTAAACCATCATGACTTCGGTTTTCCATAGTTTCTAGAAGTCAATCCAGGCGAATTTCAGAATTATTCCTCTAAATGGCCGTGGCCGAAGTCCTTCCCATTCCTTTTCCAAATCAACATCCTTCTGGGTGGACAAAAAAAAACTCTGGAGTTACCCAGAAGGAATTTCGGGGGTGACTTCTCCATTTCGTGCCTGGAGCCGCCTCTGTAGTCGCGGTGGCTATGGCTATCCAGTGGTTTGTGAAAATCACACCAGGCGAACATCAGGGTAGTCCCTTTTCCTATTCCCAGTCCACTTCCTTTAGGGAGAAGAAGCACTCTGATCCTTATGGAACCCAGTGAAGCCGTGAGCTAGCCCACCCGTTCAACAAAACAGAGAGAGAGAGGAGAAAAAAGTATGTCTAAAGGCACTGGACGACCAAGATTGGATACTCGATGAAGCTCTTTTTTGCTTTTTCTTTTTTTTTTTGTTAATTTTACCACGTCTGGAGCGGATTTGCAGACCCACTCTACCTACAGTGAAGGGAGTACCATGAAGGAAACAAGAAACTAGGATTGTAACGGAGCTCATCTTAGCGGATGCGGATGTTCCGTGCTTGAAATCCAAGTATGCGGATGTTTTGCGGAAGCGGATGTTGAAAAATAACTTTATAATTATTTATACTTCAATGTTTTATGAATAACTACCAAATCAAAATAAGTATATTTTTATCAAAAATTCTACATTTTGCATAAGCAAAGCCTATTTCCATCTCCTGCAATCATATTATTTTCTGCCTCATCTTTCAACTTCAAAGAACGTTAGATGATTTACCAAATGAATTAAATTATCTACATAACTACGCACGCGTCAACAAAACACTCTTTATCACATGAATTTTGGGAAGTTCACAGATCGACTAATTGAAACGTCAAGCACACGACCACGTCACCGGAAATCTCCGTGCCCGCTACCGCTCTAGTGACCAACTCACAGTCCAATTTTTAGGACCTACGATGATCCGATCTTCAGATGCAGGACTCTTGTTTGGCCGTGAAAGGGGCTGCAGTACTGAAAGTACGACGTGTTGGATGTGGTTGGACTCCGAAACAACTACCACGGGTCCCTGCCATCCAACAAGCTATGGTATTGGATCATGATCGGAGCAAACATCCTACGAGTGTGCGATAAGGACACTGGTGTGCCGTGAGAAAGAACGAGTGGAAAGGACCGTTTGGACCCCTTCTAGTAGCGTGAATAGGTGAGCGTAACCTACGGTAGTTCCACACGGAGGTCCTACAAGTCGGATTTTGAATAGGCCGCTTTAAATTACATGCAAGTTCAAACTTGTAAATTCATTCATAGGTAATAACACCGTTCAGTTTAGTTACTTTTATTACAGTATCGTAAGAAAGGAAACAACCATTAGCTAAACGACGATAATGTAAGAAGACATCCGATATACTTCCACAATAAAAGTTGTGGATGTGAATGTGAAAGCGGAGGTAGAATTTCATGCAGAAGTTCCGCACTTGCGGATGCGGAGCTCCGATACATCCGTACCGCAAACTAGGTTGGGAAAGGAAAGTAAGCCACGACGTGCGGTTCCTCATTCTAACTTCACTCAGCAACTCGGAGATGGAAATACGGAGCTCTACCTCCACGCCAGTGGATGGTAATCTAGATTTGGTCGTCATCTTTGCCTTTTTTCCAATATGAGTACTTTCCGGCGTGTATGCTTCAGACATTTCAGTACAACGCAATGTTGCGGGCAGTTCAGCCATTACTTCATCTTTCGGCCTACGGTATTTTATCGAACTTCTGAACTTTGAGACTTTATTTCCCACGTTCGATAGTAAAATTTTTGTATATGCCTAATTTTTAACCCTTCTATATAATTCCTGTTTACTGACATGGGTTCGACAAAATAATCGAATAATTCGGGCAGTTAGTTAAGTATGTATAATTGCATCTTTGAATAAACGCTACATTTATCTCAGTCTTTTCTTCTTCCTAATATAAACGAATTTGTGCGTTCGCACCACATTATATATATTTATGAATATTTTAAACCTCCATGATGTGAAAGTCAGCCAGTTGTTGCATTGAGTTTATAGACATCAACAACGGAAATAATAACAGGATGTGAGCGGCATTAAAATGGGATAATGCCATACCAAGCTCACGTTCAACCATAACGAAATGTTTCTAACAGAAGCAAATCTTGAGGGAACAGAGTTTTGCTCTGAAATATTGTACCGGAATTGAAGAGATAAATCATAACCAATATATTGCAGTGTTAATTTAAGTCGTGTTCTTGAAGTATACGGAGAAGCTTTACAAACTGGAATATCCAGATACGAATTCCATATCTACTACACACTGCAAAGATGCCTCTAACCAACCAAGTAGCCATTCGTCCTATTTTAGTTTCCAGGTCTTATGTGACTTTCTTGTTTCTGTTGAAAACGTCATTAAAAGTGGTGGGCAGGATTCAGGGTGGAGATTGCGTTGACCACGGTCGGATGCAGTAAACGAAGTTTGCTGGAGACGACCTCACCTCGCCACTCCGTCCAGGGATTATAGCCTCCAGTGGGGGAGGAAGAGTCATCTTCGATCCAGTCCCTCGCCCTCCTCTTCGTCCCCCGGTCTTTGTTGACCGTAGCAGCTTTTGTTTCCTAGCTTTCGTGGGCTATGGGGGGAGTACATACAAGCGCTGCTAAAAGCAGTGTGTTGGGTCAGGGCGAAGACTCTGCAGACGTTTGCCTCTTCAGTCCCAATACCTCACGAAGTTTTGTTGTGATGAAGCATTCTCTGTTAACTTCTGTACATTCGCCACAAATGAATGAATCTTAACTCTAGAAGAAGTATTTCCATCAATGTTTTCAAAGAACGCAGGTGTATCAACCACGGCACCAAAGGGGATTTGCGCACTTCCATACTGATCCTAGAGCCGCTTGTTCAATGTCTACCCTACGGCATGGGTTATTTTAATAAGCTAATGTGTTGGTAATATCTTGTACGGGAGACCGGGGCAAGTTGACGAGCGGGGCAAGATGAAGAATGATTTAATTTAAATTCCCGCTTCTATGTAGGAGCACTGTATGCATACTACTAGCTCTCTATACGACTAGGAACCAGGGGCGTAGCTACTATGGGGCTAGGCGGTGCAGTGCACCGGGGCCCTCACGCTCAGGGGGCCCCCAAGCATACCTCAAGGGGCCCCTAAGCGCACCTCTAGGGACCCTCAAGCGCAGCTTAGAGGGCCCACGAGCCTTCACGGCAAAGTGGTGACTTTTTTTTTTTAGCTCTACCGTCGTCTAAGGGGCCCCTGAGAACACAGGAGCCCCTCACTAAGGGCCCTCGCTGCTCAGGGGGGCCCCAACCACTGCTCAGGGGCCCCTAAAGAACAATTCAAGGGGCCCCATCCTACGTTCAGGGGGCCCCTACCAGCACACAAAGCAAAAAAAAGGTCGCCCGTCTGGCCTGAGGGACCAAAATAAATTTTTTGCACCGGGGCCCTTGTTGACCTAGCTACACCACTGCTAGGAACTAAAATATAGAGCACTGGCGCCGCTCGTGCCGTATTGTTCCTCGCTATACGCTGATCGAGAATTCTCTGTGACGTGTTGTAATTTTCTACATCTCTGAATTAAGACTTCGCAGACTAACAGGTAAGATATTGTTTTATACGTTGTCATACATGAGTAGATTAAACAATGTGCTTTCATAAAGGCTGTGTATTTGTATCTCATTCTTTTTTAAACTGCCGCAATAATGGAAAGTTTCTAACATTGTCGTTTGGGGCAAGTTGGCTGGGGTAAGTTGACGACCTCGTCATCCTGCCCCAGGCGACTTTTGCTGTGTCTGTTTCAGTCTTTGAGTGCCTTTTTTTGTGTTTCGTGTATGAGTCTTGACTTGCACGACTCACATAGTTTCTCTTAAAATTTGGAAGTGCGCTACTTTACTTATTCATGACACTTTATGATCCAGATATGGTGAGAACTTATAAAAAGAAGTTCTCCAGAGGGGAATGGGACCGAAATGCTTAGGCTGCTGCAAAAATTGATGTCAAAGGAGTAAGAAAGTCCTGCTTGGGCTTGGGTGCAGTGAACGTTTACAATATCCCTGAAGCAACACTACCTTGCCATTTGAAGAAAAGAGATGACGTAAGAATTGAATGTTTGTTTCATACGCGCAGCACAGGCTCGGGATGTAAGAAATTTAAGTTTTACTAAGAAACTGACGTTTACCTCTTCGGAATTAAAGAAAAACCCCGAGTTGCGACAACATCAAGAAATACTTCCGACGAAAGTTTAGTTCGGTGTTCTGGATGTGATGAGATCTATGAAGACCCTCCATCAGAACACTGAATACAGTGTTGCTTGTGCTTTAAATGTTGGCACGAAGACTGTTCAAACTGTGACTTCTGTTAATACAATCATGTATATACAACAATGTATACATATTGATGTATAACAATAAAAATGTATTACAGTTTCATTAAATGTCATCTTGCCCCGTGGTCAAAGTCATCTTGCCCCAGTCCCGGGGCAAGATGACAGATTTGTATTACTTTCTAAAATTAATAAAAAAGCTTTGGTAATATGAAAATAAAGTTATATATAATTACCAACATTGCAATAAAAGACCAGTCTAATAATATTTGCAATGAAAAAAATATTTTCTTCAAAAAATGAATTTATTAAAAATGTTTAATCGTTAACATCGTCAACTTGCCCGCTAGATATCACATATGAACTTAATTTATCGTTTAATTTAAAAAAAAAAAAAAAAAACAGGTGTTTTCTAAATTCTTTGAAAAGTGATACAGGAGAATTTTAAACCGAAATAGTGTAGTCTGTTTCACAGTAATGAACACTTAAAAATAACATAGATCTTTTTTATATGCTTAACGTCTCTCTAACAGCGAGATCTTTAGTGACGGGAAAGGATGCGGGGGGGGGGGGGGGGGGCAAGGAATGGGAAGGAATTCGGCCATGGCCTTTTGAAGGAAACATCCGATCCCGGCATTTTGCCTGGAGTGATTTGGGAAACCATGGAAAACCGAAATCTGGATGCCCGGACGGGGATTCGAACCGCCGTCCTCCCGAATGCGAGGCCAGAACTCTAGCCGTTACACCACCACGCTCGGTAATAACATAGAAATAAATAGGGATGACCAAAATAAAATATAGAGAAATATGCATGCAAATATGAGCTTAAAAAATGGTAAATATGACCTAAAAATGACAAAATATGACCAAACATTTAAATTTACTATACATCAAAACATGCTCAATTATACATCATTTATTTTATCTAGTACTGTCGCTTTCAAGTAGACAGCATTAATTTGCTTCCATGCACTCACTGCACCAATGGGAAATTAATTTTTAAATCGCTTTGTTAAAGTCATTTTAATTTCACATAATTTACAGAAAATAACTCTTTCATCTGTATTAAAATACTCCGTTCCAAAATCCTTTAGTTTTCTCCGTAATCTCCCACTTTCAGAAAAAAAATTTCAGCATGGCGGTACTTACTGATCCACTGCAGATTAAACACTGACTGAGGATTATTTTCAATAGTATTGGCGACAGTGAGACATTGTTTGACGCGGCTTGACACAGGGATGCTGCTGTTACATTGTCGAGATTAAAAGGTGAGCGGAGCATTAACATTGAGAGGGTGACAATAATGTATAACTTTAATTCCTGACTGGTGAATTCTGAACAATCCGATGACAATTATTATTTTTTTCTTCCTCCAATGAAAAGAGGGATCGTAAATATTATGATAATATGACCAAAACTAGGAAAATGGCCTGAATATGCATTTATGTGCTGTAGAAAATACGTTATAATACAAACGTCCAGTCAGTATTTGATTTAGTATCACGGCTCAAAAAGAAGGCAGGATAAAAATATGACTTGTCCTAAACATCCGAACCTTAGTAATAAAATTAGTTAGCAAAACTGGAAGTATATGTCAGTAATTCGCTTCTTCTACCACATATTTTAAATCAGGACTTCTGATATTAAATACAGTTCAAACGATTAAAAGTATTAAAAAATTGTTAAAATATGCATTGGCCTTTAGTAACACTGAGATTGATTAATCATTATTATACAGCTGATAGAAGTTGGCAAAGGTGGCGTATAATATTTTGAAGCTTTTAACAGTGGTAATTTTTCTAGAGGTCGTATGGTGGTCAGTTTTTTATTTTAGGAATCAAATCCGTTGTCTGCCCAATCATTCTGTAATCGTCTTAAATATGGTGCGTGTATTGAAGATTTCCTCGGTGCCATATAATAGTGTTAACGAGATTTACAACGCCCATATTTTAAAGTTACGAAGTCTTTTGTGAGACCCAACTGGTACATTATTCACTGTGTCGTAGTGCACTCCAACGAGGAATCCGTTATTATCATTGTGCGCCAACAGGCCACTATCTGTAAGACTCTTCTCAGATTTATGCCCCGCAATCTCTTTCTCTTTCTCTCTCTCCTTTGATGCTGGGCAGTATTAATATTCGCCCTTGAAGCAGCCCGTACGATGTGTACGGCGGGACCCAGTATGCAGCCGTGTGGTACAACCCTCCGCAGGCCCGAGATTCGTATCTGAAGAGACGGTCGTGAGGTCGCCACGCGAGACAATGGGCAATAAGCGCGCAGTCAGATTCGGCGATCTGTCGATATTACTCATCCTCGCATTAGCCATTAACTTCCACTCCACCTGCGTGCCTCGAGATAACCGAGTAAATAATTGGTATATGGGCCTTGGACGCAGCTCCTCTATTTTTATGATGCCCTCAGTCCAGGGCGTTCCATCCCCGCGTGACTCGCTTCTCGCTGCCATATTTTATAACGTGTTATGATACTGGATTACCAGTTTTCAGAAATAAAGACTTTTTGCCAGAAATTTCCTTGAGGTTTCCGTTGGCATCTCAAAAGTGCAGGGTGCTAATAACCGCGATGTCATTCCGTTCTAAAGTTCAAAAGTCAGCAACAATAAAAGAGGGGGGGAGGGGGGGAATCAACCACCGATTATCATTTCAGATGAATGAAATTGTCTCTGATGCGCAAATTACGAGGCGTATTTTAAAATAAGTTCCGTTATCGATTACTGACGTAATGCTGCAATTGTAGTCGCGCGCATGAGAATTCAGTTCTCCGGTTGCGAAGCAACTTGTGCACGCGGTGTAAGACTGCTAGTTCTTGTGTGTGGTTCATTGTGAGCGATTGACATGTTTAAGGTAACTGACAGGCCCGCCGACTGTGAAACACAGTTCGGTTATGTTGGCATGGTTTGTTGGTATTTCCTTTTGGTTTGCGATGAAGTGTTCTACTAATACATGGATTTAAGTGTCATGTTTCACAACCAAGTCTCGTCACCTGTCACCATATTGTCCAGAAACTCATCGCCCTTCTCAGGTCTGGAAAAGGCCAATGCGCTGGTGTTCCTCTGTGAGCATCTTGGGCAGCAATCGTGAGCACAAGTTTCGAAATTGTAATCGACTTGTCACAATGTTGGAAATTTGTGGAAATTACAGAAAGTGTGAACCTACTGCCCTCACGAATTTTTTCTTCTACTGCACTCAACAAATCATAATTGACCAGCCGACGGTTTCGCTGTTCGTCATGAACAAAGTCGCAGCCCTCGTTGAACTCCCTTACCCATTTCCTGGCCATTCCATCACTCATGGCACCTTCACCATACACATCATGACTTTGGCGATGAATGTCAGCCGGTTTGACGTTTCTCGCAATCAAGTAAAGGATAACAGACCGTACTCCATAGTCGGCGGCGCCGGTCAATTGCCTTGAATATGTCAACCGTTCACTACCAACCACACACAAGGACTAGCAGTCTTACATTGCGTGTATAAGTTGCTTAGCAACTGGAGAACAGAACGCGCATGCGCACAACACCAATCGCAGCATTGCATAGGCGACAATCGATAACGGAACTTACTTTAAAAATACGCTTCGTAACATTTGCACTCATAATACATTATCATGGGACACAGGGAGAGTCAAAACAAAGCCAAACACACTCAGCATGTTGATTCGGACGGCAAGTATTCTGTTTCATGAGAGAACTCAAGTACGGCAAAGTTTCCTTTTGGTGCAGTAGGGCGTCGACGTTTGGAGATGTGTTAAAGAATTTGTCAAGAAACCAAACGGTAGTATTCGTTGGAGCCATAGGAAAATGTCTTGCTCATCTACATCAGATATGTATGCTTGATGATAGTATACATTTAATCTGCACATACTGTTGATTAAACTGGCTGTCCCAACTATTTCATTATTACTGTTCGTTATTATACATCCCTTACTGTTGAACTTTACTTGACCACCATTTCTAATTATTTGGCTGACAGATAGTAGATATGTTTCAACTCTGGCTCGTACAGAACATTTTGAAACAAAATTTTCTTACATTGCCCATTAGTAACACACATTCAAACTCAGATTACCTGAGCTTTTAACTGATAAGCTTTCATTTGCTATCTTAACTGAGTTTATGAGTGGTACTGTTTCTCCTTGTAATATATTTCTGTGCATGGACATGTGCATAGAAGCACCGGAGTCTATATAGCAGGGATCACTCTTACTCACTGAATCTATGAATGAAGCGGTATAGCATGAGCTTTCCTGATTTTCATTTTTGTGTTTCTTCTTTGCTTTATACTTGCACTGTGCACTCATGTGGCCATGCTTAATACAAGTGTAGCAGCGAGGTCCCTTTTGAAATTGTTTCTTGGAGCCTTTGTTGTTCTTATAATTTACCGCAAAAGCTGATGCTGATGTGTCACTAACACTTGTTTCTACATCTTGTAAAAGTTTAGCTTTTACGGAGTCAGCACTTATTTTCATACCGGAACCTTCGATGGCTATTATTATCGGTTTATATGCATCTGATAGATCGAAGAGAAGCAGAGTTCCAAGCCACTTGTCGTCTACTTTAAATCCAATATTTCGCAACTTGTTTGCTTTGGTCATTCTTTTGCTAACATACTCTTCTACATTTTGGCATCCGACTAGAGTTGTGCACAGACCACGAAGTAAGCCCACTCGATGTATTAATCCAGAATCATCGAAGGCATTTGCTAAGTTTTCTCAAACTTCTTTCGCTGGCTTGGCTTCTTGAATGTAGACGTAGCTGATGAAACCCAATAGCAGAATAATTTTTGATTTGGCTTTTAAATCGCGTTTGGGATCGACATGATCATCACTCGCATTTTCAGTACAGTTCCATAATTCTTCATGTTCCAGATAGGATTTTACAGCAAATCTCCATGTCGGGTAGCTCTCTCGCCCAGTCAGTTTTTCAATCAAAGCCATCTGATTGTTTGAATCCATATTTTCCGCACTTTGAAATGTCGCGTGTTGCCTACTGTAGGTTGTAATTTTTTACTTTTTTTAAATTTTTATTTTATTTTATTTTTTTTATTTTTTTTTTATTTTTTTATTTATTTTTTAATGGCTTTTGGCAGCTGAGGCCATACAGCCAGCTCAATGTGTCATATTAAAGCTTCCAGTGAATCAGTTAAATCCAGTGTTTTTTTATATAGTCTTCAAAGTGCGGACGCCACAGGACGGACAGGACACACACACACAGACACACAACACTTAACATCCATGCCCGCGGCCGGATTCGAACCGGCGACCTTCGGCACGTGGAGCTAGCACTCTAGCCCCTACGCTACCGAGGCCGGATAATTTTTACTTTCGTCAGATATTTATCACTTTTACATATACCTGGATACCTGTTGAGTTTTTAAATATGGTACAAGCAATTATTTAACACGAGAAGTATTTATTTGTATGAAAGATACATATAACTTAAGGTTACCAGAATTTTTTTCCGAATCCGGGGTAGCTTCAGAACCCTGTCACCATAAACCGGGGACGCTTTCGGCATTGAAAAACAAATGTTCCTTCTTCAAGCGTAATGTTCATACAATTTTTATCTGGCATTATCGTCTTGGAAAACAGAGACACTTTCGTGTTGTTTCTGACGAGAAAAACGGCGTTTTTGTGTTGTTTGGCATCCACATGTTCTGTAATGGAGGTTCTTTCACTACTGCTCTTAACGGTGAATGATAGTTCACATAACGAACAAAACGCGATGCTCTCATATTTTCCTCGCCTAGTAAATCATTCAGCATTCCCTCTGTAACGACACATTTTCTTTTGTCAGAAGAAGACATCGTTAAAACACTAAAACCACGGAACAGAACAATTTGTGCGAACTCGGGCTTCACCACAAGTTCACAACGCCGGAAAATATAGTGTTGCCAGCCGCAGCAATTAGAATATAGCATGGCTCAAAAACAGAGGGAGCTAAAACTGCCAGAATACCTATAAAGAAATTTATCATTCATGGAGCGAAAACCAATAATATAGAGCTTAACATAAATACGTAACGCGAAGATTAAAACCTTTTGGAGCTACTTAATGAAATATAACGATAGCTAGTTGTAGCGCAAAAGTACATATTGTCAGTAGGCTATTGAAACTATCTACTAATTCCAAAGAGGAACACTGACAGACTTGTTTCTCTCAGCAAGGAGACAAGATTTTCCAAACATAATTGTGTCCAAGACACAGCGTCCTGGTAATTTTCTTTTCTTTTAGACACGTACTAAAAAAGAAGCGAGCTTCGTATTTCTTTCTTTAAACGAATGCTTTAGCAAATCAAGGCTTTTAAAAAAATCTCGCTTGATTAAAAGTAAAATATGTCTGCGGATATCAGTAAAAATCTAGAGACATTGCGGGGACTAAATCTGTTCGGGGACAGAGAGCTAAATACGGGGACTGTCCCCGGCAAACACGGACGTCTGGTAACCCTAATATAACTAGAAATGTAGCTGAGAGCAGTTAACAGAGAATAACAATTGGAACAGTTTATACGTTAGTCAGAGTACAAACTATGCTATAACAGAGATATTATTAAAGTATAGAAGGCGGTAATTCTAATTCAAATAAATACAAACAAACGATACTTAAACAAGTACAATGCCTGTATCGGCGCAGCAGAGATTCACGCACATGGTCAAAGACATGACACTCTGGGCTCGGTATCTAAGTCACAAAGTACATTAATGCGATAAAGTTCTCTGATATCACACAAGTATCACTCAGACCAGGATTCCTCAAAGTGGAAAACGCGAAGCCCAAGATGCTCGCCAATTGAACTAAGGGGGTAGGCGACAAGATTTACGTTATGGCGGCTGACTGCGTATATCGAGAGTGCAACAAACAACATGGTAAACTGAGATTGAAAATGAGCAAAACTGCTCCTAAAACCGACTCGCGATAACAAACAAGCCCATCCATTAAATTAATTAATAACATATTACTCTTTGTGATTTTATTACTTTTTTTTAGAGAGAATTTTTTTTTAAATTAATAGCCTGTTTTTTAGGGGGTTCCCCATTGTTTGGAAAATTTCATAGGAGGGGGGGGGGAACTTTGATTTTGAGAAACCCTGATATAGAGGATACTATTTGTACTGCCCCTCGTTGCTGCACTAGCGTACGACAAAAAACTTCTCTATTATTATTCGAACAATGGACTAATGGAACGATTTAGATAACGGTCAGGACTGCTACTAGCCAAAGATCATCCTACATTCTTAAGCTAATAGCTAGTAGGCTGTATAACTACTTTTTTTTAAGCATTTGCAAACTACGGAAATGATCACTTTGTTGTGTCGTGTAACAGAATAAACGTTGTAGGGGTTGTTTTGAATCATTCTGTGCATAATGTTAGGGCACATTCAGGTAAATATAGCAACCCTAATGTTCGACAGATATGAAAGTACTCTTAGAAAACTTGTTGTCAATGAAAAAATGCATATTTCGGAAATCGTATTCCTACTATAAATGCATTCAAGCGGCACACAGTATTGTCCTTGTCACTTTTGTATTATCAAGGTATCTATCTCTTTACCTCTCCCTCTGTTATTCCTGGTAAAGAGCGCAGGTCAGTCAGAATACTAAGTCAAAATGATGCTGCAAGTAGAAAATCATTTTCGGAACGCAGTTACATGCAACACCCTTGAGATAGATTGTTTCCAACACATGAAATTTGTTTTTGTTTTCTTTGCCGACTACGACTTCAGGAATAAATTTCTTTAAGAAATTTTGTCTTAGAGATAATTTATGATGTTTTTGTGAAGATAATTTTGGAAATCATTAATGTCGTATGCAATCCACACTTTTAAAGTACAAATGCATTTTATTCGATTTTCAATTGTGAATTAATATTTCTTCTAAAACATTAGAATAAAATTATTTGAGTCACTCCTGAAAGCTTATCTGTTTCAAACAGTTAGTCCTGAAGCGTCGATAATCCGAACGTCAATTATCCGGAACTTCAATTATCCGAAACTTCAATTATCTGAACAATATTTTAAATATTTTTTAACGAATCGTGATTTTACAGAAGCGTCTACTTTGTTTCTATTTACAGTACTGTACAGTACACATTTCTACTTGTTTTGTTCGGAAATTTCACTAACAAAGAACAAGGTACAATGAGTTTTACAGCTTGTCTTTGTTACTGTTTTATCACTAATATCCTCGTGACCAATCGCACAATGGTTTTGATGCTGAATGTTTGCTTTAACCGTGACGCGACAACAATTCTTTGAGTGTGCCGGTAGCTTTGACTTTCTTTTGGAAATTAGAAACCCGCCGTGTTCGTCGTGATCCTTTGTTATTTATTTGCTGTGTTGGTGAGTTCTCTTGACTTTTGTATCTTATTACAACATTATTCGCATATAACGGCATCGTATTTATTTTCTAAAAGGAAGCATTAGTAGCCTATCCCTCAAATGAAGCAGAGCAAAATAAGATACTTCTTTTGTTTTGGGTATTTAAAATTATTAAGTAATTAATGTAATTGTAAAGGAAAAACTAAACAAATCGAAAATCTGAAAAATCGATAATCCGAATCACCCTCGGTCCCAATTAGTTCGGATTACCGACGTTCTATTGTAACTAGTATTAAAGCAAGATATACCTGAATTCTTATTTAAAGTATCTTGTCCATTTTATATGAAACTAAGATATTTTGCTACACATCAAAGACAAAAAGCATTCAAATCAATAAAGTCCTCGGGCAGAGAATTAAATATTGAAGTACGGTACATACCAATTTCATTTATAACGCTGATAACAGCATTGTTGTCTCTTCTGTACTGAGCCGTTATTTTAAACATTAATCCACAAGTTTTGTCGAGCATATGATTTTTTTTTTGCATATATTAAGTATTTTACTATTTAGAATGTTATCTAGCTCACTGATGGTAAGAAAATATTGGTGTCAGAGATTCCGAGAGCTATTGCTATTGACTAACAAGGACGCATAGGAGTCCTTGCGATAAAACTGGAATGGAAATTCATAAATATATCATTATAGAGCTAGAGCTTAGGTTATATCCCCACAGCGAAACTCCATTCATCAAAATCTGATACATGCATATCATCCAGTATTACTCTCCAGAATCAAATTAAATATGAGGTAAATCAATGTATTAAACATCCATCTTTGTGGAAGTTTCTTTCTGAACTCTTTTACTCTGTTTTTCATGCTATAACGATAGCATGTACCCAAAAAGTTACGCAGTAAGAACCTCATAAAGGACACAAAAATTAAAATAGTCAAAAGCATACATAACCACGTCAAATTTAACCAAAAAGTTCCAATAAGGCAATCAATTTTTCCAGCTACATCGCACATCATTAGAGAAGTGATGCTTAGCACAGTGGCCGGTATACCTAACTTCATACATGATCACCTCTGCGATTGGTTTATCTCATCGCTGCATCTTCTACCCATCTGCTGTTTGGAACGTATGACGTAGATGCAAGTTTTATTCACCCTCTATCTTCCTTGCGGATTTTTTAGACACCTAACCATGATGCTTTGAGACGCAGTCTTGTCGCATATTAATTGGTATTTTTAATAGAAAGAAAGGGCGTAGGGCAGTATTGACCGGAACACACCGAAGGGAAGTTCTACTGCCAGTTTAACAGAGCTTCAATCTGTCGCGCATGCGCCCTAGTTATGGCTACCCTCAACCTATCACGGTAATCCTACCGCGTAAAGGGAGCCTACAGTTTAGCGTGGAATCGGAACCACGGAAGCGTTATGACGTACTTCACATTACATAGCAAGCTGTGCCAGAGGTGAAGGTCGGGTTAAGGTATTATTAATATGAAACCGAGCGTGGCGGTGTAACGGATAGCGTTCTCGCCTCGCATTCGGGAGGACGGCGGTTCGATCCCCGTCCGGGCATCCAGATTTGGGTTTTCCATGGTTTCCCAAATCACTCCAGGCAAATGCCGGGATGCTTCCTTCAAAAGGCCATGGCCGAATTCCTTCCCATTCCTTGGCCCCATCCTTGCCCCACATCCTTTCCCGTCTCTAAAGACCTCGCTGTTGAGAGACGTAAATACAATTAAAAAAAAAAATTAATATGAAAGTAGACAAAGAGAGGTAGCAAGGAATGGAATGAAATAGTAATAGTTTATTTTACTTTTTACTAACTGAAAGCGATTAGAATTTATTAGATATCCAACAAATAAGAGTAAAACGAAAACGTGTAGTGAAAATTAATTCAGAAAACACACATACGCATTTCAGAGAAAAAATTCAGGATATCACAGCACGTCAGCAGAAATAACATATTAGAGATACAATATTTAATCAGAATTATCTCTATTACCGGTGGGAAATGTACCAACAACCGGAACAGAGCAAGTTTATCCCATTCACTTTGTACACCGAACTAAGCAGTACTACTACTTTTTTAACCAAATTCCAGAATTTGGGTCCTCTACAAGGTTTAATCGAATCTTGTGGGTGACTGGTAATTATTATTTATTTTTATTATTTGCGGATGAGCCCATTTGAACTACGCAAAGTACTAAGAAGCGTTTGTTCGCTTTCCTTTGTGCCCATATTTCCTTCATACGCATGCTGAGGGCTTTTTTTCACTCATTTGACCACGTTGTTCCAGGTCTTTTCTTTAATCTTTCCTCCAGGTCAACTAGCCACTTTTGAATTTTGGATTTAAATATGTCTCTGTTTTCGATATCTTCTGGAACAATTCCTGCTAATTTAAGGTCTTTATTGATTTCTCAAACCCATTTCATTGTATCCGATATTAATTTACTTATTATTAATTATTATTATTATTAATATTATTAATTTTTAATTGCGATGGAGCTAACACTCCGGCGAAAATTCTCCTAGTCATTTAATAACCTCATTTTATTTTTAAATTATCTTTTATAATTGGAGTGTTAAATTCCTCCTCCATTTACTTTTAAGTCCTTAAGAGATTTGGTAAATTATTTATCACTTCTCTCGGTAATTTGTTCCAATCCCTGACACCCTTACCAACAAAAGAAAATTCTCCCACTCCCTTATGCATGAAATTGAACGCCAGCTTGTGGTCATTGTCGTATTTTCCCTTTCATGCACTATTCCTAATGCTTTGGTCAATATCTCTCTAAGCCCCATCACCAACTTCAGCCCTGCATGTTCCCATTACTCTCTTCATCCTCCTCCTTTCCTCCAATGAGTCCCAACCCAGATCCCTTATCACATCGCTTATTGACTGGGTCCTGCGATAATTTCCACAAACAACTGTAGCTGCTCTTCTTTGCACACCCTCCAACTCCTGTAGTTGGTAACAAAAATGTGAGTCCCGAACTACACCACCATATTCAACCAATGGTCTCACCAAAAATTTGTAAATTTCTAGATGCATCATTCAACGGTTCTCCTGCACCAATAATATTCTTCATAAACCCATCCTTTACTTCTCTCTTTGCTCCCATACTGGCTTCCTGTCTATTAACTCTGTTGTGTTCCCGTCTCAATAGCCTCTTTAACCTTGTCACCCTATTTTAGTATGTAGGTTCTATACTTCTCCATATTTTCTGCTTTGGAATAAACATTGTCTCTCCCTTTTTTTTATTATCTCCTGAAACACTTCCCATTAATATTCTGACGATTTCGATGGCTGGTATCTCCTTGAAGATTAGGATTTTCCATGTCTGCCCAAATCATTGCAAATGAACACGGTGACTTTCTTGCCGCTCTTGAACCACTAACCTCTCCCTAATCTAGTTACCTTGTTATCGGAAAGACACAAAGTCCCCTTCCCTCCCTCCCAAAAAGCGTGTAGCAGACATTTGACAAAAAGATTGATTCTAATAACCCCTCCAAAGAACAGAAGGGGTAAGGAATAAATTAGTGACGGTATAAATCAGCTTGATGCGCGCAGCCATAAATCCCGTGATCATTAGAGGGCAGCCAGTTCGTCTACCTGCCGCCGCGGCCCGGCCTAATTCCACTTGTCGCCGCGGGAAGGCCGACACGCCGCAGACACCTCGCATACCTCAGCGCAGCATCAGGAACCTCCATTACAGCATCCAACACCTGTCTGCAGCAGCCGCCCGGCAGACTCGTATTTACGGCCAGAAATTGAGTCATTTCCATCCCTGTGGGCGAGTGTCGGCTCCTAAAAGGAGAGTAATAAAAGCATCCAACCATTTTTCGAGGGGTGAATTAGGGATGAAAGGGCATTCCTGTAATTCCCTCAGAACTCGTCCGTCATGAGATACTGATCGACCCTGTTGTCTTGCGGGAGAGCTAGAATAATCATTTACATAATACGACACTTTAAATAATTAGATGAATAAGCTATACTTGAGAGCTTTCTTATACGATGGTGTATATTGAGCATTACCACACATTATGCAGCTTGTAGTCTTTCTTTCATCAACTAAAAATATCACGACATAAAAAAATTTACTTTAAATGGAACACAGAACCTTTCGAAGGGAAGCTATAGCAAAAATGGGATAATGAAATCAGGAAACCATCCCCTACACGAATTATAAGGACCTTTGGCACAGTCTAAAATCGAGGAATACAGTTCTTACCTATCGACAACGACTCCACGAAACAAAAGCATGAGGAAGCTTAAACGACTAGTCAACGAACAAACTCAGTCCTGATATGCAACAAATACCTTCATAGGTCCTACACAATTCAAGACAAACCAATTTCACTTATTATTAAATCAGCAACATCTACCAATCAATCGCAGTTTGCTGTGACATTAATACAACGTACTAAAGTAAATAAACAATGATTATTCTAATCCCTGTTGAATAAAACTGTTAACACACACAGAAAAATTCAATGTTAAGAACTTAATTTATATGTAACGCCCTTGGACTCTAAAGAAGGCCTGATCTAATAAGCATGGATTTCTATAATTGTTACGTAAATTGTAGTATAATATACCCTTAGTTACAAGTTCAGGGGAATTTCAATCGAGGGGCCTTAGTTTCCAGGATATAGCGTCCTGAAACTTTGATAGAGGTGTATATACAAAGTAATTAAGAGCTCCGTCCGTCGAACTGGGCATAACTAGACTGACAATCGCGATTGATACAAAATCGTGTTCCATCCGTAATCTCCTAGCAAGGGCTTAAGTTAATTTTTATTCTTTTCGTATAGCACAACGATACAAATATAGTAATTACATTGAATCATAATGGATGGAATAAGACATAGATGTTTCTACAGATTAATGTTGTAACGAACGCGTCTTGTGACCGCTAGTTACATTAATAAACTATATGTTTATTATTTAAAATGTGGAATATTTTAGTGGGCGTTTGGGCGCAGTGTACATTGTACGAGTGTGGAGCGGCAGATCTGAGGAATGCCAGCAGGCCGGTTCCTAGAATTAGCGAGGGGAGAATAGTGAGTGCCTAATGGAGGGGAGATTTGTGCTTGCCAGGTAGACAAACAGGGTGATCGGCGAGAGTTTTCTGTTTTTGCGTGTGGCACGACGAACGAGTGAAGGGATATTCGATGCCGGCCGGCCAGCACGTTCCGAAGATGTGATTTCTGGACTGTCTATTCGTGAGTGGGACTGTTGCTGCTACCTGGATCCGGACACCCGCTATTTTGTTTGAGCAGATGAGCTCAGGCAAAGGACGACATCTGAGGAACTGTGCTACACTGGTTCATAGCAGAGAAGACCGTCATCCAATGTGTGGCGGCAGACATGTACATTCGGTAATTATACATCGCCAATGAAGGACACTGTGCTAGCTAGACTTTCAAGTTCATAGCATTGCCCAGCTACGACCCTGCAGATAAGAACTCTCATAGCCCGGAGCAAACATCTCTTTCAGAAGTGAAGTCAAAATGTTGACTTCGTTTACTGTTTAATTTTTGTGTATTTTATATAAAATACCCTGGCGCCCACAAAAGGACAGCTGATTAATTTTAACTAATTTTGTTATATATGTCATGTGATTAATTGAAATAAAACCATTTGTGCTTTCTCGTATAAAGTATTCACGCAAGTTCTACCTTTTATGATAATAAAATAAAATAATAAAATTAATTATAATTTTAAATCAGGTAATGAGGTCAGAACGTTACAATGGCGCCCAGCGTGGGGCCCGATTATTAATTGCAAAAATTAATTATGCTATGAACGAAAGACAGCACTATGTCCTTGGCAACTTTCTTATTTTGTAGATAGAAAGTAGTTTGTATTACTTTGCGAAGTTAATGCATGTATAAATTCATGTTGTACTTGTTGATCTTAGATGCAAGTTGGTTCTGCAATAAGATCAGATAAATTTATTTTGTGTGCATTGCGTATGTTAAATAATAATTATCTTGTGTGACATGGGAATGTGCAATGGGTTTTGTCCAAACGCACCCAAATTCTGTTGTATTACGGCGTTGATAATTGTTGTGATGCTTTCTTTATGGCAATTGCAAGTAGTTGTCGAAATATTAGTGTGGATTTCGAGCCATATGTCCAGGGTAACGATATCCTTTCATATTTAAACCATTTTTCCGCGAAGGTATTTGATGAGTAAATTCTTCTTGTAATTTTTCCATTGAAATTATAGAATGTGTTGTGGAATGTTCTTTGGGTTTGATTTTATTGTGCAATCGCGGATTTTATTGAGGCATTTTATTTGCAGATTAGTGTAAAGTCTCTCTGATGGTATGTTTTGCAATCCTTATTCTTTTCTTTGTTGTTGTGTATTGGAATATTCTTTGTGTGTCAACGAAATAGTTGAAAATAGCGTGAAGTTTTAAAGTAATGCGCTTGAGATCCAGTACCATTATTAACATGTCGAAAGAAATCGTGGAAGGGTCAAATTTATCACAGGAGCCAGTACCCACTGATTCAAATACGGATCATATCGGGGAAGACAATAATGTCGCAGAAATAGCGTATTCCACCCAATCACCCGTTGAATTAAGGCAGGAAAATTTGGAAAATTTTCAGAATACCTCCAACATGAGTGCGAAAAAAGTCTCGGTGATTCCTGCATTGCAGACTCAGCAACACCAGATGAACGATATAGCGGCTTTGTTAATGGAGAAATTTTCACAATTATCTGCTCAATTTACAACACAATTTCAAGAATCCAATGAAAAATTGTCTGAACTCTCAGTGCAAATTTCTAGTAAAATCGAGAGTCTTGAAAGAAAACAAGAAATGGCTCACAAAAGAATTGAAGAGCAATTTGCTACTTTTCGCGGAGAAATTGGCCGAGAAATAAATGATTTTAAAAAGGAAATTAGCTCTGAGATCACTCTTTTAAGCAAAGTCCAGACGGAGTTAAAGTCTTCTTGCAATGTACTTGAGACGACTAACAATGAAATTTGCCGTAAGGTAGAAGCGAATAAAAGTTCAATTGAACAAATACGCTCAGAAAACAGTGAACATTTAGGTCAGATTTCTGAGTTTGCTCATTCAATAAAAGATGGTGTTGATGAAAATTTAGGTAAAATAAGATCCGAAGTTGGAGACCTTAAGAATTCCGTGGGAGAAATGGAGAAAAGTCATAATAATCTAGAAACATCACAGTGTAACCTTGCTGCCGAAACGGAAGTAAAGTTACGTAATATGGAACGGAAACTAACCGAAAGGAATAACTCTGCTAGCAACAATGAACAATGTCAAGCTAGTTGTGCTCAGCTGTTTTCGGGAAATATCGAGTTAAAGCTGCCTAGATTTGGTTCCAAAGGGGGAATAAACCCGAAAGCTTATCTCGAAGATCTTGAAAGATACTTTCAAATTAAAGCTGTTCCAGAGTCGGCAAAACTTTTAATCATTAGCCAGTCACTTTTTGAAGAAGATCGTTCATGTTTACAAGTAGCGTGTACTCCAGATATGTCGTACACACAATTTAAGGAATTGTTTTTAAGTACTTTCTGGTCAGCAAAAATTCAAAACCAAGCTAGGATGCGATTTTACCAAGGAAAATACAAGCCTAAACCTGGTGATTCAATGGAAAGGTATGTCGAACGGTTAGTTGTAAAAAGTCGTTACTTCGACACAGTCATGCCAGACGCCAAGTTCATTGATGTAGTAAGCTCACATTTCAGCCCGGGGGTTCAAGAACACATCTCGCCTGTATATGTAAAGAATATCACTGATTTATTAGAAACACTGCGGAATCTAGATGCCATAGGACAACGAGCGAGCCGTGAACAGTGCGCGGAAAATGTGCAGGACAATCGCTCTAATTCTCATGGATACTTCCGGCCAAATAATCAGAATAACGGGCAAAGTTTCAAGGGAGGTAAAAATTGGAAGCAAGCCCAATCTGGCGATAAGAAACCTTGGAAGACTGATGGTCAGCGGGATGGTCACGGGCAAACACGCGGGGGTTCGCCGGAGATGAATGCTATTCTAACCGTCGATCCCGACAATAGCATTCAGAACGAAAGTGAATATGAATTGAGAGTTGGTGCCGCACGCGAAACATCGCAGGGTGACCAATTAAAACAATGAGATTTCGCCGGGGATGCTGAGGGCTCTCCACAGTTTTGCCTTATTAATTTAACATACTGGCGAAATGGCGGTGTGGAGAATGATGCGATCATAGCAAGACCAAAGCATAATCAAACTTTCACTGTAGGGTAACGAGTATTATTACGCACCAGTCCACAATCATACACCAATAAGAAGCTTTTGCAAAGTTTATTATAATATATATATTCCATGCATGGTGAAAAGGATAATCTCAGTTAACAGTCACTTATTCACTAATGGAACCAATGACTTTAACCCCATAATTCACGAAACTTTAAAGAGTATTCTGATGATCACAAAGTTTTGCTACAGTCGCGCGAGATCATTTAGTGGAACTTGTTTCTCTTGATAGTGACGATGGGCATATATGTGCCGGAAAAAGATAAAAACTTGCCGAGATAATATGTTGGGAGTTGATTTCTGGCAGACAGAAGGATTCCAATACGTTGGGGTACATTTACAGATAAATTTCTGGAACTTCACAGATGTTGTGTGGCATATCAAATCACCAAGTAGCCAAGGGAAAAGGATCTCCGAGGTACTAGGTAGATAATATTTTATTTTGTTTTGTTCATAAGGAACTACGCGAATCAGCATTCCATGCACAAAATTCTTTTATGCCATGGAGCAAATGTACTTATAACGTTGTCTGGGGAAATCGGGAAGTATACTGGGACGGCATCCGCGTACACTTGATCGAGATCATGTTAATTTAATAATCACGCGAGGTCTGTAACAAGCGGAGATAAAAGGGGATGTAATTGTCATTTTTATACTAAAAGGATGGTGGCGGAAATCCATTACAAATACTTTGCTTAGCGGTGATATAGTAAAAAAATGTTTGGAACAATCTTGTATTGCTTTGGACAACCCTGCACTTCATAGATGACTTCACTGCTTAAAAGTTTTTATTATTATTATTCAGATAGGATATGTTCTCTACCAGTTTTATTCATTCATTATATGTTAAGATTGTGTTATCCTATGTGTTGAATATCTATGATGATCACAAATTATGATGTATTGCGCTATATTTACTAAGAATGGTGTCTAAGTTAAATTTTCAATTTGATATAAAATGTTATTGTGTTAGAACATCTATATCACTACAATAATTTGTTACTTATAAGGTTACATTTGAAATGGTTATATTATGTATTTAAGGCTTGCACAAATCTACCCACAATCAGGGATGGGAGTAAGAAAAGTCTATGTACAAAGTAGCCAAGGGACATATGTTCGGTTGAATATTCATGTCGGTGGAACTTGTGATGGAATAGGTTACCAGATTTATAATTACTGTTAAATTAATGGACGAGGAAGGAAAATTTGTATATTTCTTATTGTGAAAATTTAAATAAAACTAGTTTATTTAAATTTGCCGAACCAGGGGGAATATGTAACGAACGCGTCTTGTGACCGCTAGTTACATTAATAAACTATATGTTTATTATTTAAAATGTGGAATATTTTAGTGGGCGTCTGGGCGCAGTGTACATTGTACGAGTGTGGAGCGGCAGATCTGAGGAATGCCAGCAGGCCGGTTCCTAGAATTAGCGAGGGGAGAATAGTGAGTGCCTAATGGAGGGGAGATTTGTGCTTGCCAGGTAGACAAACAGGGTGATCGGCGAGAGTTTTTCTGTTTTGCGTGTGGCACGACGAACGAGTGAAGGGATATTCGATGCCGGCCGGCCAGCACGTTCCGAAGATGTGATTTCTGGACTGTCTATTCGTGAGTGGGACTGTTGCTGCTGCCTGGATCCGGACACCCGCTATTTTGTTTGAGCAGATGAGCTCAGGCAAAGAACGACATCTGAGGAACTGTGCTACACTGGTTCATAGCAGAGAAGACCGTCATCCAATGTGTGGCGGCAGACATGTACATTCGGTAATTATACATCGCCAATGAAGGACACTGTGCTAGCTAGACTTTCAAGTTCATAGCATTGCCCAGCTACGACCCTGCAGATAAGAACTCTCATAGCCCGGAGCAAACATCTCTTTCAGAAGTGAAGTCAAAATGTTGACTTCGTTTACTGTTTAATTTTTGTGTATTTTATATAATATACCCTGGCGCCCACAAAAGAACAGCTGATTAATTTTAACTAATTTTGTTATATATGTCATGTGATTAATTGAAATAAAACCATTTGTGCTTTCTCGTATAAAGTATTCACGCAAGTTCTACCTTTTATGATAATAAAATAAAATAATAAAATAAATTATAATTTTAAATCAGGTAATGAGGTCAGAATGTTACAATGTTCAGAGATTGCAGTCTTTCAATTGCTTCTGTGATTGCTTCACGAAGCCTACTAACTGAGATTCACATTATTATCCTTGCCTAAAGCCATGTTTCCGACTTGAAAACCACTTACTTTCCTCACAGACACTATATTAATAACTCATTAATTTGCCTACCACTGATGTCAAGCTGATTGGCCTATAGTTTTCAACCTTGTTTGTAACTCCTCCTTTATGGACCGGTACTACTATCGCACTTTTCTAGTCCTCTGGTAAACGACAAGTATTCAGACTCAATTTAAATAATGATTCAAGGTAAGATACAATGTCCCATCTTTCTATGGTTAAGACATCTGTAGTAATATTATCAACACCGCCCCCTTTACGTATTTTTAGATTCCTTAGTTCCTTCATGATATCTTCATATTTAATTTCAAATTTGCTCACCTCCAACCTGCAGATCGGCTCGTTTTCAGATATAACCTCTGAATTATTGTCCCTAATGGACTTACTGAACCAGTTACTTAATAGCTCTGCCTTTTTCAAATCCTAAGTTACTTCTTCTCCATCCTAATCTGTAATTTTCTCAATACCCTCTCCCCCCCTCCCAGTTTCCTGATATAGCCATAGAAATTTCTAGATGTAACAACCAGCGGTCCCTATGCACCAATAATATTCTTCATAAACTCATCCTTAGCCAGTTTCTTTCCCATTATTAATTCCTTGGTGAGTTGTTTCATGACTTCCCTATACTACCTTGCTGTTACTCAAATCTGTTATGTTCTCATCGCAACAACCTTTTTAACCTCCTCACCTTTCTGTTATAGTATGAAGGTTCTGTACTTCTCTTTATTCTCTGTGTTGGAATAAACATTTCTTCGCCCTTTTTTCATTATTTCCTTGAACTCTTCCCACTTTGTCTCCACTGAACTTGTGCCATTCGTCCATTTAATGAAATTAACCGTGAAATATCTTTTCAGATCCAAAATTTGTGCATTTTCATAATTGTATCTATTTCTTCCTTCAATTCTGACCACTGGTTTACTGAATCCCTTTATATCCAAAACAACTGCATTATGATCACTTATTCCTTCAGTTACTAGACACCCGATTAGGTTATCATCCGGCTTTATTAGGAAAAATATCCAACATGTTTGGTCACCTTGTTCTTTGTTCAACCACCTGTGTAAAGCCTCCCTCCCTTACTAGGGGATTTGCAAGTCTCTGTTTCTTCATATTATTAATATTATTTCCTACCCAGCTGACACCTGGTAGGTTCAAATCCCAACCAATAATAACAATTCTATACTCACTTCTGAGCTCTGAATATGAATTTAGTTTCTCCCAAAGAATCTCATCTTTATCATTAATTTTACCACTACGGTAAGTAGCCAACACCCCGAAATTTTCTTTTTTATTTCCCCAAAAGGCTACCCCAAGTAACTCATGGTCATGATCTCTGAACACCAGTGAACTGTAGTAGTCTTTGCTAACTAGTTTGAATACCCCTCTCCACGACTCCCCCAGTTGCTCCCCTACCTTTGCGGTACACTCCATAACCATCGGGAAAAACCTCATTGTCTAATACTCCTTCTTTTAACCAGGACTCTAACCCTATAACTACTTGAAGTTAATGTATCTCTATTAGGTTTACAAACACGATTACTTTATTAATTATACTTCTGAAGTTTACCAGTAACACTCTTATCATTGGCTTTGTGATATTTTCAGCACTAACAATTGCCTTCCCAGATCTGCTCCCCTCTGTTATTTTTTTTCAAAAGCTTCTTCCATTTCTTTAGTATTAGTGAGTTTTCTAACTATGGATCTACACTCTGTATCCCTACGATTACCTATTTTTACCCCCTCACCAGCAGCCCTTAATCTAAAAAGGACACAGTCCCGACCCCATAACCTCTGGAAGTAGGCTCCCTTCAGCCCTAGGCAACAACTCAGAAAGTATTCCCTTGCCCCTCCTATTTAGGTGTAGGCCATGCCTAGTGAAACCCCACCTACGAATGGTCTCTCCAGGCACAACCCCCATGACAGAACTAATGCTGTTCCCAAGCAGCACCTCCGTCTCCACATTTACCCGCCGCACAGCGTGGTTCAATTGCGGCAGGTCATGGCGACTTAGGACTTGCATGAGTTCCACCCTAGTGGGCTGTTCCTCCTTCAACACTTTCTTCAGGTCACCATACCATAATTAGCATTTCTATTGCTACTTTTCCCCGCACCTCCTACTATCACTACCCTATGCTCCTTGGTGAAACCCCCACAAAGTGAACCTATATCCTCTATTACCTGACCTAATGTTGCACTAAGTTTGAAAAAACTTGTGACCTGGTAACCTGTGCCCAGCTGATCCTGAAAAAGAGGGCTTACACCTCTCCCGTGGCTACTACCTAGCAGTTCGTATTTTTTCCTTGTAGGCCCCTATTCCTAAAGACCTGCTGCACCTTACCTACTCCTACATCTACATGAGGCTCCTCTCTTCCTGACTCTGGTAACAGGTGAAATCTATTTTTTCCAACTATTTCTGGAGTGACTGCCTTTATCATCCTGTTTACCGTTTTTCCCCAACCACCTGTTATCAGCTCCCAACCATCCTTATCTCCCACTTCTCCATACTTCTCTATCTGCCACTATGGCCTGAGCCTCCACGGGCAAGGCCTCCACAGGTTTAGCTTCAAGGGTCCTGACTCTTTCCAACAACACTCTAATCGTTTTGTCTTTCTCCCTCATCCTTACGCCCAACTCCCTGACGCTTTCATCCCTAATACAAAGTGGACAAAACCATGGGAGAGATTCATTTATTTCCCGCGTTCCCTCTCCACTGCATCCCCAATGAAACTCCTTGTTACACCCACTGCACCCCATACATTCTTCATGTTCCTGCGACAGGCGCCACACTTTCCAGACATGATTTTTCCAAAATACCTCAAATACCTTCCAAACCAATTTTAGAGTAACAAGAACAATACTATATTACAGATTAAAATATGATATTATTATTGAGTGATTCTAATTTAGGACAGTAGAAACATTTAATACGTACTTTAGTTTTAGAACAAATGCAGGTGTGCGAATATACTTACTATGGAACAAAATGCTTGTTCAAAGCAAAAAACTTGATATATTTCACACTTCTCTGAAGTACATGACACCATTTCAGGTCTTATGCTATGAAATGAAAGACGGTTTCTCCTGGCTGCTGTGTTCCACATGCATCGCCATCAGGCTTAGAGCTTGGACAATGACTGCCTTTACCTGCCTCATGTCGCATCCAGACCCAAAACGAAACGCTTGACTTGCGAAAACAAACAAAACACGGGCTACCGAGCCGGACTGACAAATGGAAAGTTGTGAGGCTGCTCTTTTGTCTCGCCGCGTCGGTGTTCATTAATGGGCGCTGCCTTCGCTTTTGTGAGGCGCCTTATCGCGACATCTGCTGCTTTGTCTGAAGGCGCCATCTAGTCAGCTACCGCATTGCCCTCCAGGCACAAAGGAAGGTCGACCGCCTCGCCGGTACTTCAAGAGTCGCTGTTTCTTACCTCTCCGCGACAGAGCAGAATCTTTTCCATGGTGCAGTATCTTCGCCTTCAGAGTTAATGCTATAATTATGAACTTACGTAATGTCTCCACATGCAGTAAAATACAAAATTATTTTATGGGAATTCAAAGTCTTTTACTTTATGGCATCGTCTTTCGCCATTTGAACTATTATGACATAATGAATATTTTTTTGTCCTACAAATTTTAATATAACCTGTTTCCTAAAAACTGAAAACACATCTGTAAAATTCTTGTGTGTTTGGTTTCAAAGCTTTCATTTACGGCCTTCCGTATCACACTTTTCCCAAATTTTTAACAAATCTGCAGTAAAAATAAGTTTACGTCAGTATTTATGACTACCAGAAATTATTGTCGTATCGGAAGGTAAAAAATGATAGCTCTAATGTGTTGATCTCCAATACTTTTAATATTTTTTGTATTATACTTAGAATAATCAAAATTAGAATCTTACTGTATTTCGTCTTTCCTTTTTATTGATTTTGAGAACTTATAAAGTTCTGGTGTTTATAAAATTGTAAGAAACGAGTAATTCAGTCATACAACTTCCACTCCTGTGCCATTTTCTTGTAAAAGAAAGGCACGAAATAAATCTTTTATGCAGTTAATATAAATAAGTTTTGTAGAGGCTAAATTGGGATGCAGTTAAAAAAATAAATTCTTGTAATCGGCATAGAAGTTACATTCTGAAATCTTTGTCAGAACAAAATAAGGGTTTGATGAACAGAAAACATAGGACTAATATAAGTTCAATAATGTCACGTAATTAAATGGTTACCTGTAGAAATATTTATGTTCTACATGGCGTGCCATAAGGACCGTTACTGACATGAACTTCACAATCACTGAGATTTTTAGTGCTATACATTAGAGAAAATCGTTAGATTAGTAAGGATACAAGTTTCCTTACATATACATCTCTGACCAACGAGCTAGGACTAAGTATTTGTATTTTTTTTGTTTTTTTGTTTTTTGTTTTGCAGAATTAGTATTATTTAATTTAATTGCAATGGAGCACAGGCTCCGGTGGCAATTTCCCAACACCCTCATCTTCCCCCTATCCTGCACCCACCTACATTTGCCCTCTACAAATTTTATCTTTAAATTCTTTCAACGTTTTCGGTAAATTATTCACCATTTCTCTTGGTAACTCATTCCAATTCCTGACACCCTTTCCTAAAAAAGAGAATCTTCCCACACCCTTGTGCCTGAAATCGAGTCCCAGCTTGTGGTCATGGTCATCTTTTCCCTTCAATGCACTACTTTCCATACCTACTCCAATATCTTTCCAAGCCTCATCGCCGGTATACGCCCTGTACACTCCCATGACCGTCCTCATCCTCCTCCTGTCTTGCAATGAATCACATTTCAGCTCCTTTATCATATCCGTCACTGATTGCATTTTGCGATAATTTCCAGAAACAAATCTAGCAGCCCTTTTTTGCACCCTCTCCAACTCCTGTATTTAATTGAGGGTCCCATACTACACTACCATATTCGAGCAATGGTCTGACCAAAGTTTTGTAACCCAATTCCTTTACTTCTCTCGTACATCTCCTCATCACTCTCTCCAACAAGTGCAGAATTTTGAAACCTTTTCCTACCACCTTTCAAATGTGTCCTGCCCAGTTAAGCTTGTTATCAAATGTAATGCCAAGATGTTTACATTTCAAGTCTTCAGAAAGCAATTCTTTCCCCACCTTATATTCATAATTAACCTTTTGTTTTTTATTTGTGTATCTAATAAGCTGACTCTTCTTTGCATTTAACTTCATCCCATGTGTACCAACCCAACTAGATATCCTGTCCAGATCATCCTGCAACTGTTTACAATCTTCTATCGTTTTGATTATTTTATATAGTATTATGACATCTGCAAACAATCTAATTTCAGATTGTAAACAATCAACACAATTATTCATTAGAATAATGAATAGCAATGGTCCCAATACACTACCCTGCCGCACTCCAAATTTTTACTTCCACTTCTTTTGATATTACTGAGTGATTAATTGGAGACAAGAGAGTAGCATTTTTTCGATATTAAGAAAAAAAAGATTGAAATTTGTGTTGCCGTATGCTAGAGAAAGAATAAATGTTTAAATTTAATAAATCTGAATTATATTTTAAAATACTTGAAACCTACAAGTGGAGAGATTCATAGAACATCCACGAAGAGGCAAGTTCATAGATTGTTTAATTAAATATTTAATAAGTTACATAAAACCCTCGTCAAGATAGACACTACGAGTGCCCAATGCGTTTATGTAATAGATCTCCGGTTGAGCTCCGAGAAACAGTGATTTCTGCTATGATTTTGTATCTTAAAAACTTCTGGAATAAATGTCAGTTCGATGTTACAGCTGAGTGAAACAAGTACTGAACTTATATAATTTGGATAATATGATCAGTTGCCTTTTATATTTCTTACCATGTCATCATATAGCTTAGTAGAAGTCAGAGATCTTTAGTCTGTAGTGAATTCATTCCCAGAAGGCAGGCTATGCCTACGGTGGTCGCATTGCGAAGTAAATATGTGACATTTGCATGCTGGCACACTGTTTTAATATTTCGGATTCATTATTATAACAAACGCCAAAGTCCTTCTACAGTATTATTGTCGAAAATTTGTTGTTATCTCTTTACTGCATGAAAGTATTTCGATGTTTCAGCTCTGGTTTTCTCTCATCAGTCGTGTTCGCAAACGTATCTTTTGTGTGGCTCAACGTTTGAAGACAATTGCCACAAAGTTACCAGCGCACACATTTTCCATGTAAAGAGAGACTGCTTTACTGGATTCGGCAGTTCCAGGCCCCTTGTTTGCGGCTATACCCTTGTGTGTACGCACTTTAGTCTGTGATGCTTGTCTTGTTTATTGTTTGCGAAACACTGCGTAGGCGTATTTGAAACTCAAGCAAAAAGTTTTTCATCCCACGTCTCTCCACAAAGTTAAAAATACACATTATTTTTACAGTCTGCATGTACGTGCTACTCAAAAAATAAAATTCGGCTAAATGAAGGCATGGAAATGTATACAGTTTTAAAATCACGCACAAGAGAAATTGCGCCGTACGTTCCAGAACACCTTATTGTTTCAGGTAGAGTTGTTATGACAACTTTCACTGTATTTTAATTCGTAAGAAATTAAGTTAGTTCGTATTTCAAGATAACATAATGACGTATTAGAGAAAAAAAGCTACTGTTTAACAATACCATGAACTTACTTTCAGGAGCAATGGACGCGAAATGATAAACATACTCAATTGAAATGAGACAGGCTTCTGTGAATTGCTGTGCAATTATTTCTGTGTTTACACTATCTACACCAAACCTTCATATTACCGAATTCTCTATTTCGTTGTTGCATCAATTTTTAATGTGTTACGAGGCTTCAAAGAGATCGTTGCCCAGCTTAGAAGAACAACAATTCACTGCAAAACATGGTATCCTGTGAATGACGCTTTCAGCCAAGTGAGCCCATCGATAAAACAAGACGTTTTGGCGGTCATAACTCTTCCGCCATTGTCAAGTAACTTATACTCATTTAGCACATTTTCTCATTTGAAACATGAGGTCAGGAAAATGACTCTGCACAGATGAAGTTACACATAGCACAGGGTGATTCCTACTGTCCGGCTCAAAAAAGAAGTTTGATCCCTGCACTGGTGGTTTTTAATATGCCTCAGTGCTGAATAGGCATATTTGGTGTGAGATTTATACAAAATTTGTAAAATGTTTACTATTTTGCATTAATTTACAATCATTCACTATTTCTCCAATATTTATAAAATTTAGGAGTTTTTACTAATTTTTACACTGTTATATTTAAAATATACAATTTCTACAATATTGTGCCATTCGCGAGGTTTTTATCACAACTTTTTTCCGTCGAGAAGTCGATTTGTCTGTTTGTGCAGTTGTAGTCACTTGCTACCTATAAGTGATCTAGCAACTGAAACGACAATGTATTTTTCACTCAACGTCCTGCTACGACATTTTGTTGACGAGACACTTTTCTCGTACTGTTTGCCGTTTTTCGTTTGTTAGACATTCAACGCTGTGGTTATAAAATCCCAGGTTACTGGAATTCTTACCATTGAAGAGACTCCTCCCTTCAGAAATTGAGACTCACTGGTGAAAAGCATAAATGTATAATGTACCCATCTCAGACACACATCTGACGTAATGAACATTACTTAATACTAATTAACTGAAGTGTTTCGATGCTCAAGAGACGAACATAAGAATATGACGTTCAAGAAAATGTGTTTTTGCACTCATTTAACTGTTACTATCCCATGTGGCAGCTATTATTCATCAGAAACTTCAGTAATGAACGTATATAACAAGATCACATGCATAAAAGATTTTAAGACTGTTACTTCAGTCACTTAAAAAAATATCCATCAGACACACTGAAAACATGCAAGTTTTACATCAATTTGACCGTAACATGGCGTACAAATCGCTTCTATATAGAGCTCACTGCGGCTGAAGCACAGCAGTAGTGTCACCAAATGTAAATTTGTTCATATTTTTATACATTACCAACATGCAACAACTAAACAAAAAATATTTGAAGATTCTCCTCCACATCTGACGTTCTACAACAATTATGAATACCGATGCTAGCAGTTAAATATTTGGGTAATTAAAAGTAATCGACTGTACAAAGAGGATTTTCTGTGTTTGTGTTGGATTGCGTATACTTCTTTCGTGTGTGAATCCGTAGTGTTAAGTCTGCAAAAAATGTTTGCAACGTGTCTGTGTATGAATGAGTTCGGGGTGCTTTGAGTTAGTATCTATGTCAAGGACAGTCATTGGGTGCCTGTATGAGAGGTTGGTGTCTCTTATTTTAATAATAATAATTTAATTACAATGGAACGCACACTCCGGTGTCAATTTCCCTACTACACCTTTTCCCCATTTCTAGCAACCATCTACATTTGCCCTCTACAAATTACAACATTAAATTCTTTTAACGTTTTTTTTTTTTTTTGTAAATTACTCATAATTTCTTTTAATAAATGTTGATTTCGTGTGTGTGCATGTATGTGTTAGTGTGTGAAGGGGAGAGATCGGGAGTGAGTGAGCTTACCTTACCGATTCATATTTGCTGTATTTGACGATTTTGCTGTTGTAAAGGATCCAAGACATACACACCGCCATAAAATATGTTGACACAAGGACGAATAATTTTTAAATTAAAATGGATTCCTTGAAGATTACTCGAAGGAACAATGCTGGAACTGGTAACGAAGTGGCTAAAAGCTAGCGTCGCATTCTGATGGTAGTCACTTCCAAAACAGTTTCAAATATTGGTGTTTTTATAGTGTTATATTTGTCGTGAAATATTTCTACTGTGTAAAAATAAATTGCGCAAAATAATTACAGACGCCGTTCCAAAAAAAAAAAAAAAAAAAAAAAAAAAAAAAAAAAAAAAAAAAAAAAAAAAATTGTAGGTGGCATAAGGTCTTATCATCTCTATTTTTTTTTAAGGATAAATAAACTAGATTAAAATATATGTGATGTAAAAAAATTATTGTTATTAATTTGGGTGGATCAATTTACCTATAAACCTCCTTTTGAATAATGAGAATTTATCCTTCAGATTTGTTTACTTCCTTATTCAGCACCATCCTCGATAATTTATTCAAATCAAGTAGTAATTTATTATCTTTGATATTCCTTTCCTTCCACACACTACTCGCAATTAATGAGAAGTCCGTTGGAATATTATAAGTGAAAGTTGCTACGAACTGTTAGTAATAATTTCTTTTTATTTTTTCGGCAAACGTGTTTCGCATCTACAGTATCTTAGGCACTTTCCCTTTCCTTTTATATCTCTTACTGAAATATGAAATTTTTTACTGATTTTTAGAAGCAGATAGAGATAAATAAAATCTTGCCAGTACCAGGAGTAATTCATTTGCTCCAGGTCACATATTTCTGTTGCCAAAATGAAGGTTATGAAGAATGAAAATAGTGTCGGAGGACGACACAGAGCAATGGAATAGAAATTCTTGCGGCGAAAAAGTTCGAGCGCGGGCGGCGCGCGGTAGGAAATTATTCACTGAGGGAGGCGACAGACAGACAGACATAGCACAGTATTCGCAAAGTGTTTTTGCAGGAGTGGTGCCAAGACAACGGGCATTAGTCGGAACGCCAAACAGGCGCCAAACTGCCGTTACTCATTTCTCTGCTGCCACCAGCTGGCAAAACATTTGCGCTCTTTAACGAAAACTTCAACAGCTCCAAACTGGAACGACGAAAAATCTTTCGCTAAGACACCGGCCAAACTTTGTAAGTGTAGGTAAGCTGAGACTTTCTACCTCCCTTTAACTAAATGGAAAAATTCTTTCTAATGGTAGATGACATGTAGATAGCAGCAGGAATCTAACAACTGCGGTCACTAAAGTTACGGATTCTCCATTTTAAAGCGATACTAGCATCGGGTTAGGTACCCAGTCAGAACGAACAATAGCATTGTGGCAAAGATTACTAAAAACATTTAACTCAATCAACAGCATCTAAAGATTCATTTTTAATTTCTTGCATAAAAATTAACTAAGAATATTTAACTTTTCAGTTATTATCTTATGTGCAAGGTGCAAACATTAAAATCATATCACAGCTCTTCTTTTTGTGGAAAGGCTGTTTGTTTAGAAATCAACAAGAGTCATAGATGAAGAACATACCAATTCAGAAACTGAAAAATTGATTGAACGTGTATACAACTGAAGACTGCGTAAGCAGTTCTTGATAAGTATGTTTACAGCCGACCTGGGTAGCGTAGGGGCTTGAGTGCCGAAGGTTGCCGGTTCGAGTCTGGTCGAGGGCATAGGAGCAGGGGCGGATCCAGGGGGGTGGGGGTCTAGGGGGCTCAACCCTCCCCCCAAAAGTATCTAGGTCCACCCCCGAAATCGTATTTTTTTTAGCTCTCCTGATCTTTCAAGGGGTCAGCAATCCGAGGAGTATATAAAGACTACCCTTGCCCAACTCATGCCGACCCCGGCAGCGTAGGGGTAACGTGCTTGCTTCTCGTTGCAGGGGTCGCCGGTTCGAATCCGGCCTAGGGCATGGGTGGTTTTAATTAAGTGTTGTGTTCGTCTTGTGTCGTCCTTACACATTAGAGAAATAATCATACTCATAAGAAATCTGTACATTGTGAGAGAAACAAACACATTGAGCTGGCTGAATGGCTAACACGGCCGAATGCCATTTAAAAAAAAAAAATACTCAAGCCCCCCCCAATACCAAAGTCCACTGAAGCCCCCCTCCAAACCACAGTCCACTGAAGACCCTCCCCCCCCCCAAACCAAAATCCGCTTAAGCCCCAAGCCCCTCCCAATCCAAAATCTTGGATCCGCCCCTGCTGATAGATGTTTAGGTGTTGTGTCTGTGTGAATGTCTTGTCCGTCCTGTAGTATCCACACTTAGTAGCAACTATACACTGGAGAAACTGATACACCGGAAGAGTCACTATAATCACATTGAGGTGGCTGTATGACCTATGTAGCCGAATGCCATTAAATAAAAGTTTATAGCAATATTTTGTATACATATTATGGTGTGTTCTTACATTTCGTTTTCTCAGACAGCCGTATTTAACGAGAAATAATCGTGTCTAGGAAAATTAAAATTAAGGGTCACTGGAGAAGTAGTGTCCAATGCAATCGTATATGGGTGATTGTCATAGATAGAAAAATATTAGTGAATACACACCAAATTAAAGTACCATTTATAGCAACATTTTACGTTCCGAAACATTCCGTTATTAACGAAAAATATGTTTATAATTTCAGATCGTAGCTCCTTTTACATAATATAATTACGCAGGACATAATGGAAATAAATCTAAATGATGTGCTAATCAATACAGCAGCATAGTTAGTACTGTATTGACTATAAAAATGTACTCCGAGAAGCAAATACAGCCTTCCATGATACATGACGATTGATTAGCTACATAGATTTTTATAGATAAAATGCCATCTATGAAAAAATGTTTTTTTAATGTTATTAATTCCCCAGACGCGTTTCTTCCTTCTGTTGTGGGGCATCATCAGAGGCTGAAAATGTAAGGTTTTACATATGTATCATTACAATTATTAAATAAAACAACTCATTATCTACATATATACACTGAACAGCCTAATATCGTCTAGGGCCCCAGCGAGCACGCAGAAGTGCCACAACATGACGTCGTATGGGCTCGACTAATATCTGAAGTAAAGCTGGACGGAATTGACACCATGCATCCTGCAGGGTTGTCCATAAATCCGTAAGAGTACGAGGAGGTGGAGATCTCTTCTGAACGGCACGCTGCAAGGCATCCCTGATATACTCAATAATGATCATGCCTGGGGAGTTTGGTGGCCAGCGGTGGTGTTTAAACAGAGAAGAGTGTTCCTGGAGCCACTCTGTAGCAATTCTGGACGTATGGGATGTCGCATTGTCCTGCTGGAATTGCCCAAGTCCGTCGGAATGCACAATGGACATGAATGGATGCATGCGATCATCCAGGATGCGTACGCCACCTGTCAGAGTCGTATCTAGACGTATCAGGGATCCCAGGTCACTCCAACTGCGTACGCCCCACACCATTACAGAGCCTCCACCAGCTTGAACAGTACCCTACTGACATGAAGGATCCATGAATTCATGAGATTGTCTCCATACCCGTACACGTCCATCCTCTCGATACAATTGAACAATCGTCAGACCAGGCAACATGTTTCCAATCATCAACAGTCCAATGTCGGAGTTGGCGGGCGCAGGCGAGGCGTAAACCTTTGTGTCGTACACTCAGCAAGGGTACACTAGTGGTCCTTCGGCTCCGAAAGCCCATATCGTTGATGTTTCGTTGAATGGTTCGCACGCTAACACTTGTTGATGGCACAGCATTGAAATACGCAGCAATTTGTGGAAGGGTGTCACTTCTGTCATGTTGGACGGTTCTCTTCAGTCGTCGTTCGTCCCATTCTTGCAGGATCTTTTCCGGCCGCAGCGATGTCGAAGATATGATATTTTATTGGATTCCCGAAATTCACGGTGCACTAGTGAAATGGTCGTAAGGGAAAATCCCCACCTCATCGCCAGCTCGGAGATGCCTTGTCCCATCTCTCGTGCGCCGACTATAACACCACGTTCAAACTAACTTAAAACGTGATAAAATGCCATTCTAGCAGCAATAACCGATCTAACGCATGAGCCAGACACCTGTTGTCTTATATAGGCGTTGCCGACCGGAACGCCGTACTCTGAGTGTTTAAATATCTCTGTGTTTGCATACGCATGCCTATACCAGTTTCTTTGGCCCTTCAGTGTATATACACGCTGTTCTAACAAGGGTATGAGGAATAAAATTACAGTTGTTCGTAGACGGTATTTTATTTTTAAAAATCTATAGTTCAGCAACTGCCGAATATAGCCTACAACCAGATTTGGATTAGCTACATTATACTCAGTGATGAAAAGAAAGGACCTCCTACTTTAAAGATCCTGGAATTGGGTGTAACGGACAGCAAATTAAAATGAAAGAGGAAAAACATGCTTTTAATTAACTAACAATTTTAGTTTTCTGTTTTTATTTTTATTTCTTTGTTCTTACGACTCCCCAAAGTTGAGATATTAGAGTTGGAAGAGGATGGGGACAAGGAACGGGAAGGAATTCGATCTTGCCTTTGAAAGAACCACACTGATACTCGCCTGGAGTGAGTTAGGGGAACTATAGGAAACCGAAATCTAAATGGTCGGACAGGAATTCGAACCCGTGTCCTCCAGAATGACAGTGCTAATGACCTGCTTGTTGACGAGCCTTTAAAGCTTTAATAACAACAAATACAGAATGCCAGACCCGAAAGTTACCACTCACTCACCAGGCTCGGCAATTTCCGTTTGAATTTCCTCAACTGATATTATTCATAAGTTCTGGAGATGGTCCTATGTTGCCATTATCAAGACTAACTTGTTCCCTGAAGCAATAAGTTCGGAAAAGCTTAGTGACTAGCGTTGGAATGGTGTATTTGAGTTTGGTCAAAGGCAAGCATGTTTTAATTAATTGGTGTGTTCGTGTAATGGTATTATTGGATCTTCAGTAACCAGTGCTTGATAAACAACATACGCAGGCAGACTCTATTGTTGATAGCCGATTAAAGATAAGTTAGTACAAAATCAATGCATTGGAGGTGACAGTAGATCAAATCAAACAGTATTCCATTGAAATACGAGGTGTGGGCAATATGGTGAGGATATCACAAGTCCAGTGACTGGTTCACAGAATTTTTCTGCTCATATCGTTGCCTACAAAGTAACACCATTTATGCGGATAACTATAATAAAACTATAATATATACTTACCAGTAGTAAATACTTTTTGTGAACATAAAGTCTAAAGCGCGGTGTTAAATGATCAAATGATAAAATATTCTAGATTAAACTGAAAGGAAATTACTCTGGTACGGAAGACGTCTTGTTCGGAGAACGCAAAGGAAGTTCAGGTGAAAACCAATTACTAGCTAATCACAATATTATTTTCAAGGAAGCGTAAACTCTACGCGGAAGTAAACAAGCTGTACATTTCCTTGAAGACGATGATGTTTATTTTAGTCTTCCAAGTACGCGAAAAAATTAAAAACCTGGTAACCGTTTTCAGCCCAACATTGTGAGGTTGCGAGTACGATGGCGCTGAGATTTATTCGTATCACTAGCAGACAGTGAACTGCAGAACCGTCTATGTCCTACAAAAAGTCATTAAAATAAACCAAAGAACGCAAAGAAACACAAGCATCGTAAATACAACAGTGAAGAAAATGAACAGTAGAAGTAAATTTATCACAAGTGAATATTCTTGAAAGTGGCAGAACCCACGATCCAGTGAACGGGGTTCTTGAAAAACTACTGGTCGTTTTTGATGCATGGTACTAAAGGTAAAATAGGCTATGTTTAAATTATTGTAATGCCGAAAAGCTGAGAAATTTTTTAAAAAATCGATTGTTTTCCGTTAACGTAATTCACTCAAAAACTACTGGTCGGGTTTTAGATTAACGTATAGCCTGTGATCCCGCAGGTAAAGTAAGGTACATTTCATATGATGTGGGGAAACAGAGAAATTTACAAAATTAGTATAATTTTTGGTTGAACGCGATTCACAAAAAAAAATCACGTTTGGTTTTTGATGAGGGTTTTGATTAATGCACAGCACATGGTGACTTGGGTACAATAGGTATGATTCGATTTCGAAAAGCTTTATCTGTTTTTCGGTGATCGATATGGCCGCAAGAAACACTGGTTGAAGTTTGATGGGGTTTTGATTAACATACAGCCTGTGCTCCTGGAGGTAAAATAAGATTTCCTTCATCTGGATTTGAGGTAGAAATATGAGAAATTTAGGATAAATTTTCGTCGGCTGCGAGTCGTACAATAACTACTGGTCTGAGTTTGATGGAGTTTCACTACCTAACTTACTGTATATTTCATTTTTGTACGATGTAGTAAAGCTGATACGTGGTGGGTGAGCGTCAAATCTCTGGACTCGCATTCTTAGGACGGGGGTTCGAATCCCCGTCCGGCCATCCTGATTTGGGTTTTCCATGGTTTTCCCAAATCACTCCATTCGAATGATGGGATACTTCCTTCAAAAATCCGGGGCCTAATTGCTTCCCGCATCTTTCCCCCACTCCTTTCCCGCCTATAATGACCTAGACGTCGACGAGGATTAAAACGAGATGCGCAAAAAATATAGCTAAGTAAATATATCTATTCAGTTGGGGGGTGAAACTGCTCTTCAAACTGGCCTTTGGAAGGAAGGGGGTTCAAATCCCCTTCCGGCTATCCTTACTACGGTTGTCCATGGTTTTGTGCAGTCATTCCAGGCAAATGCCAGGATTCTTCCTTTAAAAGGCTATGGCCAAATTTCTTCAGATTCCGTCCCCATAGGTTAGGTAGGCTGAAAAGGTTAGCTGAGACCATGCAGCAGACCGCCTCCTAGACTTCATTTTTATAAAATAAAAGCTAGTAAGATGTTTTTTCGTGTTAGCACTTCAGGAAAAATTTACTGGTCAGATATCGATTGGTTTTTGATTAATGTATAGCCGCGAGTGAAACAGGGTATGTTTCAGTTTGAAGTGTTGTCAAAAAGATGAGGAATTAAAATAAAAAGTTCCCAAATTAGTATCGATTTAATGTCTTCTGGTTGAAACTTTTATCGTGATTTCAGGTACCAGAGGCATCATCATATTGGAAGGAAGGAAGTTCCAGTTTGTTTTGGAGACCGTTCATGATTAAAAAAAAAAGATAAGGAATTGTGTTGAGTGAATCGCAGGGGCAGCGGATCGTGTTGTTCTTGATCATAAAAACAAATCTGCTGCTAATTCATAAATTTTATACAAAAAATTTTCCTTCTATGCAACATTATATCTGTGTCTCGTGAGACAATGCGACACGCAGTGAACAAAATTTTTAAGTACTAGTGCCAAAAGGTTTGCACCATACGAAACTGTCCATCGTAAGGTTCACCCCACTTCTCAGCCTGTCCAGCAAAACAGACACTGATATTTGCTGAGCCTAATCAAAATTTGTATTCAGATACGTCAAGGACACTAATTGATTTCCATGTATGGTCCTCCAAGAACAATTTTAATTATAAGTGAACAATGGCTGGTAACTGATGAGTAGCACCAATATTATTACTCTATGGCACTTTTAAACGAGGGAATACCACACTTTTTTCTGAGAGTTTAATAAGACATCTATTATCTACAGAATGTATTCAATTGTTTCAACATTGAAAACAATGGTTCACGCGCACCACTCAGATGATGGAATATCGGATTACAGTTCGACTTGTTTGTACGTTCACCGTCAATGTGTTCTGAATTCTAATAAAAAGTTGATTAAAATCTGATCCGATAAGGTTATTTTAAAACAAAAACACGTGTTGCGGCACCGTGATAGTGTCCGGAGTTTAGTTGGTTCGATTCCTGGTGGTGGAAGAAATACTCATCATCAGGACTTGGCCAGCAGAGTAGAACTGATGGGGAACACGATTCATAACCAACAGATTGTGTTAGTTCTGGGATATATCCCAAACCTCTCTGCAGTGCGTATGGAGTGAAGGCGGACGATACTGTTGATGATGATTCGTCCGTATGATAGCGGCATTTAACTTGTCGACACTTCCCGCGTCCTTTGGAAGAGTAGTCATAAGTGGGCCAGCGCAAGGATTTAACCTTCTCCCCTCTTTCATCTTTAATTCGTTCACAATCCAAAAGTGATATCACACATATCACAGTCGACCACAAAACATCAAGTTCCACAACAGGGAAGGTAAACTAAACCACCTCAGTTAGATTGCCCAACAAAGCTGCCATTGATAAATAACGACCTCCAGTACAACCATCAAGGGTTGCCGGATAGTCATCAATATGTGCACACGTACTTCACTATGATAGATTGTCCAACCCACGATCGAATTAAAATGCCAGATAAGTAAATTGTTGAAGATCAGGAAAAATATGGAAGTGAAAACTGACTTATCAAAAACAGTGAAATGCTTGACTATAACAATTCAGTTTATGTTAACAGTAAGTTGTAAAACTGTAATTGTTGTAATTCATACTAATAAAGAATACTTTACTGAAAAATTTAATTTAATTTCTAAAAAAAAAAAAAAAAAAAAAAAAAAAAAAAAAAAAAAGGAAAGGAAAATCTTGAGAAAAATTTGGGGACCACTAAAAATTGAAAATGGTGAGTTTAGACACCGGAGGAATAAAGACCTATACAAAGAAGAAGAAACTGAAAGGATATCAGACACGATCAGAAAGAGGCGAATCAGTTTTTTTTGGTCACATAATGAGAATGGATAACAATAGAATTACAAAAAGAATTTTCAATCATGTTTACAAGAGTAAGAAGGGCAACCAGTGGATCCAAGGACTAAAGAAAGATATGATTGTGATCGGAATAACAGAAGATTTAATACAAGATAGAGCAACTTTTAGGAGATTGATCCAAAATTTCAAGGGTTTCGAGGAGAAGGAGAAGGGGAAATGTAGTAACATACGGACAGAAGAAAGGAGGAAACAGCAAAGTGAGAGGATGAAGAACTATTGGAAGTCAAGAAAAGAAGCATCGAAATGAATGCACGGGATTACTTTTCGTGGTCCTTAGATGGCCGATATCGAAGAGTAGAAAAAGAAATAGGGATGGAGTTATGAAAATCACGGTATACGAATGATACGATTCCGTGTTCGCGCAGCTCACTGTTTGTTTTCGAACTGGGCCTTAAGATTGTTGATGTCATGATAGCTGATGGTTACACTGGGCAGAAATAGAGCGGCGTGCCAAGCAACGAGTGAACCCGTCTCTCCATCTCACTCCACCATCCGTTCCCAAATGGAGCACTCTATTTATTTCTTGCCCCTAACACCTGCAGCAGCCGGGGAGTTTCTAATTGGGATCCGAGCTGAGAGGATAGGGTTGGGGGGAGGGAGGGCTAGCCATTATCGACATCGCCATCCATCAGCATTAGATCCCTCTGCCGGCCAGCCGGCTCATCACTTCATCAGCAGGCGAGCCGCCATACTTAATTGTCGGTCGGTACGCCCTGGCCAGTCCTAATGGAGAAAAATGACCACCTCTCGCTCGCTCCCACCCCACCCCTTTTTTTTATTTCCTCGCCTCCGTTTCTCGAGCTGTTTTTTCATCTCTTTTTCCTTTTCCGTTAGACCGAATTCGGTCGGGCAGGCGGGAGCTCTAATTAAAAGCATATCAAGCCAGTAAGGTGACTCGAGTGACTGCTGTGGTGGGCGGGACATCGATTTCTTTATGCTGACACCAGCAGCACTCCGGCAGGAACGCAAACAGGTAGACGACGAATCCAGCCCATCTGTTCCACATCATTCAAACGTCCCACCCAGTTTCTCAATGGAATACTCACCTCTACATAAAAAAGTCATTATTATTCCATTGATAACATTCATCAACAGTTCCATTTTTAAGTACTAGAAGCTGCTTAACTATCTGGTTTCTTGCTTTCGGACAGCCACCAGTTTAGGAGAACTATACAGTTTCAGAAATTAATATTGTGCATCAAAGATCTGGCTTTATTTCCTTAGCTGTCCACAGTGATGTTAAGCGGGACTTGATAATGGAAGCGGTACAAGCTTCCGAAACGACGCCAGACGATTAAAGTTTGACGGGGCTTGAAACCCCAGATGATTTTCTACAGTATTGCCGCCTCGAAAATTTACATCGTTGTCCACAGTGAATTTGAAGTGACGGGTTACGACAATGTTTATGATGACTCGTCTTAACTTTATAGATTTTGGAAGAGTAAGCCAGAATGGAAAGGCAACTGGTTCTACAAGTCTTTGGTTTTTTTCTCTCATGCACAATCTTCAAATGCATTTACATATATGATAAGCTCAATAAGATCAACGTTGAATAATGTAGAGTAATAAATGAAAACCGTATGTTGCAGCCGTCGACGGGCGACAGTCTCAAGTGATACTAGTTTCCTTGTATGAAGCCAATCCGGAATTGTATTTGGAAGGAATAACTATAGAAACCATTTATAAACTGTACAACTTAATGATTCAGTAGAAGATTTTAAAAAAATAACTTTTTTGCGATTAACTTTCTTTATTCCTTATGGCTTTACGCTTTACCTCTCGTCGACGTCGTGATCATTATGGATGGGAATGGACTGAGGGCAAGGACAGGTAGGGAAATCGGCCATGGCCTTTGAAGGAACCATCCAGGCACTAGAATGGAATAATTTCGGGAAACAATGGAAAACCGAAAGCTGAATGACTGGACGGGAAACTCCTGCGAGATGAGTATGGTGAAGAACTTTTATTTCCCGTGACTTAAGTGAATAATTTCAACAAATCAGGAGAGCCTCACAGAACATGTTGGATTTTTGTGTATGTAATTTTTGTTTGTTTTTTACCATCATAAACTGAGAGTAGGGAACAATATTACGTCCTGCGCTATTTCTGCTTCTGTTCTAGCTTTATGCCTCGTCGACGTCAAGGTTATTAGAGGCGAGAAAGGACTGGGTGCCAGGAAAGCAAATGAATTCGACCATAACCTTCTGAAGGAACCTTCCGGCATTCGCCAGAAGTGTTTCGGGGAATACCAAAATCTCGAAGGCCGGACGGAGATTCGAACCCGCCCTCCCGAATGCGATATCAGAACGTTGCCGCTCAGCAACCATGCTCTTCGTATGCTGTTTATGAACTATACAAGTTACACTCATATTAGATGGAAGTGAAGAAATGGTGCACGTTGCGTATGTCACTAGAATTCCTTTTAAAAACAATTCAGTATAAAATTTTTAGAACACTCCAAATGTTATTCTGTAAAAAATTAAAATTAATAGAAAAAAGACACAGCTAATTTAATTTCATAAGAAAGTAAGACAAACGCTAGCTGTAATGTAATGTTTGAGGGAATGCATTCAGTGAAATAAATTGCATAAAATTCATGGGTGTATAAATAGCTAACAACTTGAACCGGAGACAATATACATTGAGCAGCTTACTAAAAAATATTTTTGCACATTTGTGTCTAAGAATAATAGCCAGAATTGTTGATATAGAAAATTAAAAACAGGTATAATTCATATAGTCACTCCGTACTCACTAATGGCATCTCCTTCGAAGCAAATTCTTCACAAACGCGGAAAAAATTTAAGATATGAATGTGCTTTAATAATTATTTGTGGATTAGACCCTTCAATAAAGCACAGGAATTTTTTTTTTAAAAAAAATCTGCATATAATTACAATGACAGCAGAGTACATGGAGTCCTAGTAATCGTTTGTAGTAGAATATCTTAGGATCAATTTATAGTTCGCGAAATGTCGTGGTCATCAAGGAACACGGCTGCAGTGTTATTCTAATTTAAATGTTCCTGAGTATAATAAAATGAATGTTTGACACGTTTATACAGTCAAAATACTTTTAATATTAACTATTTGACTACACCAAACTGCATCACTAACTAATCGGGCTTCTTGTTCGGTTGATGCAATCTCTCCGTAAATAAGGTTCTAGAAAGGGTTTACATATATAATCCATTTGTATGAGGCATCAACCATTTATTCATTCTCTGCATAATCATATAAATCATTATGAATATCCCTTTTATGGCAAAAATAGTTAGGTGAGAAATTTCTCTAGCCCCAAAAACAAGCTTACTAGCCAAAAACATTAGTAGTCTTCCTTTTTGTTACAAAAAAATTCATTCTAAGAGTAGTCAACATGGTCTTTAACCAAGGGAACCGAAATTCAGTAATACTAAAACCCTGAATGTGATAAAAAATAATATAATTCCTGGATATCATCTTGATTATCCTACAAAAAATACCCCAATACCAATATCTATAGCTATAATACTAGGAATAAATACAACATTCAGAAAGATTGGAGGCTTTCTCGGCGTTGTATATAGATGAAACGCTCTCGGGAAACTCGGCTAGTTCCCCAAGAACATTTCATCTATTAGCATTCAGAAAGTTTACAAGTAATTGTCAACTGTGAAAATGATATATCAGCCTCCACAGTTTTTTATTTAATGTATTACCACAGCAGATACAGTGTTTCCCACGAATTACTGACAACTTTAAACTCAGAGTGGATAAGTTATTTCTCAAAAACCCATTTCAACCTGCAAAAGAATTTGAAATTCGTAACTGAAAATAATGTACGCTTTTTGGTATAAAAGAGGAATGCCATAATATTAATCACAATCACCGATGTGTTAAAAAAATTTCTAAAAATATGTTTACAAATATAGCAATTAACAAAAGTCCTTAGATATTGTATTCAAATTTAGCAATTAACATGGGATAGTACATGTTTTTAGTTAACATAGTAATTTTTTTCTAACTTTTGGTATACTATGTAGTTAACTTCAAATAATTTCCTAAGGATAATATTTACTGTTACACATCCCCGTAAATGTTCCCAAGTGGTATTAAAGTGATCATATTGCTGTTTGTACCTTAAAATTTAATTATGAGTAATAGTCAATGGCTGACTTCATTATTGCTTGACAAATTTTTGTAAGTTATGTTGAAAGTTAACTCACCCTGCTTTTTCAGATGCCGGAAAGATTATAGAAGATAGTTTCTCGGACACGCATTTCTATGGTGTATTTGTAAAATAGCCAAGATTTATTAATTATGACATTTGTAATTGAGTATGAGTAGCGATAAGAGACAAGCTTGCCTGAGCTTTGACTAGTTCGTGGGTGGATGAAGGTCACAATCGGAGTTACTAAGAAGACTTATGATGTCCATGAAATATGCATAGCATGATACCATAAAGACAACAGCTCTCCAGCGAGGATGCGTTCTGAATGAAATACCGACCAGGCTCTGGAATGGGGGCCTGGAAGCTGGTAGGAGTTGCGGATTTCTCAGAGGAATTTGTTCCTCGCGATTACAGTCGTCCCCTGCCTTATGCAAATATAAAATACAGAATTCCTTCTAGCAGAGACGAGGAGGAGGGTCCTGCTCCAAGCCAGCTGCAGAGGGAATAAATTCAGCAATGTGTTGGAGGCATTCTCATATGGAACTTTTACGAACGACACACTCTGCAGTGTCAGTTTTAAAGGACAGAACAGCTAGTATACATCTCACAAACAGCTCAGATTCTGTTGCTTCAGTGTGACCGTGGCTCAAAGCCAAATGCTGGAAATATTTCACTGTGGGAGACAATCCGATATGTCAATTTTTACAAGAATAAGTTAGGATAAAAACTTTCCTTACCTAATTACATTTTTGTTTCGTAATTAGCGATTGACTGTGGAATAGTTTATCCTGATTGTGCGTTGAGAAAATAGATATTTTAAGGCCTTCATTCCCAGATATTTTGGTATACCGATGTTACGAGGTAACCTGAGACGTTATCAACTACGATAGTATTCTTTCCTACAAAATTTTCTTAAATTATTTTTTCATAATAGATTTCTTTGAAATTGGTTTGTCGTTTAATTCCATTCTATACATATCTTACAGACTTTATCGCGGTATATGTATTAACGCTACTGTCCTATTCACCTTCGGTTCACCTATTCTGTTCGAGCGTAGAGGGTGAGTGCTAATGCTCTGGCCCTGAATTCTGGAGGACGCGACATCAAACCTCTGTCCGACCATTCAGATTTCGATTCCCTAAATCACGCCAGGGGTATGTCGGCATGGTTCCTTCAAATGCCATAGCCAAATTCCTTTCTATCCGTTGCTCTCAGTCCTTTCCCGCCTCTAGTGACCTGAACAAGGCGTAAATCCATAAGAAAAATAGTTCGATGTGTCTCGAATAAAGCATTGTTAAAAACGGGTACAGGGTTACAAATCTCACACGGTTCCAGCGTTCCATGGATTCTGAAAATTATTATTCTTTCTTCTTATTAATGAATTAATATAATCGTTTTATGTTATATTATTACCGAATATAGATAAAGGCGCGAACTTGTAAGTAATCCGTCCAAGGAACCATAGCAAATTACTCCATTCGTATATTCATTTTTGACTACAGTTAGTTATAAGTAACATTACTTCTGTGTAAATTTGTTGCTAATGATTGGATTCTTCAGTTTATTCCGCAGTGTATTGAGTTCTTCCCTTCTGTTTGATTTCCAAAGCAGTGTGTGAAAGGTGTGAATCATATATCAGGAGATTTTCTTTCACAAAATAAATTTTTGATGGTTAACCCGTGACATTAAATACAATAGAATAAATTGGAAGCTAAATAAAATCATGTAAGTTTTGTAGTTTCATACGTTTGACATTTATATTTTATTCACAGATCATAAGCGCATTTTTACGGTACGAACTTCAACAGCTGCATTCAGATACATATTGCTAGGATATATATGATTGCTCCTTCACCATCACAGCATATGCATCTAAGCAAATATAAATGACAGTCTTATCACACTCGCACAATCTCAATATTCTACCCTGAACACCAGCTAATAACTATCGGCGTTGCGAAACATACACGAAATGAAAACAATTCCTTAGATTAATAAATATATAATATCTTTATATGAACGAAAATAATGATAAATAAACGTGGCAAGAGTTCGTAAGTATGGTGTATTTTTTTTTTTTTTTTAAGAAAAAAAAAAGAACAAACAGCCACACATAACAGCTGTCGACACGCTCAGACAAGGGGTGAAATATAGAAATATGTCTTTTAAGGTAGAAAGAATAAAGTTGCTGAAACGAATCTTCCCATCTTCCCGCACATTGACGAAGAGGTTCAGTGATTCTGAATCTGACGCTTTCCATACACATACGGCTAGTGGCAAAAGAAAAAGTCACTATCTCTGATTTATTATCATGACACCACATGAAATGGATAATAAAACAAAACATACTTACCGACTTTGCGCGGAAACTTAGACAGTATTGGCTTCCGAACATGCCTAACTTAAACATTTACGGTTATTATACGTGACTGTACTTTACCTTAATTCTTACAACCCACAACATGTGAAACCACATTACCTGCAGAACTAAGTCACTAATGGTATTATCATAAGATATGATGTGTTATCGGGTTTTGTCTTTTTAATTTAGTTGCTGATGTTCTGTAATAAAGATTGAATGTTTGGTTACGATCTATACAAAGGAACAATTTTTTTCCTTTGCGGTTTGTTAAACCATTATTCATTAATGCATAAGATTCAAAATTATCAATAATTAGTTTGTGTTTACCATTGAGGATATTTAAAAAAAAAAGCTGTTACGGAGAATGAAACCACATTTTGTCATACGCACTCTTTTTATTCTTCTGCAAAACAAAGTTTTTTACTGTCGTTTTTGATGATCGCTGAACTGAAATAGCGGTCTGGTAGCTATGTGGATAAGACACTTGCTTTCAAAAATTTGGGGGCCCGGGTTCAAGTCCATGTGAGGCCTGGAATTTTTAAAATTTATGTTTGACCATATGAGTTACACCGAGACGTTCCGTGGTTCGGATTTCCGGGAAATTGTAGGTCACGTGGAAAAGGAACTGGTTTAGTACGCATCCTTCTGGAGGATGCAACCAATCTTTGGTTGCGGACTAAGTTGCTGTTTCGTTTTTTTTTTAAATAGAAATATTCTGGAATTTCAGTTTCCTTTCAAGCCTTTAAAATGAGTGTATTTAAAGAATGAAATATGTTTATTCTCTGAATTTTGATTTATTCTGTCTCTGCTTATTTTCTCCTCGGATATTATCATCACTGTCTATTATTAGTATTTCTGAGTCAGATCAGACGTATGCATTTCGTCGGTACTAAATTTGTAGTGCTAACGTTAGAAGTTTTAATAACAGTTCACAGTAAGTCACCCAGCAAATCCAGGCCACTGTCCAAATGAGGCAGTGTCCAGGGCAGTTCTGCTGTGCAGTGGGCATGACGTCAGAGCCTCTGGAGGCGACGCGTTTGTCAGCTCTCCTACTGGGACACCGTGGAGCAAGCACAGTAGTTTACTGCAGACTGCGTCCAAATTAGCAGAGTTGCCACCGAGGGAAGGCAGCCGAACTGTCACGCTAAGTGCTCCACAGACCGATCCTTCCCAGGGGAACACATTGAACAGATTGGCTGGGGAGATAGCATAAGATCTCCACTTAGGAATTTCCAGAGTAGGCCTAGCAATCAAATTCCTATATATCTTTCTTGAGGTTTGAAAATCATTTATTGGCTTCAAAACAGATGTTTTGTTTAAGTCGATATATGAAAACTGAAACGAACTGAAGGATTTGAGGTGGTATAAATCTTTAAGTTCACTACTCAAAAACGTTGTGATACAGGTACAGTTCTCAAAATTATTTATTTCTTATTACTATTACACACCCATTTTTCTTGTTAATTTTTTTCTTAAAATCTTTGAGCGTAGTTTTCCCATCCATCTATTTTTGCTTTTTATGAATTTTAATTTTAAATTCTTTCAACGTTTTTCGTGGAGTATTATGCACTTTCCTTGGTAAATTATAAACACTTCCCTACAATCTCCTACTTGGTAACCAATAAAAGAAAATTTTACCATTTTTTTATGCCTAATGCCAGCTTATAATTAAGGCCATCTTTTCGCTGCAGTCCTGATTCTTCTACCATTATCCTTCCAATCCTCGTAACCAATATTCAATCCTACATTACATAAGTCCATTTACTCTATCGTGTCAGTAATCAATTATGTTTAGCACTAATTTCCAGAAACAAACCTAGTGTTTCCGGATTCATAAGAAAATTTTTACTTCAACCTCCTTAGGATGTTTCTTTTAACATGTATACGTACAGTCGACCAATGCTGCGATATCAAAGCAGAGAAATAAGAAATTAAGAACTGAAATTGTTGTTTCGAAACACGAACTTACTTGTAGTAATAACACAGTCGTTGCAGAATTACATACTTTCTGTTACGTCGAGGTCTGCAGGTGTTTATTGAAATGATATACTAAACATTCTTACTGTCAGTTGCCAGCAATATTTTACTAATATGTTTTTTTTTTTTAAGTGCTCAACGTCTCCTATAACAACTAGGTCTTTAGAGACGGGAAAGGATGTGGGGCAAGGAATTCGACCATGGCCTTTTGAAGGAAGCATCCCGGCATTCACCTGGAGTGATTTGGGGAAACCATGGAAAACCCAAATCTGGATGCCCGGACGGGGATTCGAACCGCCGTCCTCCCGAATGCGAGGCCAGAACACTAGCCGTTACACCACCATGCTCGGTTTTACTAATATGATTTCATTTAAGTTTGCGTACTTAAGACCAGTCGTTAGAAACAAAACTTGTTTACACAGTAGTAGATATTATGAAAGATTATAATATAATAATACAGTTAAATTATTAATAAAATTATAAATAAGCAACTGTGATTCTAATTTCTCGATTAATACAGCGAATACTAGCTATTTTGTGCTCAGTAGCTTAAACAGAAGATAACATTTGTTTCAGATGAGCATCGTCTTTTCCACAATTTTCTGACTAAGTACAAGAGATACGCCCAGTTAAAATAGTAACCTTTTTGTTAAAAGCCAAATACAAACCTTTTAAATCACAATAGACACATTAATAGGCTGTTTATAACACCAGTAAAGTAATATCTTGGTCTCTCGATAATGCCACTTTCATTACGCATTTCCGATACACTTCTAATGTGTCAAAAGAAGTTTCACTTAAAAAATATTAATCATTTTCCTCATGAGCCTATTTCGACTACTTTCATATATGAGTATGATGAACGTCTTAATATTCATTAGGCTGACTGTAGTAGTATCAATAAAAGTTGTGTAACGGAACCACTCTTAAAGTAACATACCTGGGTGAGCCATCTTTTGATTTCTGTTCAGTATGCAAGATTTTGAGAAAAGTTTATTAAAGAAATATGTTTTTCTTGAAGGCTTCCTAGGCATTTTGAGGTGCATAGTTACTCACTCTAACCGAAGAGAAGTTTAGCTAACATCAATAGGCATACTGGTACCTGAAACTTCCTCGAGATGAGGCAAGAGTCGTTTCCGAGATACAAAATACAATAAATGCTCCTTTTTTGTAAAATCGTGTTACAAATTTGAAAAGAAAAACGTTATCTACATATGAAATTTCATCGAAATGCTAGAGCCATTTCCGAGATCATCTGGTTTACTACGTCATAGTTTCTTTCAAAGAAAAATGCTATTATTATGTTAAATACAAATCTTAATGCTAATCAGGGATTAATTAATGGTGATAGATTTGTGGTAGTTCACTTAGACGAGTACATCATCAGTGTTAAATTTATTCACTCCCAGAAAACTATTCTCATACCTCGCATTAACCTCACATCTTCTGTTCAACCGCGCATTTCCAAATCATAAAAAACTATTCCCAATAGAAGTAACCTTCGTTATGAGCCTTAGAGCACAAGGTAAGACGCTTCAAAATGCAAGAATGTATTTATCAGAACCTGTTTTTTCGTATGGGCACCTGTACGTTGCTTTTTCACACGAGTTTGTAGGTTCATTAATATTTATTTTTGTGTTGAAGACACATACGGTCAAAATATCAACGATGATCACATTATAATTGCTAATATTGTTTCCAAAGAAATTTTGTAAAGTAAATAATAATGAAAAAAGGACATCTGACAAAGCAAATATTTTTTAAATATCTACTTTTAAATGTTTACAATTAATCATGCAGTATTTAATGATAACGACTTTTTACATTAAATGTGGTATTTATTACTACTATTCAAAATAAAATGCCTTCCATTAATAAACACTTGCATTTACTTATTTCGACATTATTATATTACTATTCGGTGACTGACCACGATACTATTCGCACGGGTCAGCTAATTAAAAAAATTTATACGTTTAAAGATATAAGAGTTCCTTCCAGTAACCAAAGATAACTTCTCTGACATCAGTCGACTTACTGGTACCTGACTCGTCTACGAGATGGCGTTAGAGCCGTTTCCGAGATACCAAATACCAGAACTGCTGATTTTTTTGTAAAATCGCATTTTTTCAGGGAAGACGCCTATTTAGGCAAACTTAAAAAACAAAATTTATATAAATATGAAATTTTATCCAAATGGTTAAAGCAGTTTCCGAGATTCCAAATATATATATATATGCAATAATTGCTCGTTTAATGATATAAGATTTATAGCTCAAGAACCGCTTAATCGAATGGAGACTTTGGGATACCAGTCTATACAAGATTTCTATTAAAAAAAAACTCCTCTCCCCTTTCACGCTTCCGGTGACGATAAATTTGTTCTAAAAAAAAATGCTATTCAGTTCGCTCCGCGTGTGAATTCGAGCCTTTTACAACTACATTACGGTCATTGGAGTATTTTGTGAATGCTAAACATTGTGTAATAGACTACTAGCTACAATTTGATACGGAACTGAATATTCAGCAGCAAAATTTGTAAAAAATGTGGTTCACTTGTGCATGAAAATTCTAAGGGTATAAAGGGAAAATTGTAAAATTATATCTAAATGACCCCTAAACTCTAAAATATACCGTGGATTTTGATTTACATATTAAGACAGGAATTAACCATAGAAAATTTTCCGGGATGAAATTTACCTGCTAGTGAAGAAAAAGAATTGCATCGATTTGGATTGCATTTGCATTTCCTTTAGGAGACGAAAACGTGGAGATCATAGGAGATGAGAGAGGATTGGGGATAAGAAACTGGAAGGAAATCGGCCACTACTTGTTGAAGGAATTCACTCGGCATTCCCCTGGAGCTATTTCCTGAAACCATTAAAAACTCAAATCAGGATATCCTGTCTGGGGATCAAAACCACTTCTTCACATACGTATTATTTACATTTTTCCTGTTGTAACGGATTGGTAAAGTAGAAATGAACACAAAGTAAGAGACAAAAATAATTTCCGATGCTACTCACATCAGTAAGGAATTGTCTACATTTCTCTGTTTTTTATGTAACTGTTATTCCTTTACTGGAACTGGTTGTCTAAGCAAGATGCGCTTAAGGTTATTCTTTTGCCAAATATATGTTACTATGTAGTTTTAAAAGAGCCATTTTATTCATTTCGGAAACTAAAGATATGTTCGTCACATAATGCTTCCAAAAGTTCTAATTCTCACCTACCAGAAACCTATGACGTATTAATGAGATCTACAGACATGTAGTAACATTTATTGTAATATCATGTGAGCTCGTATAGATCTTCTTGTTCAGCACCTTTTTTTCCGATATTTTTTGAGATCGGCAGCCTTCGATGAGTTTCACAGATCATATACGAGGGGCAAGTAAAAAATAAGGTTCCCAACGCTGTACACTGGCCGCGCGAGATACTAGGAGAAATCCGGCAACACCGCCTTGATTGTTGTTTCCCCCCACTCCATTCCAACTACCTGGAGAAAAACCGGCGAAGCTTAGTGTCAGTCTAACAGCCATCCGCGATGGAGCCCGCAATCGCCGTCACCGCCAGGTGTGAAATCCGTTCAGTGATTCGATTTTTAAACGCTAAGAAGCTTACACCTATTGAAATTCACAGACAGTTGGAAGAAGTTTATGGCAAAGCTTGCATCAGCGTCCAGCACGTCCGCAAATGGTGCAGGGAGTTCTCCGAAGGACGCACAGACGTTCACGACAAGCAAAGGAGCGGGAGGCCATCGGTGTCCGACGAAGTCGTTGCGAAGATTGAGCGCATTCTCCTCGAGGATCGAAGAGTAACACTTCGGGAGCTGGCTGATCAGATTCCTGAGGTTTGTGAAAAAACCATCGACAATATTTTGACCGAAAAACTTGGTTATCGCAAGGTGTGTGCGCGGTGGGTCCCGCATATGCTTTCAGAAACCCACAAAGACAATCGCGTCAAGTGTGCCGAGGGGTTTCTTCGAGAATGCGCCGAGAATACTGAAGAATTCTTGGACTCCATTATTACGGGAGATGAAACGTGGTGTCACTACGTCACTCCGGAAACAAAAGAAGACTCAAAACAATGGCGCCATCCCGGGTCGCCGAGGCCGAAGAAGTTTAAGCAGACGCTGTCCGCAGGAAAAGTGATGGCTACGGTGTTTTGGGACCGAAAAGGCGTCTTGATTACCGAGATTATGCCTAAAGGGACCACAATAAATTCGGACAGGTACTGCGAGACGCTAACGAAACCCAAAAGAGCCATCCAAAATCGCCGGAGAGGCAGACTGAGCAAGGGCGTTAGGTTGCACCACGACAACGCGCGACCGCATGTCTCTCGACAGACCACCGCCCTACTGGACAAATTCGGCTGGAAATTGCTTGATCATGCCCCCTACAGCCCTGATCTTGCTCCCAGCGATTTCCACTTGTTCCCGAAATTGAAGCAACACTTGGCTGGACAACGCTTCAGTACAGATGAAGAGGTGAAGGAAGCGGTCACCAAGTACATCGGCGGCCTGGCGGCGGAGTTCTTCGAAGCGGGTTTTCAGAAGTGGATAACTTGTCAGAAAAAATGTGTTGAAAGATCTGGCGACTATGTAGAAAAATAGTTTGAAATACAAGCTTTCAGATGGTGTACTTATTTATTGCAATAAAAAATGTCTTAACCCTGAAAAAAATGTGGGAGCCTTACTTTTTACTTGCCCCTCGTATTTTAAACATTTCTTTTGCATGGAATAAACTTCCCAAGAGTTTAAAACAGTTTGCAGATAATAAAGTTATATTTAAAGAAAAACTGAGAGATTATCTTACTGGCAACTCCTTCCTCTCCATGCAAGAATTTGAGCAAAATAATTAATTGTATTCTATATGACATTTGCAAAACTCAGTTGTAAATATTGAATTTTTATTCTATTTATTTGTCTTTGTAGCGTATAATTGTTTTCACTATGATTATGACTCATATTGTATGTATGTTATTAACCACGATGTGTTTCACATCCAGGGATCCTTTCTCAGCAGAGATCCTCGAAATACGGTTGGTAAATAAAATAAAATAAATAAAAATTAAAGTACGTCATTCTGTTTTATATCACATCCAGAAAACCACGAACGAACAATTGAACTTCTCTTTATATTATTACTACAAAGATGTTATTATTTTCAACACCAGCGATACTAATACATTCTATTACACTTGCAACCTCTGTGGCATAAGCCCCAATCGTTATTACAAATACACACAATTAATTACATTTTTACATGTTTAGTAACACTTGGCGTCATACTAGGTCGTAATAAGTACTAATGGGGGAGTGAAGTGTTACCATCTGGCTTTGAAACGTATAATAATGTTCAGTGTGTGATAAATGAATTTTTTTTGGGGGGGGGGGGGGGTGTAGTTTATGAGGCGGTGGTTGGGGACCGTGCCGGCAATCTCTTTGATAGCTGATTTTGCGAATCTTCACAAAATGAAACACAAAGTAAGTCCTGTTGATATCCAGCAGAAACTTACACGGGCACTCTTCACACCAAGAATATAACAACAAAAACGGAGTTTGAAAATGAGACTAAGATCTTGAAACGCGTCACGCCATAAATTAATAAATAAACAATTTATTAAAAGTAACTGTGTTGTAGAAAAATTATTTGCAGACCTTACAATCTCAGTTTCGAAATTGCCAATACTAATAAGTTTAAAGATTGGAGACACCAACCCGTGTCTAGAAATAGGGAATTTGTTAATGAAACGGAAGTTCAGCAATTCTCTTACATTAAAAGCTAACATTGCCCATGTTAGAGGAAAGTAATGAGAATGGACGTGTTGGATACTGCATGTTTTTTTCGCTGCATCCGGTTTGTCAGTTTGTAACGAGGTTCCTACCGAGTTGAAAGCATTCGCAGGTTGGTACACCTGATTCGCTCGTGCAATCAGAACGCGGGACGAAGTGTCGATTGAAATCTGCACAGAGTGCTACTGTGTTTACCGTCCAATCACTGCCCGGGAACGAGCCACAGAATTGCCCATCAGCGTCTCTGGCTATCTCTCACAAACACAGCAAGAGCATACAAAAACCGCGTTTCCTGTATTTTGTCTGTCTGTGGGCTCCGAATAATCCTCACGAATTCCCCAAAGAACGGATGAAGGTTATGTAGATACGGGAACAACCCCCTCTGTCATGCGAGATGTGCATAGCAACAGCAAACTTCCCTGTTTTTGTACAGATATAATTTTTTGTAATCATTGGCAAACTGCTATATACTTAGATCGTCTCTCTCCCTTGAAGAACAAGAGAATTACTTTAAATTTTGCAGATGGTACTTTCAGTCTGAAGACAAGTTCCTATATAAGCCAGATAATATCACATGGTCACGACTTGTGAACCTAAAAACTCATTTTTATCACTTTAAGACACTGTTTTGTTTTATTTAAATTAACCTTAAAGCTTGACGACAGATTCGGTGTCACCGAGGTGCTGTTTTAGATCGTGCTTTGTGACGAGGGGGCATCACAAATATAAAGTTGCCATGAACTAAATCCTAAGTTTACATTCAGTGCTGCAGTTATCTCCAGGATCGATCTTTCTACCCCATCTCATTCGACACTGTTGGTCAGACAAGTCGAGATCAGAGTATCCTGAGAATATCAGTAAGGTTGAAGCTGCAGATTACGTGACTGTATGTTCATCTAAAGTCTAAAGTATCTTCCAGCGTCCCAGTAAATACCGTGTTACCTATATCGATCTGCAACATGAGCGTAAATCTGTTGTCACTCTCCCCATTTATCGTAGACCTGAGGGACACATTTACATACTCCTGTCGGATACGCCATGTCTAACACCCAATTGAAAAGTGATAAAGCACAGGGTCGTGCCAGAAACTCATTAGTGAACGTCCGGCGTACCAGAGGAATTACGTTAGACCCATCATCCCTCGAGCGCTAAGGGACGTTGGATCAGTAGATTGGTTGAGTACAACGAGGTTACTCGAGTGGAAATAACACCTGTGATGTTCATATCGTGTATGAAGCTTTATGCTGCTTACAGGAAATGAGACAGTACTTAGGTGATAGTATAATTACAATGCCTGTAACAGAGGGGATCCATACACGAAAATAACAGGTGCTGGACAGTTTCCTATACATTAGCCAGTGAGACAGGAGACTGAATATTAATGCCTACAGTGGCTTCCCCAGAGGGTCAGTAACGCGGGTAGGGCGAAAGTCCTCGGTTAAGCCCCGGACATAGGTCCCGGGATCATCCGCTTGTATGGCAACTCCGAACTGCTCTCAGGCTACTCTGCTAGCATGAGTGGCGTGAGTAGCCATATATAGCTGTCAGCTCTGGGTAGTACAGTGCGGGTCCTCCTGAGGATTACGGTAGCGGAGCATGAAGGACCGTCCTATAGGGCTTTGGTGCCCTATGCAAGGGCAGTTACCGTATTAGAGAACGGCTCGAATCGCTAATGCCTGGCAGACAACTAACAATACTTCAGTTTCGTAAATGCAAATTTTACTACACTAGGTGCGAAAAAATCGTGAATGAAGTACGATGAATAGCGAGTTTGGTGGTTTGTGGTAGGAAAGAAGAACCGACCCATTTATAGCAATTGCTTATTTGCCGCCTGAAACAGGTACATAGCAAAACTCTTACGAGATATTACGAAATAATTAGAAATGTTGATACAAAAATATCATAAAAGCTCCTTACTCCAGAAAAACACAGCTTATCAATATTTCCGTGATATGTGGTGCTGCTATATAGTGACACTGCGATCACTTGTTAAAGACGCCAGCGAAGCCTAGGACCTAGACTCCGAACTATCCCACATCCATGACCTTGATTGTTCATAATTTTACCATTTACGGATTGAATTTAGAAAAATTCATTTCTTAATTATGATGTTAGGTTAAGTACAATGGGAGAAAGATGGTTCGTAGCAAAAAAAAAAAAAAAAAAAAAAAAATACGCCTTTTAGAATAATAAATATGATATGTAATTTGGAAAATGTTTGAACCATTCAAGGTAAAATAGTTGCTAGTTTCAATTTCAAGAAAGAAGTAGTCCTCGTGAATTCCTTACACAAGCAATGCGTAATGTTTTCAAAGTTTAATTATTATTGCGGCAGATGGGATGCTTACTTATCCATTGAGCTCCGTAGATCTACTAGTAAGCCGATCAGACAAATATCTACACATTTAGGAATTCTAAAAACAAATATAAAACTTAAAAGACTGGAAAGGTAATTTCATAATGTTGTAAAAGTACTATTACTGATGTTTTCTGTTCGTGGTATTGTGTGGTGGAGTCAGGGAAAGTGGAACGGCATGGAATTGAAGCAGGTCGGAATGGAATGAGGTTCAGAGATAGAATGAGAGAGATAAAAATAAACAGAAGCGAGAAAGAAATTTTTAATTGGTAGATATTTGATAACATGGATATGCAAGATCATAAAATACAGACGAAGGAATAAAATTTCTGAAGAAATGTAACGACAATTACAATGAAATTTTCTCGGGTGTCCAGCCGGATGGTTTTGTAGAAGCGTAAAGATTTGACAGCTGGTTCTGATATCTTCATCAGATGTGAAGTCGCTTCCGGATGTGACAACAAGATTATATCATTCAGAAGCTACCTGAAACCTGATGAAGGCAGCAGAGTTAACTGCCAAAACGTTGTTGTCAGATTCTTCATGGTTTAATTAATCTTATAATTAAGTAGTCCACAATATATTTCAGTTTAGACGTGGTTTTATTTTCAAACACGATGTCAACGATACAGGTTACATGCATTCATACAATCCAGAGATTGCATACAAAGCTTTTCCACAGCAGTCCTTGGCAGTCGCAAATTGAATCTGTATAAACTACTGCTGTCCTTCTGCTGATTTCTTTATATAGGCTTTATCGAAATTTCTAGAACATTTCAAAAGCTTCCGCCAGATATTTCTCGAACATTAACAATACTTAAACAATTGAAACATATTAAAAACAATCATAATCAATACTTAATCATTTACAATCGTTATAAAATGGTCAGAAATGGAAATTAAAGATACTTAAAACACAAAATTATTTAAAGAAACCATTTTAAATTGTAGCAAATTGTCCTTTAGACATCGTAACTTGTATTAACACTTGGAATTACGAACATTTAAACAATTCTCTTGCACAATTCGGTTCTTAAACATATTAAATGGCCTTTAAATAATTTCTTTTCATAAAACAAAGTCTGTATAGTTTGACTTACAGTTAATTGTGAAACAAACATACCAGATCATATTCAACCAAACTCTAGCGTACTACCAATACTTTATAAAATACTATTATATTTAATTTTAGGTTTGAGGGCTGTTACATTGTGTGTCTACAGCACAATCCTACTGGACACAGGAGAAGATTACATTGTAGCATTACCCCAGAAAAGTCTCCAGTCACAAACACAAGTTCAATAATTTAAGCTTAGACAATGTATGAATATACCTCCAGGTGCTGTAGGCAACGTTTGATCTTTGAAACCATGCTTATCGCTGGTCCGTCTCTCAGTGTAGCTGGCGCACGGGGGAAGAGCGCCAAGCGGTGTACAATACTGTGACACCAATTGGCTGGTGTAACTCAATCTGCCGGCCTGGCCCGACCGGACGTCCATTATGCGTGCGACCTCGCCGGTGCTAATTTCCCCGATGGCCTACGGCACGGCGCGTGTCGTCGAAACGAGCGACCCACCAATCAGGAGGCGGGAATTGCTTCCTGCTCGCTGTGGTCGCCACTCAGCTCCACACGACCACTTCCGGTCCCCCCGAGTCGTGTAAGGTATCGACACAGTGAATTGGGGTCATCAGCAACAGCTGCGACACTAGAGAACAGGGGTACTGGTTCCAGGAAGTAACGCCGTAGCTGGAACGACCGATTGATATGACTCATACACCAGGAACCTATAACTACTGACACGAACCTTGACTAATACTGCTTTGATAAAATTCATAAAAGAGAAAATGAAGGTGCGTTAGGCGAAGTTTTGAGGGGAATAAAGTCATGAGTTCACTACATCCCGTCACCGACTTGTTGCGTGTATGATATTCGCGATGGACGTTTTTTGGATGGGTAAAATTTATGAGTTCGCGTCACCAATATTCTAATTTTAACAGTATATCTGCAGCTATAAGTATGAGATGTTGCGCTTGGATAGCAGTGAAAATTTGGATTATACTTGTACCTAATATATAAAAATTTATGTTTGTTTTTTTATGCCAATGTTCTTCAAACAAACACACAGTTTTTATCAGATTTTGATGGAACTTTGCGTACATATACTTTAAAAAATAAAAAATACCGTTACGTTAGACTTACAAAAACCTAAACCCTCTCCCCCATTCTCCTTTCACCTAAATTTCTGTCAACTTAGTTCTTTTAGCTAAGCGGTTCAGGTGCTTACTTCCGAAAGTTTCTCTCTCCGGTCGCGGGTTCAAATCCCGGGGTGATCAGGAGATTTTAGGAGTGGTATTTGATTACATGAGCTAGCAGGGACGTTCCGTGGTTCTGATTCCACGTTAAACTGTAGGCCCCTGAGAAATGGAATTGGCCTCTGACACAATAGCTTGGTATTTCTCCTTCGCGAAGAATCGATAATTCTTGTGGTTGTGGACTAAGAGTTTTAGTTTTTGAAATGAAAATTACTTTAGGCGGGTAAAAAATCTTGCGAGTTCGCGTCACCGATATGTTAATGTTAACAGCATATGTGTAGCGGTTTGGTGGTTCTGAGGTTAAGGTCCTTCACTGGGGAAAGAAAGGTTCCCGGTTCGAATCCTAGTCTCGGCGGGGATTTTCATAGACCCTTAACTCGACCTTCTTCTCTGACATAGTTTGGTGTGGAATGTGATGTACGCCAGAACGCTTCCGTGGTACGGATTCCACGTTAAACCGTAATGCGCAGCCAATAGAAACCCTGTCACTAGGTTCTTCACCACACGGAGTTATTATTACTTAGAATATGTGCAGCACCAATTGTGACGCGTTGCGCGTATCATATTCATAGTTTTAAGTTGTCACTTCTGTCAGCAGTCCCAATGACTGTCATTTTTTATGGTTTTACTCTTCTTAGATTTCGAGGCTATTAGAGGTGGGAAGGGACTAGGGAACTGGGAGGATTTTGACCATGGCGATATGAAGGAACTATCCCGTTATTAACATGCAGTGATTTGGACAAATAATGGAAAGCCAAAATGTGGATGGCTGGACGAGGATTCAAACCCATGTTATCCTGATTGTAAGACTAGAGCGTTACGGCTCACCCATCACGCTTAGTGGCAGCATTAGAATGAAGGCAAATAGAAATGGAAAGATCTAAAAGAAATTGGGATACTACTAGACGGGAAGAGATGAATCACAGATCTTAATGTGAGGAATGTCCAGTAAGACCTAAAAGTGGGCACAAGAATTAAGTTCAGGCTTAGAAACATCTTGGTTGGAAATCGTCCAAGCTGCCGGACCGGTGAAGCATCCCGGTATTCACCTGAAGGGATTTGGGGAAACCATGGAAAACCCAAATCTGGATGCCCGGACGGGGATTCGAACCGCTGTCCTCCCGAATGCGACACCAGAGCGTTAACCACTCACCCACCACGCTCGGTCGTAGCATGAAGAATAAATCTATAGCTTAACAGAGTGTAGAAACATGTTCATTCTAGAAGACAACAGGGTAAAGAAGAAGTCCCAGATGATACTTATAATTTGCGTTCCTGTATTTATCTGAAACTTATTTTTAAATTTAAAGTAACTGTTCCTAGAACGCGCTTATTATACTTTAGTTCGTCTGCACAATGGTAATTACAGTGATGGAAATAAGTACGAAGTACGCGTATAAACACGGGCGAGTATAATAGCACGCAGATGCAGAGGTGTTTCATCAAACCATTTTTTTTAAATATGTAATATTGTTCTATTACCCACTCAGACTTACAGAATCCAACTTATTTGAGAATATGCTGCTAAAGATTCCGTGTCTATAGGACGATAACTGCCTGGTGTTGTGATGTTAATGTCAGCTATCCAAATTTTCTCATTACAATCCTCAAGTTGCATTGTGATCATTAATTTCAAAATTTATCACCATTTCCGCCTGTTACAGAGAATTAATCATAAAAAGCAGAGTTTTTTTTCTTGACTCTAAACTGTTCGACGAGGCTCCAGAACCAGAAAGATTGCAAGATTCAAATATATATCAATTTGTCTTCGAGAGATGAAGATGTAACCACCATTGTTCTTATCACTCATTTATTTATTATACCTTATTTTTTAAGTAACATTCGTATTGTTTCCTTGCATCTGACCGAAATTCAGAAGTTAAATGTCATAATCATGTTAGTGAGGACATTTCTTTCTTCTAAAATCCTTGTCACAATATATATATATATAAATCGCTTTATAAGACTTGCTACATGTTTTCTAGCATATGTTGCACTCGCTGCAGTGAAGTTCAGTACGACAGATACAGCGTATCTTTTATGAAAAAAATCTTTTATGTAAAAAAAATATGCGCACAGGTATTCGATTTGGTAAGATCTCTAAAGTCACTAAACAACAATTATAAAATTACAGATTCTTTACAATAAGAAAAAAAAAACTAAAGCTGAAAACCTACCAAAAAAAAAAAAAAAAAAAAAAAAAAAAAAAAAAAAAAAAAAAACAGAACATACTAAAACCATGTCCATTAAATTTAATTTTAGATAAACACCTTTTCTACCGATGATGTTACTGAAATTTCAAACGTTCTAATCAAAGGTAACAGCAAAATATCAGAACTGGAACCAATCAATACACATACATTTTAGTAGAAAGGCATGCTACATCAAATATTTTGCAAATTGGGTTTTTCTGTTTGTTTAAAGAACAAAACCTTGCTTCCTAGAATTTTGGTGGTTTATTTGAAACTGTAAACTCCAAAGGAAAAAATATCACTGCTGCCGATATTTTCCCCTGTACTCTCTCGAATATTTCCTTGAAGCGAGTTCTTTCTCCCACACGCACTCCTACACAAACAGACACACACACACACACACACACACAGAGAGAGAGAGAAAGAGAAAAAAAGAGAGAGAGAGAAAGAGTGAGAGAGACAAAGTGTGCCAGTCGGTATGCTCCAGTTTTCCGTTCGAACGAATTATTTTCCGGGTGCTTGGACAAAGCACGCGTCCCCTAAGCATTCCGTCACTTTTTCCCCCTCCATACCTCGCTTCTCTGTCTGTACCGAAAATATTTTGGAGTATTTATGGAGCTCTAATTTTGCCGAATTAATCGAACGTGAAGGCAGGTAGACAGGCGCGCTGACTTTCCGCTCAGGTGGGCCGGCGCGTTTGAAGACAGCCGACTGGTTCACTCGCTCCGCAGCCGAGTGGGGAATCAAAGCGAGGCGAGGCGAGGCGAACAGCCACTGGCTTTGACGGAACTCCAGAGTGCGCCGCGGCAAGCTGCCTTTGGTCTGCACCCACGGTGTGGCACGCACAATATTTCGCATACTGGTTACCTACAATCTGCAAGAATAATAACTTTAGGACGTAACCTAAACAAACGTCGGACCGATTAATAGTAGAACATTGGCGAAGAGGAACTTACGAAACTAGATTTCTCAATCAATAAAAATAATTATATTCAGGATAGAAACCGACCTGGCTTACGCCGGTCTGAACTCAGATCATGTAAGAATTTAAAGGTCGAACAGACCTAATTATACGACTTCTACACCTATCTTAATCCAACATCGAGGTCGCAAACTATTTTAACGATTTGAACTCTCTAAAATAATTACGCTGTTATCCCTAAAGTAACTTAATCTTGTAATAATAAATTATGGATCAAAAACATTCATCAATGTTTATATAATAGAAAGTTTGTTTAATTTCTATGTCACCCCAACAAAATAAATAATATTTTTATTTAAAAATTAACTATCAAAATAAATAATAATTATTATAAGGCTCTATAGGGTCTTATCGTCCTAGATAAAAATTTAAGCCTTTTAACTTAAAAGTTAAATTTAATTAATTAATATGACACAGTTAATTCCTCGTCAAATAATTGAACGTATGAATGTCTTATCCTCATTAGGCGAGGTGTACTATCTAAAAACGTTATGTGACGAAATATTGTTCCTAAAAATTGCGACAGCTTTTGACGGCTCTATGCATTTACAGAGTGTATTTTAGGGCATTATTCTGAGTTTTATCGTGATATTTATGAATTTTGAGAGTGGAATAATTTTAGGATTCACCTGTAGGAGATAAAGCTTGCGACATGATCTTACGTGGGAGGATAAAACGCTGTGGGATTACATCAGAAGCGTCGGTTTGGTGAAGTCTATAAATAGCAGTGCAACCACCAAGCGAGGCTCCTTTCATCACAAGTCATCGTTGGAAGGAGAACGCATGGTCCAGAGCAAAAACTTAATTTTGTGGCAGTGTTTGAGATTAGCGTGGGCATCTAGTTATTTGCGGTAACCGTTTGATTTGGTCGATTGTAATGCACGGGGATGAAGTTGACCAATTGGTCTATTTTGTTGTTATTGTTCATCTAAAGTGGGAATTATAGTGTAATCACTTCAATTATGTTTTTTTGGCGAAACTAGTAAGGGCTAGGTATTTAAGTGTGACCAGAAGTTGGTCAGTTTAGGGAAGCAATAAAGTACCAACGAAATTAATTATTATCAGTCGTCACTTAGCGGTTGCGCAACTCTTAAAAAATCGCCTGTATATCCTGATGTTCATATTCATAAAGGACTTGAATCCTGTTTAGTAGTTGTGAATCAGGTATTAATTTTTTTTTTTTTAATAAAATGTGTATTATACTTTTATATATGTGCAACAGGTTTGCGAGCAATTGATAGGAACTGCAAGCAGCTTTAGTTATTGGAAATAGCAAACATTCAATAATGCACAATTTTTGTGTTATTGAATGAAGTGGTTAGGAATTGTTATAGAAATGTGTTAAGAATCTTTAAGGTATTATTGTTGGTAGTAACAGAACCCTTTTTTTTAAAAAAAAAAAAAAAAAAAAAAAAAAAAAAAAAAAGAGAGAGAGAGAAAGAGTGTGTGTGTGTGTGTGTGTGTGAGAGAGAGAAGGGACGGGGGGGAGAAATTATTACCTGATACAAATTCTTTTTTATGTCTTCTGATAGTAATTTCAATATAATGCCAGTCAGTGAGTTTAAGAAATTTAAAAGAAAGCTGTGCATTAAAGACTAAGGTCGAAATTATTTAATCTTTATCTGTTATAATTTAATAGTTTTGAGATTTCCTTTTAATCTTTTGTGAATTTCAGAGGAAAGTTTGAAGTGACTGTCGACTCAAAGAAAAGTCCCTTACATTTCGTAAATTTCTTGACGCTATTCCAGATAAAGCGCAAGGAAGCTCACGTAAAGAAGAAACAAGGTGAGAAGCAATTTTTCTGGTCGCACAGGACAGAAGCTTCGTAAGGTTCCAGCGCGAGAGTGCAAGAGTGGTTGTTACATTATATTCCTTGAAATATAAGTAGTTATTTCAGAAGCTCGAGAGCCTCTAAAATGAAAGGAAAGGTTATGGAGAGTTGCATAATGGACGACTACAGATATTATTTCCATTAAACCAAAATTCCCTCCATCTCGCGCTCTTCGGTGCGTATTCAAGAACATTGATAACCCAAGTTGTAACAAAATGTGTATATAATAATATATATCCTTCACGAAGCATATAAAGGAAAAGGTACTAGCATAAGTTAGAGGTTGACTCACTCACACAGAGGAATTAAATGTGATGAGCACGTCGACGGGGTGGCGAAAGAAGCAATCAAGTGTGGACACAGAGATGACTCGAAGCTTCCTCTCTTCTGAATTACATCCAAATCATGAAACACCGAGTAAAGGAAGCAAAGCGAGCTAAATGAAGTAGTTCCTTACAGCAAAAAGTCTCTCACTACGGTCATTTCAACCAAGCCATCCCCGTAAAGCGATCGCATCACAGCGGAAACGATAATAAGAGTTGAAGTAATATTGTATTGAGCAATATGGACAGAGATTAGCCTTAGCAACAAAGTTTGTTGTATTTCCGAATTGTTTCGTTTATATTTATCGTGTTTTATGCTTCTTAATAGCTTCGGATTTCGCTGCGAAGTGGAGCTATTTATTATATTTTCTGAATGTGCAGCTAAACTAAATAAATAAACTGATAGTTTTTTTTATATATATTCAGCACAGTTTAACTTAGTTTTAATAACTCCAAATACATCGCTTCAATTACATAATCGGACTTCTTAATATGCAGGTTCTCCTTAGCGCTAACAACCTAGGCAATCTCCTACTTATCTCTGTATGTCTTGTTGTTATAGAAACCTTTTTTAAAAGAGTAATACTAACAGGCCATGGAACTCTAACATTAAAAAGATATAGAATGGCATTAAAATATGTATTCTGAGACAACCTTTCTGTTATCCTACAATTTCACGAGTCAAGTAATAAAAAATAGAATAATAGCTTATATTAAATGTAACGGTATTGAACCTTTACGGATTGTAAAAATAAAAGAAAATCCCCAATAGCACCGGTCTTGTAGAAAGATGCAAAATTCGTACAAAACACCTTCAATTATGCCATGGATTTAATTTTCCTGATGCTAACACCATAATCCTGTGTAGAAGGCGTAATAGTTTTAGTAACAGTTGTTACATTTTAACCATACTTTAATACCTGAATAACAGCCTGTAGTTCACTGATGAGAAAGTAGATCCTTTTACAGAATAATAATTATGTTTCACAATAGTTTCTTCTAACAGTGTAATCGTTATAATAATTTTTTTACACGGTACTCTAAACCATTCCTTACGAATTCTTAAAATTATTCTTTTCCGATTCTCTGGAAGTGGCTGTTCGAACGGGATCTCACTTTTCTGTCTGGTCTTCGGTAATCGAATTATAAGGTCATAATTTTTTCTGAAGTACATCGCAAACAACGTGTACGCGACTCAAGTACAATGCAAAAAATCTCTCCTGAAACTTCAGTAAAACAAAACAAAAACAAAATAAAAAACAAAAATATAAAATTTTGTTTTAAAAAAGTTCCATTCTCAAGGAATAAATCTGTAATTTTACTATCACAATTCTCGTGTTTTCCAAAGAAGAATAAAACAAGCATCTGTAACCTTGTTTTTGTTCTTATCTACGAAAATTCAAAATCATAACATTAGGAGGTATACTTGAGTTTTATAGCGCTACTATTCAATTTATTTCTTAAGGTAATATATTCTTTAGGTTAAAGTGTATCATATAAAAGTTAAAAGACAAGAAATACATTTTTAAAGAATTAAGTTAATTTTTGAAAGCATAGAACCAGGAGGGGCATCGTTTTGTTTGGGAGACACTATCATAGTAAAAATGTTTATGGAGAGCCTGATTTTATCATCTACAACCAAGATTTTTCAATACTGTACTTAAAAAGTTCAAGTGTTTTGTGTAGCAATAAAAATTCTTTCTTTTAAAGTTTCTGATTCAGGGCACCGTAATCATTTATAGTAAAAAATTGTCTCAAAATGTTCATCCTAACGCCCTGTCCGGTGATATTGCAGGTTGTCTCAATGGGCCAAGCTAACACACAATGATTAGGAACCCTTTGTTTTATTACGTTGTCTGTATACTTGGCTATCCGGTTTTGTAACCATTTTAAGTTAGAATATTAAACATGAATCATGTATTCATTTTCGTTGTAGCTCCTTTATGTTCTTGGAGTATAAAGCGTGATTATTTTTATGATATATTTTGAACCAGAAATAGTAATTTTTTTAACATCATTCTGGATGAGTTTATGAACATTAAAAATTTCCCAGAGGAACAAAAACTGTCCATTGATAGACATAAAGGGTCCCCTATGTTTATGGAAAAACTGCCAGTATTTGTTGGCTTTACTGCATAAAATTGACAGAAGGTAAATTAAAACAATGAAAATAATTACAACATGGTAGGTAAAAACAACGATGCTACAATTTTTTCGTGGAAGAAGCGAACAGAATTCACCAGAATGCCTCGTGCAGTGACGCACGCCTCTGGGTGTTTGCAAATTCAGCACGTCCGCTGTGGTCGCTACTCTATTTTGTGAATCGCCGCAGTGGTAAATAAGCGGGCGGCCATTTTGAAAGTTTAACCGTCCGAACCGCGGCGAGCGCGTGCTCTCGCCTTGTTTATATTTACGAAGCTGCCAGTGGGGCGCGCGACTCCACTTCCGTTTCCAAAATAAATCAAACTGTTTAAAAACAGCGCCGAATTATTTTACTCCACTCGGTTTGGGGACAAAATTTTGTGAGTCACGTTACTCGCTTTTAAATTTACGGCACCTATAGAATCTTTACAACGGGATGACTCCTATGGAATGAAATGACTTAAACCAGTGTGTCCAAAGAGGAGAAAGAGGATCTATTCTAAATTATGGATACATACTTTCGAAGCTGAAAATTGCCAAACACATAAGCTCCTTTAATGAATGACTTTTAATCGCTTAATACTACATGACGTATGAGAATATTTTAATTTGTAGAATTATTTCCCTTATGCTGATACTCATTACTATGGTTCGGATCTTTATCACTAAAAAAAACCAGAGAAATATGCATCTGAATATGACCTGATAAGCCGGTTAAAATGACCTGAGACAGCAAAATATGACCAAACATTTAATTTTACTATACATCAAAACATGCTCAATTATACATCACGTATTTTGTCTATTAGTGTCTCCTTCATGCAGACAGCATAATTTGCTTCCTGCACCATTTGGAAATTAATTTTTAAATCGCTTTGTTGAAGTCAATTTCATTTCGCACAATTTACAGAAAAGAACTTACGTTGACTTCTTCTCATCTGCAACTTCTAGTGAATTCCCGGTACTTTTAGAAACTTGCCACTTTTTCCTCAAAATATGACCATAAATACTGTCGCAATTTGACCAAACCCAGAAAAAGGCCTGAAAATGCTGTATAAAATACATTTAAAAACAATCAAGAACGTTCAGTCAGTGTTTAATTCAGTGTTACAGTTCAATAAGAAGGCAGGAAAAATATATGACTTGTTATAAAGATCCGAACCCTACTCATTGCAGTATATTTCGATCACAGAGAACTGAAATTATTAGAAGGCGAAAGTATTTAATAAAAGCAGTCATTTGTGAATCTGATCTCCAAATTGCAGTATATTAGTGGACTAACGACGATCACAACAGAAGTTCGGAAAATTAGTTTGGTAGACATTGCATTTCTTTCTAGATAACAATGTATGATGAATCTTTCAACATCATAGCCTATTAACTAAGCAATGTCTCTCGAAACTAAAAACTGAACCTGTTAGTTTTTTTTTAATTTTTTTTTGTTCAACCTTTGTGACCATTTAACCAGTTTCAATTTGCATTGAACTAAGCATTTTATCAGGCTTTCCTCATATACTTGATATACAATGGTGAAGACAGCGCAATACCAAAACAACATTTAATTGAAAATCAACTATTTCCGAGGTCGGATTCGAACCGGCGACTATTTCAATGCGATGCTAGTGTGGTTGCCCCTACACTGCAAGGCCCGCAAACGGTTAGTTTAACACTAATGTTCTGGCCTGGCGTTCGGTAGGAAATTGATTCGATCCCGAAATCATTACAGACGAGTGTTGGACTGATTCGTTAAAAAAGAATAGCGAAAGAAATTCCTTTCTGTTGCTTCCCCACAGTTTTCTCTCGGCTCTGATGATCTTGACGATGATAAACCTTAATGGCGGAATAAATATATACATATAAACATAGAGGAAATTGAATAAATCATAAACCGAGTTTAAAATTATCGCATAATTTCGTAAAACTGAAGAGTTAATTTTAGTAGTGACAAAAAATCTTGTACATTCTAAGAAAAGGCTAAGTTAATTGATCATCATAAGGTAAGTGATGTCTATGTTGATAGAAATTGCGCAAACGTCTGTAAGCCTCTCTTCCATCCTTCCTGACGTAAAAATGTATATTTTGATATCCTGTTGAGGAACTGAATAGTGTCTACCCGAATGCGGGTTGCGCCTAGTTTCTATTAATGTAGACATTTGTTTGGAATTCTTGTTATAACCTCAATATCTTACAGTTTCGAATAAAGTTTAATGATTACAGGAAATTACTTTAATAAAAGATAGTCCGATATCACAAAGGCTAGAAAGATATAAAGTCAGAAAATAACATTCACAGGGCCTTTTTAGTAATGGGATATAGCAGAAGCCGTATTCGCTTGGGTCTGCTCAACGCGGTGGGGTAAACAGAGGGGCATTAGCAGTGATTAGTGCTCATCGCGCAAGTTGTACGGTCACAACTTGAGGCGAGGATTAAGCGCCTCCACGGGTAGGTCCTCTGACCCAGTTAGGGACTCCTGAGGATCTCGCAAAAACTGCCTGCTGGCAGGCGTACCAACTTGGCGAGCAGCTCGCATCTCATTAGGGATGCTGGCAGCGTCCTCCGCGGAATCACGCCCTCTTCGCGCCACCGGTTTATCAGGATAAAATTATTGCCATTGAGGGAGATTTCTGGGGAACACCGTTTGTCACGGGGGCGACCACAAAGGAAAGGAATCTGTGGGCTCCCAAGTTATAGAATTATTGACCTAAGAGACCACTAATTTAAACACACGCTTGAGTAATGGACGACCTATATAAGGCTATAAATTACAGACGATGGTAATTGATCCCGTGCTACATGGTTCCAAAGCAGTTCTGTACAAGGAAAGCTACTTCAGCTCCAACGCATAACCTGTAACTTTTCTTGCTAAAAGAAATTAAGAGTTATTAATTTTCCAAGAAAAATAATATTTTCCTTTCAAGAACGTATGTACCACTTCATACTTCTTTCACTGAATTCCCATTTTGATCCAGTTTTACCACTTTTGGAAATTATATCAAAAGCCATAACACTTTCGGGATTATTCGTGATAGTCAAATCTACCAAGTGTAAAAGTATGTTGTTTTATATATGTTGTATCACATACTACCTTGTGCCATATATAGTTTATTCAAATCTGATTTAACCAGCGACTGGTCTTTATTTCAAAACACCTTCCCTTTGGAATGGAGTAGCTGCGGTCTTTATTATCAAATTATTTTGAACATAGTTTCTACTATTCGTATTATTTATTGATTCACTACCTATTACCAGTAAAATTAAATAGTTCTTTTCCTACTATCTCTAACGAACCATCTATCTTCATTTCTGAACTAACATTTCCTAATTACCAGCTTTTTAAACAAAGATTCTCACATATTTTGTAACACGGTACAGTTATTACTATTCATTTGAGTTGTTATGTATGTAGGCAGTTATCTTATATTAGATAAGAGGAGGTATACCTATGAGTCAAAACACCAGGCGAACGCCGGAATAGTTCCTTCAAAAGACCATGACCGAATTCCTTCGCATTCTTTCTGAAGTGGTAAAACCAGAATCAAATGAAACAAAAACCAAAAAAATATCACCAGGTGCATACTAGTGTTTTGCTTAATAACAAAGATTCGGCATTGTAATTATTCCACACGTACTCGGTAAGTTTCTTAAGTATCTGGCACCTGATGGATAAGCACAGGTCACGCAATTCACTGAAGGTTTGTGGAGATGGCACCTTATAGCGTCAAAGACGTGTTCTATAGGGTTGAGATTATGAGAATTTGGTGGCCATGACTTCAAAGTGAGTTCCCTACCATGCATTTCAAACCACTGTAACACGATTCTGACCTTGTGACGTGAACAGTTTTCCTCCTGGAAGATGCAATCGTCCTCAAGGAAGGCATGAATCATGTAGGAATAAAAGTGGTCCATAATAATTTTCACGTAGTACATCAATTGTCTTGGTGCCTTCAGTCACTACCACAGGTCCAACGGAAGCCCCTGTGAATGTGCCACATAGCGTAATACTACCCTCATCGGCCTGTATCTGTGGCGTGGTGCATTTTCGAATAGCCGATCGCCTGGAAGACGAAGCATCGGGATATGACCACTGTGTAACAAGAAACGTCAGTCATCCGACCAGGCGACATTTCAAATGACCCATGGTCTAATTTCGATCGTAATTGACTATGTCGTCGGGTCAACTTGGGAGCACGTTGGGGTCGTTTGCTGCGGAGCTACATATTCTGCTCCGAAACAATTGCAGTTGCACCAGCATTGTACTCTGTCGCCAGATCACTCAATAAACTGTTTTACAGATGGAGCAAACCTCCGGCATCCACGTTCTGTGATGAGGCGTGGACGTCTATTATCTTGTCGTCTACTTGTGGTTTCACCGTCCTTACGATAGATTCTTACAACAGCAGCACGCGAACTGCCAACCAGCTTCGCCGTTTCCGAGTTACTCCTTGTCAGAGTCATTCATGTCAGTGTATGTCTCCATTTACCACACGTATCGTCACAAAAGTGACTCCATACATCTATGCTTCTCTTGTATACTCTCTTTACCGTATGATGTACCCGCAACGTCACCAAACGACATTAAAACTCGCGGCTGGTAGTGGTCAAAATGCTTTGGCTCACCAGTGTATAAACGGGGTGGATTAAACAACGAAACTAACCTCCCGACTATTCTTCTTACCAGTGTATAAACGGGGTGGATTAAACAACGAAACTAACCTCCCGACTATTCTTCTTACCAGTGTATAAACGGGTTGGATTAAACAACGAAACTAACTTCCCGACTATTCTTCTCACCAGTGTATAAACGAGGTGGATTAAACAAGGAAACTAACTTCCTGACTGTTCTTACTTTTTGAAAATGATATCAGCTAATACTATAGAAACAACATTTGCGTAAACAGTACAAAACAAAATTTACAGAATCTGTAGACAGTTGGCAAAACTCATTGACGTGTATTAATTTGATGGGCCACGTTCGTATGTGTTTCGGGACACCTATTATGGTACGTGCTTAAAAAACCACGTAGATTTGGTTATGTATGCTTTAAAAGTTTCTAAGTCATATTTGTTAGGAAGTAGCAGATTCGGAAATAAATAAATGACTGCTAACTTCGCGTACCAATCGCTGCCTGAGGCGATAGATTATTCTCCTAGACTACACGTGTTTATTCACCGTCGCAGGAGATTCTGAGCTGCACAGAAACTTTTAGCCAATCATACTACTCCTATAAATTTAAAATGGCAAAACAAAATGATAGAAATTCTCCGTAAAAATACTATCGCAAAAGATAAAATCTGTGAGCTACATGTACCATAAAAACAGTCAAAAAATTTAACGATTAAAAAAAAAAAAAATCAAACAATGAGTACTGTCTGACTGCAATTTGGTTGTATTAGGTTCAACAATTTAATACTGAAGCTATCAGAAATAATATTATTCATAGCTGATATCAGTAATAATTATCCAAAAGTTATTTAATTTCTGTAATTGATAATTTACAATTCTTTATCCCACCTTAGGATACATCGAGCTTGTGACATCTGGTTTTATGACGTTATTAAAATTAGAATAAAAAAATAAGATGCATTAATTAGTAAATTAATTTGCAAAATTAATCCCTGGTAGGCGCCAAGAATGGAAGTGTTCTCTATCCGAGAGAAGCGACATTCCAATTCTGAAATACTTTTAATCAAAGCAATTGTAATTTTAAAATACCATTAAAAAAACACAAATCTTCATCTATTCAAATGATATACTGATTGATGGGAAAGGAAGTTATTGAAAGCAGGGTTTACAACACCTATTATTTTCTTTGAATATAAAATTGATTGGTTTATTGAACAGAACTGAATATTAGAAGTTTTTTTTGAACAATTTAGAGCATGATTCTCATCTCAGTGCGTTGCCTAGGGTTGAATGACGCAAGAGTGTCTATACATCGTCGGCGTTCTTTACCGTAGCAAATGACGTGCAGATAAAACAGAGTCTCATAGACCCTGTTGATCAGCTGGGCGAAGGTCACTTGGCGAGGTAGCTCCCCGCAGCTCTCCGGCAATCTCCCGTGGTGCGCCGGTGCGGATTGTTTGCTGGCCAGAAACAGAATGTCGTCTCTCCCGCGTGTTCGCTCCGTTGAAAACTTGCAGGCTCCCCAGTTTTAGCAAACGCGGGAAATTTCAGCGAGTCGCAGCGTTTGGCGGGTCGTCCACCATCTCCATTGGCGCTCCTCATGGAACATAAAAAACTTATGGTTTCTAAAAGTTCGTAACACAGTTTGATTCGCTGGTTCCCAACAGAGGTGTTCCGCAACCTGACTTTTTCTCCGAAGCATCGTTTCTCTAGTTTCAACTTTCTACTGTACCAGGAAATCCTCATTTCGGCACAGTCCCTAAACTGTCCTTTGAATTTCATTGAATGCGTAAAGCTTTTAACTTTACGGCCTGCCATAAATCGTTCGGTCTTTCAGCGCAGGTATGAGTCACCTGGCTCTCGCCGATGCCAAAGAAACGTGCAATTCACACGCATAAATTTACCGTCACCAACGGATATTACAGTACTGTCTGACTGCAATTTGGATGTATTAGATTCAACAATTTAATACGGAAGCTATCAGAAATAATATTATTCATGGCTGATATCAGTAATAATATCCAAAAGTTATTTAATTTCTGTAATTGATAATTTACAATTCTTTATCCCACCTTAGGATACATCGAGCTCCATGACTAAGATATCAACAGGGAGGGAAGACCACAAAAGCAATTAAAGGGAGAAAAGAAATGACAGTTCTACTAAGCTAGGTGTCATGTATAGCTGACGCGCCCCTGTGACAGAGCATTGGCTCCGTGGGCGGCAGTCCGTGAAACAGGAGCGCCGCGCCGCTGTGTTATCTGGCGAGCCCATCGCCCCCCCTGCGCCTGACGTGATAGGCAGCCGGTATGACACGCGACCGCGGCCCGTAGGTCTGTCGCTCCCACGAACTGTCACAATCGGTCCCACTCATAATCTGAAGCAACGCTCCACCAATTACGAGGGGCACTTGTCCAGTATGAACGCAGTTCACTCCACTGATCTTCGCTTCCACCACAAAAAGGGGAGTACCGACAGATGTGGGTATTGATACTTTATCGCAGGATGCCAGGCTAGGGGAGAAAAGAATGGCGCGGTTTCAGATTTCGCAGACCTCGTATGTATCGTCCAGATTATGGTTTCAAGGTTGGATCCCATCATTATACTGCCAAAAAAATATGCTTTTCTCATTCCTAAAAACACACACATTTTTACCTCTTTTGTCACATATAAAAATAGAATTACAGAAAAAGTCCGTTGTGCGTCCCCGTTTGTATTGCTTTTGGCTGAAAACGAGGACACTGTACTATTGAACTTTTCCCTTGCCATCACTGCTTCAATATAATCGCTTCTTTCCCAGGCGCTACTACTTGATCGCCTTGATCCTACTTCCTAAATATTTTTTTTTTACGCCTCGTCGACGGCTAAGGTCATTGGAGGCGGAATGGGACTGGGGACAAGGAACGGGAAGGAATTCGGCCATGGCCTTTTTGAAGCAAGCATCCCGGTATTCGCCTGGAGTGATTTAGGGAAACCATGGAAAACCCAAATCTGGATGCGCGGACGGGGATTCGAACCCGCGTCCTCCCGAATGCGAGGCCCGAACGTTAACCGTTCACCCACCACGCTCGGTACTTACTTCCTTAATTGCCGCAGTTCATACATCTGTTTCTTCTTCTTGAGAATTGTTATTGACTAAGGCTAGTTACAGTTTGATGGACACTAAATAGTGGTACGAAAAGAATGGAAAACTCCCGTGGCTGTATGTGATCATTCCAAAAACTGAATAAAAAATATTTTTAAAGTCTTTGACTAAAACGCGATGAATTTACGCACATGTGGTTAGAACTTAATGTTGGATGAAATTACCGAATCTTACTCAACGACAACACACTGCTGTCTGTCCCGAGCGGTGATTTTATTAAAATACCTTACCTCACGCTCAACAGTAAAACATAATTTTACCTGTTAACGGAGAAGCAAGGCGAAACATTCTTTACCGATTGCGAGTAATAAAGTTCATTCGACCTCTCAAGTGAGAGAGATGAACAAGACCTAAATTTCAAGTGTTGGAAGAGGCAGTAATTAATTATCCAAGCGGACGAAGCAACAGCTTTGGTCTCATTTTTTCCAAGTTGGTACAATAAGCCATGCATTGACATAGTTCTCTTAGATGGCTAAAACTGGGCATAAGTTGGAGAGAACAGATGAATGAACTAGCTTAGAAACGTACAATGCTCATTGTGAATGGCTGGAGTAATCGTCGTCAGTGTAATTATCTTAGAGTGCTGTGCATTGCAGAGTTAGAATACATCAATTGACAAGTGAAATTTCAAAAGTTACATCTACAGTACAATATTATCCAGTAACGATTCTGAAATGATGTCCTGTTCCAAAAGCTAACTAGGCTACTAGTGAACAAAACACTCAGTCAAGTTTCTGCAGTCATTAATATAATGTTCTTTTGCTTGTAAAGATCCGTGACCATAATTATTTGTACCAAAAGCAACTAAAAAAATCGTTTAATAGAACATACCTGTTCATACCGCTTGTCGTTAAAGATGTAATTAAAGCCCGAAAGAATTGTGGCCAAGGAACAGGAGGCAAACCAGCCATTGCGTTTTGAAGGCGTCATTTAGCATACGATAATAATAATTCAGCTTATAAATCAATACTTTCTTAGTGTCTCCGGATTTTAGTGGAGCATTCAGTAAAACTTTTTAAACAAACTGAATTGGATTGAGCTCAAAATAATTCAGCCACCTGCAGATTAGGAATCAAAAACGGGTTCTTAGTAGTACATTCATTATGATTTATAATACTGAGAAAAATAGTTAAAGTGACGAAACAGTTACTTTTCATAAAGTAGGTCAGAAGAATGTAAGGTCTGTGATTGTTCCAGTGTAGAATTTACTTGATCAGATGATTTTTTTTTTTTTTTTGTTTTTTTTTTGTTTTTTTTTTTGTAAGGCTTGAGAAAGATATAAATGCCTTAGGAAGTCTTTTATTCATCTCGTAAGCTAATTACGATGTAACTGATGGTATATGAGGGCTCAACGATTAATTCAAAGCAATTTTAAATAAAGTTTAAATATATATTAATTTAGTAACTACCCCTAATGAATCTTCTTTTTGAAAACTCCTGACAATCATTAAATGCAGGAAAGCATTGCATTTTGGAAAAATCTTTAGAAATAATAAATGTAATAAATTAAAACTGGGAGAATGAAATTTTATTGGTTGCAGAACCTCAGGTAGTGGACATTGTATTCCTAATAAGAGGAATAGGTAATAGAGAGAACTATTCAATCAATGATGGTCTCCAAACTGCTCTAAGCAGACGGCAACGGAATAAGAAGAATGCAACGCTCCTAGAAATGTCACTTCGATCACGTGTGCTACCTCTAAAGATTTTGTTTCTTATATATCATTTAATGATACTAGTAAGAAGATTTGCGGTTAAGATCTAAACTGAACAGTCGTTAGAGTGTAGACTGACATTTATGGCTATAGCGATCTGGTAAACTTTCTGAAGGTCATCTTCATACAAAAGGTATCAACACATCTCATTAATATTTATGAAAAGACCCGGAAATAATACTACGTCGACAGAGAACAATGGAATTCATCAAGAGATTACAAGCCCAAGCCGACTGCGCATCGTGTTTTAATAGTCTGTTAAACTTGTTTTTCTGCTTACGGCTTTGCGCTTCGTCGACGCCGGCGTCATTAGAGGCGGGAAAGGACTTTTGGTCAAGGAACAGTAAGGAATTCGTCCATGGCCTTTTTAAAGAAACGATCCTGCCCTCACCTGAAGTGATTTCGAGTAACCATGGAAAACTAAAATCTGGAGGGCCAGACGTAGAATTGAACCTGCGTCCTCCCGAATGCAAGGCCAGAACGTTGCCGCTAAACATACACGCTCGATGTTTATTAAACAGGCCCACTATTATTCCTTATTTAATAAACTGAAAATGGAGAGTACACAGGCTAAGAACTATTTTTACTGTTCTTTATTCACTAAGAAATAATGACTAAACATAAATTAGGTGCATCATGAATTAAATACTCTTTGCTAGAACTTTTTTTTTGAGAGGTTCTAACGAAATTCATATAAAAAGCACTCTACTTAATTCAACTATTTAAAAAATTATTTCCAATTCAGAGAAATTTTATATTTTTAATTCATTGCAGCTACAACATCAGTTAGTGATTTACAGTTCTGTTCCGAAATGGACTAATCCTAGAAGCAGAATGTACTAGTACCATATATGAAAGTGACCATCCTGCGCGCGAACCTTTAAAATATGACAGAGACTTTCTATTAGGCTCGTGTAAATTAAACGCTCGTTAATATGACAAAGTGGGTGCCAAGAAAGTTGAATGAAAATGAGAAAGCTTTCTCAGAAGCTTGCGGAGCCCTTTCCATCAAAATAAGACTCATTTCTGGTGAGCATTGTGATATGTGATGAATCGTGGCTTCTTCACTGTAATTCTGAAACGAAGAAGTTGGTTATGGAATAGCGCACAAATACGAAAGAAGATATAAATCATTCTGCTCCTGGCTGTATGGGCTGCACTGCACGTGGGTCTGGTTTCATCGGAATAAATGAATGACGCCACGAACATGATGCTTATAAAAATTAAAAAAATAAATATTATAATTCTCATACCTGATGTAGTATGGATAGTTAGCTGTCATTCTGATCCATTAGGTACTTCAACCTAACCACAACCTCTATTTTTGTGTATCAAAATCTCTATCGCTCTAGCAAAAATATATCAACTGTATCGCTATATCGGGTATAACCAATTTTGCTGCAGTATAACTGTTACTTTTTCACTGAGTGTACCTGCGATGACAAACTTACGTGGGCTCGCCCTATTCGTGAACATGTCTCCCGAGTCCAACACCGAATTCTTAACTTGTTACACCGTCCTCATATTGCAGTAATCAAATTCAGGAACGCGCTAGCTGTTTATCCGTTGATATTCATCGTGCTGTTCCCACGAGCAAGCTGTTATTTTGATACAAGTATCTGACGAGGGGTTATCCCGACAAATAGCCACACTGTTGCACACGGCGTAATGAATAAACGATTTAAATGTAAATGCGCGGTCGAACAACTATTAATTACTTCATTTGATCACTGTCAAAAGAACCTGTTGGCGCGGCGTACGTACAGACTCCAATTTATTCGTGCGCTATACAAACAAATTCACTTCCTGTTTGAGTCATCTCCTCCAGAGAATGACAGGACACCTCATCAACGGTTACTGGTCGTCTAAGACGAAGCTCTGAACAATGGTAATACCTTTAACTACATTAATCACTCTTTCATCATCCCCTAAAGCGTTACAGAATATAATACTGGATATCATTGCCGACAAGGATACACGTTGCGTAATATAAGTCTGACAGAGACCAACTAACATACAGAATAAACTGAGTGGCTGAAGTTATTGTCTCTTTTTTTTTTTTTTTTTTTTTTGGGTACAATGGATATTGGTATCGGTACACTTTCTAGTGCCATAGTATGGGATCAAACCACGACTATTAGCCTACCGTCGTAAACTGCAAAATTGAAAAAAGTCCTTATTGTTTCTAACTATTTTGAATACTTAGTCTATGCCTGATTAAAAAAGTCTCTAGTTTCTGTCAAGATGCTATTAGATTGATCGTGGTTTAATTAATATGATAAATAACTAGTCCACGATACGGTTCAGTTTAACTTACTGTTTACATGCATATATACAATCCAGAGATTGCATACAACACTTCTTCCACAGACAATACAGTACTTGGTCGTCGTAAACTATTTCTCTGTCTCGGATTTTTGCTTCTTATAAGCTACATCGAAATTTCTAGAAAAAATCAAAAGCTTCCGCCAGATATTTCTCGAACATTAACAATACTTAAACAATTTAAACATATTAAAAACAATCAGAATTAATACATAATCATTTACAATCAATACAAAATGGTCATAAATGGAAATTAAAGATACTTAAACACAAAATTATTCACAGAAATCATTTTAAACTGTAGCAAATTGTCCTTTAGACATCGTAACTTGCATTGATATTTGGAATTACGAACAATTCTGTTCTTAAACATATTAAATGGGCTTTAAATAATTTCTTTTCATAAAACAAAGTCTATATACATTGATTTACAGGAAATTGCAAAACAAACATACAAGATCATATTCAACCAAACTCAAGCTTACTATAAGTGCTTCATAAAATATTATTCAATTTAAGTTTAGGTTTGAGAGCTGTTGCAATGCTCTTTATTCTCCCTGCATTTGCCTAGTAGCTCTCCATCTAACGAAGAAATATGTCTGTCTGTTTTGTTTCTTTCTCATACACATGTGGCATATCGGCCCAAACATCTGTTGATGCATATTTTGACACCTGCAGATATTTCGGCAGGGCAAGTCTCTGCCGTATGAAGAACACTGCGATATATTTTGCACGGGCTATCTTCAATTTAAGCAAACATGTCAAATCTTTGTGTGAAACTGCTATTTTCCAATTTATTATTTGTGATTATATCAGATAAGTATATATTTATTCAAGATAGTTCCCGACATTTTGCTTTTGGTCGTTGCCTCAAATTCAGTACTGTTTTGAACAGATTTTTAAATTTAAATTAGTCCCTCACTACACATGTAAAGCTATGTTGCACATTTAAAACGCTGGCAGTCCTAAGCAATGTTCTGTTTTCACAGATTCTCTTTGACAACATAAAATATTTAATCTATTTCACCTTTTTTATTTAAATTATACTGAGTACTCATTGCTCGAAGGTTCAGTTGAGAAAGGTACTGCTACAGTGGTAAATCAAAATCTTTCGTACAGCAAGTGGAGAATAGCCTGCAATTTAATTGGATAGATTTAACAAAGAACAGTGATTGTACACGTCCTGGGACCAAATTCTTTTCTGATCATTTTCAGTTCAATAACCTGATCCTTTAATATATTATTTTGATTAGTTTCAACTGGACCATGTCTAATAGTAGAGTTTTTGTTTTGGAAGGTGCCAAATAATTCGCTGATTACAATGCCCGAGCAGGAAGTTTAAAGTAAGAAAGAATTTTTTAAACATAATTTTCCGTTATGCACTCATTCGATTAAGCTCTGGTATATTTCCATCTCCCGTTCTTCATAAACAAAATAACTGTTACAAAAGACTTAAGTAACCCAGGTTACGTCACATCCAAATTTCTTGGGGTGAGGTTATGATTAATGGCAGTACACTTGGTGTATGATTGGGCTGTAATGTCATACAGCTAAAACTGAACATCATCTCAGACTGAAAAAGAAATTACTGGAAAATTTTAGAGCGTTGGATATATTCAGACGTATGGTTGCAGCTTACTCCTTATATAGCAAGTAATGATGTCATTTTCACTACATAGCCATTTCTATCTTTTTTTCCAGTATCATCTGCCCCTCTTCAAAGCGGGGTACGGCCAGTGCCTTCATGAATGCCAAATCTCTCATCACTCACCTTGTATGACACAATCTTGGACTTTGGTCATTTGTACAACAAGCATTTCTTAAACATTTGTTAAAGCGTCGAACAAAAGGATATATCGTAGCTACGGACACATTTAAATTATTTTGATATATATATATTTTTTTTTTTGGCTCTATAAATCCATCTTTTTGCTAATGGTTTTACACTCCGTCAGTGTGGAGATAATTAGAGGCTGGAAAGGAGTGGGAAAAAGGAACGGAAGGGATTCTTTCCTGGTCTTTTGAAGGAACGATCTAGCCATTTAGGAAAAATATTGAAAAACCACACTAATGGCCGGAGGGGATTCGAATCCACGTCCTCCCGAATGCGAGGCCAGAGCGTAATACTGCTCATCCACCACGCTCTGTAGTATTAATTGGCCTATGTGACTGACAGTGGTTTGCCTTAGATTGGCTACGGTGTACTATGGTCCCATCAGAAAATGTTACTGTCTCTGACAATCTATTGAATAGCTGCAATGTAGTCTTCACGGGTGTACCGCCGGATAGTGTTGTGGAAACACAATATTTCGACGGCTGGCTCTGCCGTCTTCTTCAGGTGATGAGACATGTGTAATGGTCGGCTGACCCACAGATACTGAGTCAGTATCTGTGGGTCAGCCGACCATTACACATGTCTCATCACCTGAAGAAGACGGCAGAGCCAGCCGTCGAAATATTGTGTTTCCACAACACTATCCGGCGGTACACCCGTGAAGACTACATTGCAGTCAGACGCCGGGAAAGTCTTCGTTCTTATATTGAATATCTGCTATTGAAAACAGGCGGTATGGTCTAGAGACCGAAATAACTAAACACGAAACAATGATTTAAAAGTATTGACAAATGAAACTATTAACTAAAATAATTTCACGCTTTACCAACTTGTAAAACTATTGCTTCAAAAATATCTAAAGCGTCAACAACAACAAAATAGTAAAACAGAACCAAAAAATTAAGTAAATGAGAATGCTTTTGATAATGTGACGATGGCCTAAATTGAGATTGTTTAGGAGTATCTTGTTGATCTCTTTGTGCCGACGCGCTCTGAGCCAAGTGAACCAGGAAGTTCTCAACGCAACGCTTCGCGAAAGGTTCCATAAAAATTCGGCCTAACGGATTTACGTGAGTATCTGCCACTCCGACAGAAAACCCTTCTTCCTTCCGCTGGGCCATTTCCTTTTTGCAAAATCTCAGAATCAGCAGCGAGCGGCTGAGTTCCATTTGTCCATTTGTTTGCACAGGCGAAAAGCTTCCAGCGGCCGGGCTTACCCGCAACGGGATTTGAAACAAAGAGCTCCCGCAGACAAACATGGGGCGGGCGCATGCGTTCCTCCGGGAGCTCCCGGGGGAATCCTCCCGGGAACGACTTTATCGGGGAACGGATGAAGGAGGGAGCACAGGTGCGGACTTGGGGACGCATTGCGGAGGCCGGCCTCATGCAATATGCCGTGAATCTTCTCCGTGCACTGTTTCCTCGAAGAGGTTTCTTTCCCCACATGCAGACACACTTACAGTCTCCGCCAACGATGAACCATAGATCTCATTCAGCAATTCATAGTCGGGACGAGTAACTACATTTTTCCCCCCATCATGAGGAACACGAAGATTTCAGATACAATAAAGGATATTTACTAGATCTGAAACCGTTTTAATTTAATTTTCCTATAGGAAAAATAGTACTTTTATCTTTGTCAATAATGAAACAGCTACAAGAGATGTTTTACTAAACAAAAAATATACCTTATTGTGCTATTCACTTTTTATGAAGTAGTTCAGTAACTATGGCATTGTTAGTGATCTATCTACATTTGTACTTTGGACTTTTTTTCTTATGGCTTTACGCCTTGTCTACGTCGATGTCATTAGAGGCGGTATTGGACTGAGGGCAAGGAACGGGAAGGAATTCGGCCATGGACTTTTAAAGGAAGCATCCGGGCATTCACCTGGAGTGATTTGGGGAAACCGTGGAAAACCCAAATCTGGATACCCGGACGGGGATTCGAACCGGCGTCCTCCCTAATGCGAGGCCAGAGCGTTAACCGCTCACCCACCACGCTCGATGTGTACTCTGTATTTCACTGTGGGTGGCAGAGGATGCTCTATTACAAAACTAATCTCTACTCTGTACATTTAAATCTGGAATGGCACGAGGGAAGAAAGAATGCATAGGAAAATCAGTGTGACACAACGAGTTCTTTAGGGGATTTCCATTAATTACGTGAGCTCGAAATAGAAAAGGGGGGGGGGGAAATCGGCAAAGTCTCACAAAATCTCATTTAAAGCGAGAGGGAGGGTCGAAAAAATGTCACGTCAATTTTTTATAACATTTTTCTCGTCTTATTTCACAGAAAAAAAATGTAGTTCGTAGAAGACATCGGTATTAACGCTTTGGTATTTAGTGGCATGAAGAAAAATGCGTGAACGTAAAATAGGTATAGGTGGTGGGTTTTCACAGCATTCAAGTCGTATTCCCGTAAGATTAGCGAAAGCAGAGCACCGTATTCCTATTTCCTGACCGTAGGCACTAGAGTGGACGTGCCGTGGTCAGTGACACGGTCCAGTACTTTTTCTTTACCTTCCCTCTGAGTCTCTCCCACGGTAGTCATTTGATAGTAGGCTGAGTGGGCCTGGGGAACCGTTCAGCTTCTATGAAGGATCCTCGGCTTCTTCGGGGATCGAACCCCGTTCATCCGACTCTACTGCCAGAGTCAAGAGGCCGCCCTGCATTGAACGTATGCAATAAATTTCATTATTTCAGAATTAAAATCATAGGGTAAATCTCACATGGGGGAGGGGGGGGGGGATCTCAGCACATTTTACCAAATCTCACCAAAATGGGGGTGAGCAGTCCGTATCTTTCCTGACATCATGACCGATGTTGATTGATGGACGAAGTATTTTACTGCACTCGTTATATACAGGGTGTTACAAAAAGGTACGGCCAAACTTTCAGGAAACATTCCTCACACACAAACAAAGAAAATATGCTATGTGGACATGTGTCCGGAAACGCTTACTTTCCATGTTAGAGCTCATATTGTGGACGGCTGTGATACAATACGCCATTCTCCAGGGCTGCATCAGCGCATCAGGGATACCATGCGACGGAGGGTGGATGCATGTATCCTCGCTAACGGAGGACATTTTGAACATTTCCAGTAACAAAGTGTTTGAAGTCACGCTGGTACGTTCTGTTGCTGTGTGTTTCCATTCCATGTTTAATGTGATTTGAAGAGAAGTAATAAAATGAGCTCTAACATGGAAAGTAAGCGTTTCGGGACACGTGTCCACATAACATATTTTCTTTGTTTGTGTGTGATGAATGTTTCCTGAAAGTTTGGCCGTACCTTTTTGTAACACCCTGTATATATACACTTGGATGCTATATAACTCAGTTCAATTGCTAGATTATCTGTCTTTATGCTTAATTTTGATATCTTAGGTTTCTACGTATCTTACAGCCATAGTCACACGAACAATAGCTATGTGTTCAACGTCTAATGTGATTTGCGGTATTGATATTTTTACGAATGTAAATAATAAGTTTTCTTTGAAGAACGTCTTGAGAGTCACTATATCTGACTTGATAAATACATTGCTTCTTCTATGACTTATTGGTCAAAATGAAATGACGGGATCGAACTATTGAAAACCGCTTAAAGTTAACCCACACTAAGCAGTAAAACGAAACCGATAAATACGAAATTTCACACTAATCGGATTGTTATTGCTTAAATTATTGGGTATGATAATCCGCCGCGGTGCTCATCACTCTGATGTAATGAACTCCATTTGATGTGTTTCGAGTTAGACTGTGGTAGGTCCGATGTGTGCGTTATTAGATGTAGAAATTAACATAAAAAGTCTGAAAAATTTGTGTCATTAATTATTGTATGAAGTATAGTTAAATGCATAAAAAGAATGCTAGATATCCTGAAAAACTCAAAACGCATTTGTTTCTTATTAAAAAAATATGGACTGGTGTAATTATTAATTTCGCTGGAAGGTAAAGAAAGGCCGGAATGTGGCGATGACCCTCACTTCATTCTATTGCTAATGGTTGTAGTAGCATCCGTGAATATTGCGGGAAGTGGCTGTGGTCATAGGAACCCCATGACCATTACCCTGTTTATAATCATTTGACAAATAATAACTGTCTCCAATATTAAATGGTTTGTTTCATGATAAACTAATATAATGTTCTATTATGTTCATCATCAAACACACATTGGTTACAATAGTCATGGACATTAATCTGCAACCAGAATATACGCGCTAAAAAGCATTAATATTACATATATCCTAACACTTCATGATAATTGGCGTTAAGACAATTTCTGACAAATTTATATAATTTGTTTTTTTTTTTTTTTTTTTTTTTTTTTTTGTAAATGGCTCAAACTGTTTCAAATTGTTATTTTTCTACTTAAAACAAATGAAGAAGGAATGGATCTTCGGTTACCTAAATTTTCATGCTATTACATAAAAATAATGGCTATTACTAGATTTATGTATGTATGTCCGTTAGGGCCAACTAGAACCACATTAGGCCTCCTGCATCTGGCGAAGAGTTTAATTTTCTTTTGGGAACAGTAGTCTTTCATTTGTTTTGAATTGTTGCGCTCTGCTGTCCAATGGTTGACTATCGCATGTGTCACTCACTTCTTCCGAAACAGATCATCATCAAAACTATCTTCGGGTTTTTATCCTAGCAAATGAAGGTCTTCTTTGATATTTAAAAACGACGAGATTGCGGTTTTGGGCTTTGTATGGAAGCAATTATTTTTTTTAGACAGTTTTCTTTCTGCTATTCGTTTGAGGTGGCCATAGGATCGAACCCGTCTTTTGCGGATTGTTTCAGCAATTTTCTCTATTTTGCTGTGGACTTGGATCTGTTTAGATGGAAGCCAAACTTGGAACCCAGAATTTATCTACAGGAGTCCTTTATAAGCATTCAGGAAAAACGTTTTGGCTGCGTACAGAACAATTGGTTTCGCATTTATAATGACGTATTTAGTACTGTGGGAAAGGCATATTTTATTGTAGATCTCTCGCTAAAGTTTGGTAGGCTATTTCGAGTTTGAGTATCCTTTGCAGAACAGCTTGTTGTCTAATCCTTATTTTTTTCTAGATTATTTAACCCGGATACAAGATTCATTATACTTCACTATTTTACCCCTAAGGTTTAAACAAAAAATTTCTGCCACGGAATTGCATGCAGACTGTACTCAAACAGATCTAAAGCTCTGGCTTTTGAGTCCTTCACAACTCACAGTTTGTTAGGAATGATTACATTTTTAATTTATGCAATGATAGATGTGTGACTGCGTGAGTGGCATAGTGTATGATAAAAGGAGACCTGTGTTGCGGGGTGGCTGCGTCACCCATTGAACACTGTACGCCGCACCACACCTTGGCAGCCGGAGCTGCTCCATCATCGCGCTAGGTGCAGCAGATTCGTATCGCCTGCACCTCCTCCTCCTCTCTCGAGTTCTCCGGTTTTTTTTCCCTGGGCGGTGCGCTGAGGGCAGAAAACAATTTGTGCCCCGTGCCATCCTCTATTTAAGTGGATGTCCTGTTTGTGGGTATTTACAATTCAAATGATGAACAAACGGCGCGGGGCGGGAATGTGGCCGTCCCGTCTCTACCTGTTAGGTCCTTCCTCCCGCCTCCCGGTGACAAATGAAGCTGGGTGGCTTCGGGACATTCCTCAGGGGAAGCGACCCTCACGACACAACTGCTCCATTCGACCGAAACCTTCGTCTCCAGTACTCCAGTTCAGCAGCATCATGTGTTCCATATGATTTTTCGATAGCAATGTAACATCCAATTAAATAAAAATTCGCTGAGCCTGCAGGCTGGACATGAAATGCAACTTTCAGCGAGTCTCGATAGTGCCCGAAGCGTCAGTTATACTGGCTGCCAGTACAGCGCTGCTTTGCTAAACAGGAAATTTCGGTTTAATAATTGCGTTTGATTTTATTTCCACTTACATAGCTAAAAGGAAGTATAACTGCTATTCCAGCTAAAAGGCAATTGGCTCTTGAGAAACTAACTGCGGTCATAAACAAAGGGCTGATATAAAAAATTATAATTGGAAACAGAGGTAATATACGAAATTATTTTTAATTATTTATGACGATTAATGATGAGAAGTATAAGGAAAAGAGCATCCGATGTTTAAGATCGTTTTTTCTGCAGCAGTTACTGGACTCAGTACCACGTAACCTAAGAATTTTTTGGCAGACAATAAGAAACAGGAAAGTTTGTAGCCTCCAAACATTTAAAATTCATCCAATTGAAGTCGAGCAAATCTCATTAATTATTCGCTCGAAACTCTGTAGATCTTATGACGCCGTGGCCCTAAATAAGTCGTCTTTTGATCCACGTACACAGAGTAGAGGTCTTTTTTAAAAAAATATTTAAAGATATTCAATGGTAATAAAATAGCTCATCCAATGGTCGCTAATTCTACATAAGTTACGACACCAAATCGTTAGCGTATATTCTCAGCTGTTTTTAATAAAATCAATCCAAAGCTCGCAGACAAAACAAAACACAATTATAGTACATTACTTCTCGAAACACTAATATATTCATATAAATTCTACTGCGACACTCAGTCTAAAACCTACAGCTTTTTACACACACACCTTCCTTCTTCTTTTTTTTAAGAATCTCTCACATCAGACCAAAGATTTTCTATCTCCTTCTTTTCAAAGATATATTACCCACTGACAATGTTTGTTAATCTGTGGACTTTCTCGAGCTTATAAATTATATCATGTTCATCATTACAATCAATATTTAAGTGATAATTAATTACAATTAACTAAATAATACTTAAATGATAAATAATTACATAATTGGTGTGGTAGCATATGTTATAAGTTTATTAAACACCCAGAGAAAGTTGACACGAAAAGTAAAAAAAATGTAGCCATAAATTATGTTTCCTTAGAAACTTTGTCATATCAATAAAAATTTCCGTCATTTTGTCGGGCTTTGTTAAAGTAATTGTAAGCAGGATAAAAACGGAGGGCAGAGATAAAGAACACTATAATGCCAGGCAGAGGTACAGTGTTCATTTTCTCACAGTGCGTATGCTTTAATCATCGTGCATTCTGTTTCCTTCCCATTACCTGTTGCGGAAGAAGAAGTGAAAAAACGAAGGGCACAGCAGAATTTTACTATGGAGAAAAAACTTTTTTTGTCACTAATTATGACGTAGTTACCGGAATGCACATTGTCAGTAGCAATGTACGCTACCGTTCAACAGGATTAACCTCATAATAATGATTTCAAAGCAGCACAAGTTCCTGTATCTCTTTCTCTTTCGCACCTACTTTGGGATTTCTTTAATTTTCAACTTAAATTATTTCAGAGTTTGAGGTGAATTTCTAACCATACTCCCTCGATAATTAGTTCCAGTACAAAAGAAAACTTTTCTTCTCCCGTATGCCTTAAATCAAGTGTTACTTCATGCTCTTGGTCATTCCTTCCTTTTGACGTTATAATAACATTTACTACAATTCCCGGCGTCATCAGGGATATACACCTCCTGTATGGTTTTTAGCCACCTCATTTCTTACGGCGACTCTAAACCAAGCTTCGCTATCGTATCAGTTACTGAATGTGCCCTGCCATAATATCGCTAAACAAATCTAACTACTCCCTTTAGTAACTCCTTCAGCTTCTATTCAGGTAACAGCTTTAAAACAGATTTTAAAAAAGTTTAAAACTATTTATTGTACCATTATTATTTTTATGTGTTTCATTGTACAGCCAATTCCAGTCGCTATTATCAGCCAAAGTTTATTTCGATTATATAATTCTAAAGTTGGTTGGGTCATCTAAAGAATAAAATCATGCGAAAAACAGGGGAGTAAACAAAATCCCTTCCAAATGTTAATATTACTGTCCATCTATTTTTGCAACAGAGAGATGATAAAGTGACTTGATAAATCCATGGATAGAAAAGATAAAGAGAAGGGAATCCCACTGCTGCATGTTTTCATTACTCTCGTTACAAGAGTCAAACTTCATCTTTAAGGCAAGTACGGTTACTCTCCATTAAAGACACTGTCACTTTGCATATTCTGCGGCGAGTTTTAACTAAACCTCGTATACGTTGGAGTTATTTGCGTCTCTTTAATACCATCAAAAATTAATTGCTGAGAAATTTCCTGTGTAATAATATATTTAACTGGCTTCTTGTAGCAAACCTCTTTTGAAATGTAAACGTGATCTCAAACCAATACATTCAGGACAGTACCAAGTCAATTTTTTTTATTACTGTAGGCCATATAATCAACACTATAGTTGTTTTATCATTAGTACACCGAAATAGATTATATTAGACCCTAGGAGGGAAGATAGAAGAATCCTCCATTAACTTGCTTTTCCAGTGAGAGCGTAGTTACTTTCAAGGGAGAACTCAAACATGTATGCAGTCAACAGATTCTTAGTATAAGTTTATAGTTTTTTAGTTATCCGACTATTATTTTTTTCTGTAACTATTTGTTTTTTTTTTTTTTTCGCTATAGGTTCATCGTATTATTAGTTTTTTGAGTGTCTAATAGTTATTTCTCAAGTAATTATTTTATTTTTCTGTAATTTAATTGAATAATTGTTTTTTCTGTCATTTCTGATTTTAACCCTAATTATTTGATCCTAAACAGTGATCATTATGTTAACTTTATAGCAGTAATACAACCTTTCAATGCAGAATGGTTTATCCGTTGGAATAAATGAATAGTTAAAACATGTTCATGAATTAGTGAAAATTCAAACTTTCCTAAACCAAATGCTAAAACATCTTAATGACTATAAATTTCCTGTTATGTTTTAAAAGGCCTATATTTTGAAATTAGAGGACAAATCAACCCTGTGCGGCTGCACTGTTGTGAAAAGTTTGTTCTAGATCTTACGCGGCACTTCGCCTCAACTGAAAGACAAATAAGCAGCCATTAATCATTATTTGGGGCAGCGTTTTCCCTGCGAAGTGGAGGCTGAGTGGCCTACTTTTAGCAGAGTCATTGCTTACTTTCCAAACTAAAATCTATGGAAGGAGTGATGAAAAATACTACATTTCTCATTCTGGAACATTCAGTAGAACAATGAAATGTTTCAAAACCTTTGTATTACGTATTCACTCTCCTCCCACAGAAATTTATTTTCTGATAAATATTAATGTGAACGCTTTCAAAAAAATTTCTCTTTTCTGCTGTCGAAGAGCATTCACAGAAGATGGACTACCGTTAAAAAACTACAAGAGGTAGAGATGGGTAATCAAACAGGCTCTTTACAAAAAAAAAAAAAAAAAAAAAATAAAAAATATGTAATGCTAGATGATTTACTACCTTGGGTAAGTACAATGCACATTATACTTATGGTTGAAGGTAAATATTTATGCATTACCTCCCCGTATCATCCCATTACACATGGATCCACATTTAAGTAGCAAGTCGGGAATTTTTTTTAATCCAAAGCACACAATGCCTAGAATTTGTTTAAACAGAGACATGAAGAGAATAAAAACGAGAACATCCGTGATCATATATTTCTCGAGTAACTCATATTCTTACAGCGTATTATCAGAGTAGCCGAAGTTACTAGGGCTGGTTGTGTCGAATCTTGGAGTTTTAAAGTCGTCCAGTGGAAAGATATGTGTACCAAGTTTAATCATAATCCACCCAGCCATTACCGGATCGTAACCAAATGCAGATTCATCCCTTACAGTAAGCACAAGTGAGTACGCTTAAGGCAATTTACAAAACCCAGTACACCCGGCGATTTTGCCACTGTTAATTTTACGATTTTTTCTACTGGTGTGCAGTCAGCATTTTCCATATTTTTAAAGATTTCTATTTGCTGTAAATTGTTGACCCATATTACTACGAGAAACATTACGGAGCAGTACTTCAAGTGTCACACTATTCTCATGTTCGCAGCTGAAAACGCCTCATTGCGAACTTGCCGAAAGATAGCAAATATGGGGTTAAATAATTAATTTTAAGGACTGATTTTAATTTCCTGCTCTTGAACTTTGATTTTTCATGGAGAAAAGCATCCTATGTTCCAATACAAAATATATTGTAATTCTGAACAAATTTTCTTTCAATTCCGATTAGCCACTACTGCACGGTTGAGTAACAAACATCCAAACATTCGTCCTTCCAAACTTTGGGATTAATAATATTAGTAGTGTTAGCCTGTGACCACGTTTTTGATATGGATGTGGATGTATGATAGATCCGCATTTTTTCGGGATATATGCGGCCTGGAACAGGACTGAAATTAACGTCCATACAACTAAAATTTATCCAATCGAAGACGAGCAAAACCCACTAATCAACTTGCTCGTAACTCTGCAGGTCTTATGACGACGTGGCCCTAAATATGTCGTCTTTTGACCCAAGTAAACAGAGTAGAGGTCACTTCTTTAAATATTATAATACTCAATCGTCATAAAATAGCTCAATCAACGGGTCGCTAATTCTACAAAAAATTACAACGCGCAGTTGTTAGCCTGTACTGTCAACTGTTTTAATAACCAATCTGAAGCTCGCAGACACTCGATACATAAAACACAATTACAATATGTCACTTCTCGAATAATTAATACATTCAAATATTGCTACTGCGACACTCGCAGACCAAAACCAACAGTGCGCCTTCACACGCACACATCTTCCTCCGTTTCTTTCTCTGTGTGTCTCGCACCAGACCAAAGATTTTCTTACACTTCCCACTGACAATGTGTTTGATAATCTGTGGATTTCTCGAGCTTCGTAATTACATTATATACATTTAATACAATCAATATTTACATCATAATTAACTACACATAACTAAATAATATTTAGAAATTAATTAATTTCATAATTGGAGTGGTAGCATATGTTACAAGTGAACAAGCACAAAACATAAAAAGCAAAGATATCACTAGGAAGAAAACACAATTACATAAAACACGTAGTTTATAAAAGTAATGACAATGCCAGGAAGGACTTCCTTGATTTGTAGGGTGACCTATTTCCAACGACTGTACTGTGCAGATATGACTCAAAAAGAATTTTATCATTATTTCTTTCAATTGTGATTTTCTTTTATACGTTACTTTCAGCTTTAACTTTCTTCATAGGGAAACAAGTATAACAGGTCTGAATCTGGAAGTGATTGTAGATGTGTATTGTAAATTAAAAGGGTTCATGAAGCGAAAGGTTATTTTGGTTAGAATGCTGTATTTCGAAAACTTTATCAGTCTCATAGAGGAGTTTATTTTTTTTTTACTTATGGCTTTATGCCTCGTCGACGTCGAGGTCACTAGCGGAGGGATGGGACGGGAAGGAATTCGACCATTCACCTGGAATGATTTGAGGAAACAATGGAAAACCTAAATCTTGATGCTCAGACGGGGATTCGAACCACCGTCCTCCCGAATGTGAGGCCAGAGCGTTAACCACTCACATACCACGCTCGGTATAGACGAGAATACTAAAGATCAGTAACTGTGTCTGGAGTTCGGCAGAGGTTTATACGATTCGAACCTCGCTAATGGAAAAAAATTTCTATCATCAATACTTGGACAATTTATTAGGTAAGCTCGTTGTTCACAATATTTAATGATCACGCCAGGGATAAATTTCAAACGTGTCCGCAGTACATATACAGGGTGATTCCTGAGGAATGGTAAATACTGAATGCGGTGGTAGTATGAAAAATATTGAACAAAAAGGTTCATACGAAAATGAGTCCGATTTCCATTCGTTTTGGAGATACAGGTGCTGGAACGTTATGCATAAAGTAAACCTCAGGAAATGATAAAGAGCAAACAAATAACTTATTGAAGAACTTTATTCATGCAAAAACACACGTAGAAAAAGTAAACACAAGAGACTAATTACTCGCTCAAATTGTAAACACTGCTACTCTGATGAAAGTATACAAGACGTTCTCAGAAGAGCTACACGTACTGTTTTAAAGAGAGCTGCAAAGTTTATTGATGTCAATGGGGGATTTTTAAACATTTAATCTAAACTTTTGTAAAATATGCGTGTGTTTTTCATAAATAAAGTCCTTCAGTAAGCTACTTGTGTGTATTTGATCATTTTCTGAGGTTTATTTTATGCATAACTTTCCATCACCTGTGTCTCCAAACAAATGGAAATCGGACCCATGTTTATATGAACTTTTTTACTCAATATTGTTTATACCTACCACCTCCTTCAATATTTACCGTTCCTCCATTCCTCCTTAATCAACTTGGTCATACAACCCTACTGCTGAGTTCCGTTATCAAATGAACAAATGAACGTTTGCAGCCTACTTCGTGTCTTTCAAAAAGAATGCTTGAACAAATCAGTATCGACTTTTATTTCCTCTCTTCACTCATCTTCAAACACATGACACAAAACAATTCCCTACAATTAACAACAACTTCTACAGTCACATTCTCACAAATAATAACGTAAGGAGAAAGATAATAACACCCCTGTAGCGAGGTTCTTTCGAACATGAATCCTGGCAGGTCTCGCCATTTCTGCGAGGTGTCCTCTTTCTACGTCGATAATTTAAGAAATCCTGTTTGGCCTTACCAATCCTTCCAGGTTCTTTTGCAGTCTGATCTATAATCGATAGCACGTTCCGGACGATATGTGTGGCCCCAGGATATCGTCTCACACGTTCTTTCTGCTATCACCTCACAGATTAAATTTAGTTATACCTACTCTTCTCTATAAAATCAAAGTATTTGTTGTTTTATAACAACTACTATTTATTAACACAACTTAATTAATTTAAATATTTACAGTTCTTGTTGATACAACATAAAATATCACATATATCCAACAAATGCTTCTCCTTGGCTTAAAACAAAACACAGCACCATTACAGCCTGCCAACTTCAGCATAACAAAAAATATTATAAAAACTTAAATTTACCCATTTCACATACTACTATACTGTACGGCCTTGTGTGTAAAATAAATACATTCCTTTATTGTTTAAGTTGTAAATTCATTACTATTAATATTACTATTATTTCTATGTCTGATGAAGTGGGATCCCATACTGTACTGATGCCAAGAATAGGCGATTTAGGGCAAGAGCGTGGAGGGTGAGAAAAAACGCTTGATTCTAGCATACGGGAGAGCGCGGATTCAAAGAGAAGTGAGGGAGTTGGCTTACAAAACTTTGGTCAGACCATTGCTCGAATATGGTAGTGTAGTATGGGACCCTCATTTTACGTATCAAATACAGGAGTTGGAGAGGGTGCAAAAAAGGACTGCTAGATTTGTTTCTGGAAATTATCGCAGAATACAATCAGTGACGGATATGTTAAAGGAGATGGAATGGGATTCATTGCAAGACAGGAGGAAGATGAGGAGGGTAATGGGAGTGTACAGGGCGTATACTGGCGATGAGGCATGGAAAGGTATTGCAATAGGTATGAAAAGTAGTGCATGGAAGGGAAAAGATGACCATGACCACAAGCTGGCACTCGATTTCAGGCACAAGGGTGTGGGAAGATTCTCTTTGTTAGGTAAGGGTGTCAGGGATTGGAATGAGCTACCAAGAGAAATGATGAATAATTTACCGAAAACTTTGAAATAATTTAAAGATAAAATTTGTAGAGGGCAAATGTAGGTGGGTTCAGGATAGGGGGAAGATGGGTGTGTAGGGAAATTGCCACCGGAGCCTGTGCTCCATTGCAATTAAATTAAATTAAATCTCCTTCCAAATATCCAGATTTTGGCTTTTCAAGTTTCTCAATAACACTCCAGGTGAACACCGGGATGGCTCCTTCAAAAGGCAATGGCTGAATTCCTTCCGCTTCCTGGTCTCTAATCCTCTCTCACCTCGTCGACAAGGCGTAAAACCCTAAGTAAAAAAATCGATTTATGGTCACTTTATTTTTTTACTGTGGGTTTATTTGTTTGAGTAATGACTCCAGCATCCAGCTGTGCTTTGAACTGCTGCTCTCGAGGAGCTGTGGCAGATATTAGTCTTGCAGGAAACGTATAGCGTAACAAGTTTCTCGTTAAGCGCTGCACCCGTAAAATTTGCCCCCGACACGCCGTCCCATTGTCTGGGGACCACCCTGACCTCATTCGTCGCGTCCCGTGTCCACGCCGCCCACTGTTCACTTAGTCACGGGACCCCCGGCCGAGTGTGTCGCTACCGGAGCAATAAATCCTTCCTGTCCTCGCCAGCGGAACTGAGCACAGAG
>JARYHS010011408.1:151288455-151310276 GCA_031002005.1 Vandiemenella viatica
CACACTGTCACACGAGACTAGCTGCCCTCGGCTACAGCGTTACCTCCATCCACGAGGCAGGAACTTGGTTCATAACTCAGAAGATATATACAACCAAGATAAAAGAATCTTATGTCGTATCCTGGGTGGGTGGGTACATTCTGGAGACAGCGGATAAGGGATTACTCGTTACTAATCACAGAAAAATAAGAATGTCAACTTTGAAAGACATATAAGAATTTATATGAAATTTTCCCTGGTAACTAGCTGAGTTAAGGTGGAATTGTATTTTTATGAAGCACTTATAGTAAGCTAGAGTTTAGTTGAATATGATCTTGTAGGTTTGGTTTGCAAATTCCTGTACATCAATGTATATAGAATTTATTTTATGAAAAGAAATTATGTAAAGGCCATTTTATATGTTAAATAATAGAATTATGCAATAGAATTGCTTAACTGTTTGTAATTCCAAGTATCAATGCAAGTTACGATGTATAAAGAACAATTTGTTACAGTTTAAAATGATTTCTATGAATAATTTAGTGTTTAAGTATTTTTAATTTCGAATTCTGACCATTTTGTAATGATTGTAAATGATTATGTATTAATTCTGATTGTTTTTAATATGTTTCAATTGTTTAAGTATTGTTAATGTTCGAGAATCTCCTGGTGGAAGCTTTTGAAGTGTTCTAGAAATCTCGTTGTAGTTTATGTAAAGCAAACATCCGACACAGAGAAACAGTTACTTTCAAGTTTTCACCGACTCAATTTACGACGGCCAAGAATTGTATTGTCTGTGGAAGTGTTGCATACAATCGCTGGATTGTATGTATTCATGTAAACAGTATCGTTGACTTTGTGTTTTACGAAACTAAACGCAAGTTTAAACTGAACTATTTCGTGGACTAGTTATTTATCATATTAATTAAACCTCGAACAATCTAATAAAGTGTTATTATCAGACGATATTTCGGCGATCACAAACACTGTCGCCATATTCTGGTGAAGTACCGGATGCTCGGTGGTCGAGTGTGTTCGATGTTGTTGAGCCAACCAAGAATCCTACAGAAGATGGCGACAGTGTATGTGATCGCCGAAATATCGTGTGATAATAACACTTCCTCAACTCGGTTAATTACCCGAGAGCATTTGATAAATTCTCAACGCCCGCAGAAACTTCGTTCTTATATAAGAATTTGTCATGAAACTTCTTGGGAAAACAGCGATTCATGTTATTAATTTTTCTGTTACTAGCTCGGCGTGAAATGATGTATTCTTAGGGCTTTACAGCCCGTCGACGTCATCAGAGCGGGGACAGTAAAGGGTCAACGATGGGTCAGAAATTCGGTCGGCCAAGGCTATTTGAAGGAAGTATGGAAGCAGTTGCATAGAAATATTTCTAAAGTATCAAATCACAAAATCATTTAAATCCGTGGAGGCAGAATCACGTCTATGGAATGAGTGGATGATTTTATCTGTGGGGTAGTTATTTCATTTTTCGCCTTTGTCGAGAAACGTAAAAATTCATAAACATTTTATACAGATTTAGCATATATTTTCTTAAGTTTATCTTATCCAGTTACAATTTTTGGTTGGAAATTTTTAAAACAAAGTTGTTGACTCACCCAGTATCGAGTAACAGGCTACAGAAAATTGTATGTTTAAACGTTCCGTATGTCAAATATTTTTCAGTGTTTTCGTAGAAGTTCATTGCTTTCTATAAGTGAAACAACGTAACTTTCACTTTACACAACAGTTTTCGTGGGCTACTTCACTCTCCAAATATTTTTAACCTCGGGGAAAAGATAAAATACTGACCCTAGATTTTGTTATATTGTAAAATTTTTAAAATCAGAATAGGTCACTTTGGGAAGCATTTCATAGTGACTGGTATGAATTGTTTGTTAAGCGAATTAAAATTACTGTTTGACTGTTTACTGATTAAATGATAACCAATTAGGGAAATGAATGGTAGCTAATGAAGGTGAAAAAAAAGACAACAGAAACATAAAAAAAACCTGTTGCCCAGCGTTATACAAGTTTCATTTCATGTTGCAATCGAAGGTTTTCACTGCCTGAATAAATTATTACAGCTAAAATTCTGGTCTCCATACTAAAAACGAAATGAGATATTTCTTAACAAGTTAAAATTTATTATTTTGCTCGTTCTTCGTCTTAAATGATGTTTATATTTCAATAACTTGGTTCAGTGATTTATTTGTTTACTTAAAACAATATAAAAAATATTGATATTTAATGTTGTGACGTCCAAAGCAACGTTTATACAGAGCAATAAAATTATGACACAATACATGTTATTAATTATGACAAATAATACTCTCTTGTAAACTAAAAGTTTCTCAGTTTAACTTCTGAGATTAATAATATCACCATTCCACTAATCCAGCTGTTAGTTTGTTTGTCGTGTAGCACATTGTTCAGGCTGTCGTGGGTCCAGACACCTCGCAGGACGTGCCTGACGGAAGGGCGACAACGATCCATTGTTCTCTGGCTTCGCGTTACACGTCTGAAGTGTTGTTGAACGCGTCCGCCGTGTTGTCCTGATGGACCACTGTGCCACAACCGAGTCATCGCGGACTTCCTGCCCTCGGGTGTGGCCCACACAGCTTCACGTGCAGACCTGCATCTACAACACCAGTGAGTCACACTGAACTCTCTGTAGTGAGGTGTCAGTAAATTCTTTCAAAAGTTCTGATTGACTGTCAGATTCGAAACATGGTGAGATTTTACACTGTTCAACGATCTATTTACCAGTCTCACAATGCGGGCCTAAACTAACTGGCAGGTTTTCAGTACTTAACCTTCCCACCGAGTGTGGTGGGTGAGCGGGAGGACGCTGGTTTGAATCCCCGTCTGGGCATCTAGATTTGGGTTTTCCGTGGTTTCCTCACATCACTCCAGGCGAATGCTGGGATGCTTCCATTAAAAGGCCATGGTCGGATTCCCGTTACTTGTGCATATCCCGCCTCTATTGAGCTCGACGAGGCGTCAAGCCATAAGAAAAAAAAATCCAGACAGAAATTCGGTTGCTAAATTAGGAGTTCGAGAACTCTGAGTTTAGGGAAGAGTAGGTGAATTAATTTGGTGATAAAATTCGTTGGTTACGTGAGAAAGCTGCTATAAAGAGCGTGTTGAGAGATAAGCAGTCACAGATTTTTTTAAGATGGCGTCGAGTGATTAAGTTCGTTGTCTTATGTTTTGTAAAATGACGGGTGAAGAAAAAGAAATATGTATAGAAATACCACCTCATATTTTTGTATGATTGTCAATATATTCATAATACAATTTTATTTGTTTTGTTAATTTTTCTCATCTCGTTTCAGTTTAATTATTATTCTGCTCCGGTTTTTATGAAATTCTACCCCATACAAATGAAATTAATTAATTAATATCTTTTTTATATCCCTCTCATAACGCCGTCTGTCGCAGACATCTCTGTCACGGAACCAATGTCGCACTCTTCTAAAGGCGCGTTCCCACGGTCCCTTATAACGAAGGCGAGACGGGACGGGACGGGACGAATACTCAACCACACACCATGGGAACAGGGCCGTCTCTGCTAGCGGAGACGAGACGCAGCTATCCACTCTGAGTCGGTAAACATCACAGGCGTGTGTAGCGGTGCGCTGTTGCCATCGGTTTGCAGCAGCGGTGCGCACCACTTGTGTTGCTGTAAAGTGCTCTGTGCCAAACGACACTAGGCAACGTGGTGCGGAAGTGGTGGCAAGGTAAGCTAGGACTAACCTGCGGCCCGCGGTCGTCCCTGCACTTCGGCTAATGAGGTCCCGTCAGGTCTCGCCTTCGTTACAAGGGATCGTGGGAACGCGCCTTAACGCACCTACTCTTCCCGAGACTTAAATTGAAATGGCTCCTAAGTTATAAACCGAATTTCTGTCTGAAAAATTTATGTTATATCCTTTAATTATAAAACCATATCACATTAAAATTTCAGCTATACTAAAATGGTATGAAAATTATTTTTTAGTTGTATCTGGCGCGATGTTAGCAACGATGAAACTGTCCAGCAACTAAAAATTTATATTGCTAAGTAGACACAGAAAATTATGGAAAAAAATTACCTTAAAATGATTTCAAAAATGCACAATTTTTACCCGTACGGAAGGGATGCGCATAAGTAAACGCAAACATAACCAGGAGCCAAACGTACAGCATCCCTACCCAAATTCAGTAAGAAAGTAAATATAAAACAACTAGCAGACTAAAATTCACTTTTTCGCGACGTTACTAGCCCTTATAGTCCCTAAACAAGTTATCAAACTAGTCCCTGTATCCTACTAGCAGGGTTGCCCTGTCTCTATGCTGCCCCGATGGAGCCGTTCGTTCCCCCTTTTAACTGATGACCATACGTCACGCGACGTCGCAGCCCGTCATATCAGTGGTCGGTGCACAAACAAGTGACCGTCCCGTAGCACCCTGAATGTTATCTGTATGCAAAGCGCGCCTCGGGCCTGAAATGCGGCTGTAGCTAGCCACACAAATAAAACTGAAAAACGCGCCGGAGGTTGTCTCGTTGCAAGGGCAAACATACCGCCACTAGTGGACGGCGATACGACTGTGCTGCCCCTGGTGGCCGATACTGCTTCCAGGCTGCGTTTTCGTATCAGATCGGCTACCGGAAAGAATTTGGCGTAACCACTGCGGGGGAAGCTCTGTCACAGTTCACGTGTCGATAGGTATCACTGGAAATGGGAAACATTTTAATTATGTACGTTGCTGTGATATTGGTCACCCAGCCTTGGTAACCCTCCGCTATCTAAGTTCCGCTCTTCTCTCCAAGATGGAAATTCGGACATAACATTCCTCTGTCGTTATGTTGGCATAAATTATTTTACAGTTTTTCAGTATGCAGTCTACATCTCTCGACTGTAATCAGTAAAAAAAGAGAAGAATGGATTCACAATAAATCCTCCTTCAGTTAAAACAGAAAATGCTTGTTAATATGGATAAACTTTGTAATAGAATAAATCTTGTTAATTTACCCCATAAAGCGTTATTTCAGGGAATTAAAATAATCGAAAGAAATGTACAGATGAAGCAAATGTAAATCGCAATTGGGTAAAGATCCTCCACTAGGTATGGCTGATACAGCCATTGGATTGCGTTCACCAGAATTAAATTTCTACATGTTTCTTCCGTTATAGATTAACAAAATTAATCAATGATCAGAGCAGAGTCGGTATTATAGAAGAAAAATGGTGAAATTTGTGTTTTCTCGGAGATTCTATTGTAGAAAATATGTTTCTTGGGATGAGAATTTCTTAGATTTCACTGCAGGAGCTGTATCAGTGATTGCAAAATTCCGAATTGATTGGGTGAGTATTATTAAGAATACACAGAGTGCATAATTTTCACCTCACAGTTGCCTGATAGTCTGTCTGCAGTGTCTTCATTTTACAGGTAGGATACACTTGATTTTACCATCAGCACGTATTTGTACACTTTTATCACAATGCTGCGACTCATAAAATCTTTCTATCGACTGCCAGAATGGGCATAAAACTTGATTTTCATAGTGTTTGTAAATTATGTCTCTGAACAAGACATTTACTTGATGACTAAGTCATATTTGACCTCGTTATCCTGTTTTCAGGATAACATTTAAGATGGTGAACCGAACATAAGTTACCTTTTTCCAACTAATACAATTTTCAGCATAAGTATCTCAGATAGTGGCGAAGTTATGGGCTAAATTAGTTGGCAATTGTGAATTCGTACTTTTAAAAGGACTTCACAATATTAAATGCGAAACCTAACACTAAGCAGACCTTTATCATCGGAGGTATGGTGTGTTCAATATAGAGAACTAATTTAGATGCTGGAATTTTCGCTTGAAATACTAGTAGGTAAATGCGACCGATAGCTTAAAACTTTTAACTTTCTATGAAATTTTTCAGTTATCGTTTCACTATTTTTGCAGTGGTAATCTTAATTTTTTTGCAATAACATACAGCCTTTAGTTTATTCTCATTTTTTTAACCAAAAAAAATTGCTTCAGTTACATTCTTTCAGTCAATAATACCCTGCAGGATACTACTTGAATTATACTTCTCTGAAGCTGGCTTTACATTTCCAGATTCATTCATTGGTTTATATAGTACAGGCATTTTAGACAGATTTTAGGGGTAACCTCAAAAAAAATAATGTAGAGCTGAAATTTGGCACAGACGTTCCTTAGTACCTAATAAACACGTACTAAAAAGTCCCCACCTCTAGGGTGTCGGCGTCATAGTTTTTTTTAGGTCAAAAGGGCTTAAATAGGGATTGAGTGCCAAATCTGTATAAACTCGTTGTAAAATTTAAAATGTCAGACTCAGTAACGTTTTATTGCACCCTAGGTAATTAGGATAGACTAACCACTGCATAAAAGTGCAATATCGGCACTATTATTATTTAAAAGTAAAAGTACAGTCACATTTTATCATGAAGGCAGTACGAAACATAACTTTTTTTTTTAATTTCTCTGCATTGCGGAAAAACTGTCAAAGTTTCCAGGTCGGGACCTATGATAAAAGTTGTAGTACACACTTTCAGCATTAAAATGGTATATCGTTCATCCCTCTGCGACATATGGTTGCCGAGATACGCGTTGAAACAAGCACACGTGAGTCAACGCTGGGCCGAGAGCTCCGCGCGCCGCTCCCCGGCCATTATGGGTATTAACCTGAAAAAATATAATGTAGACCTGAAAATTGGAACAGATATTACTTACTACCTAAGAATCATGTCTTGAAAAGTCCCTATCTCTGAGGTGATCCTCTTCATAGTTTTATCAGGGCAAAAGTTTTCAATTAGGGCTTAAATGTCATAATCAGTATAAACGTCTTGTAGGTCTTAAAATATCAGCTTTTGTATCATTTAATTGCGCTACAAGTAATTGGAAAGGCTAATTATTGAAAGACGGCGTAGTTTTGGACGTAATTATTGGACAGAAGTAAAAAATCTCACATTTGATAGTGAAACAGGTACGAAATATGACTTGTTTTGTAACAAAGTCAGATTTGCTAAAAACTTTCGAAGGCCTATTATCAAAGTTGCAGAACGCAGTTTCAGCATTGAAATGGTGTATTCATCATGTTTTTTTGACAAACGGTTGGTGAGATATCATAGAAATATTCGAAACAACGCGCAGATCTAAGCATAAACGCCGTTCCGCTTACCCTTCCTCTTCTGTCTGCATCATTCTAATCTCTTTGAACAGTGCGCTGAGATTTTGTGCCCTTGGCATTATATATAAACTGACAGAAAGAAACCTTGAAAATGACGAAACATTTTGCAAAATTATGAATTATACAAATTTTTATTAAAATCTTTGAATTAAATTTAATGTTCAGCTTCATCATCGTACTCATCGTCTGGACCTATTATAGGTGACTTTATCGCATGCAGATCTTCGGCAATGTCCACACATTAGTGAACACTCCAGCCCACAACGCACACATTCAAATCTATTTCGCAGATGTAATGAAAGTTATTGATGCGGGATCACAAGTTGATGCTATTTTCTTGGATTTTCAGAAAGCTTTTGACCCTGTACCACACAACCGACTCTTAGCGAAGATCCGAGCGTACGGTATATCTGATCAGATTTGCGAATGGATACGCGATTTTCTAACTGGTCGGTCACAGTATGTCGTTATAGACGGGGAAGCCTCTTCTAAACTAGATGTTACTTCGGGCGTTCCTCAAGGAAGTGTAATAGGTCCACTTCTTTTCTTAATTTTTATAAACGATCTCGGTGACAACGTTAATTGCAGGATGCGATTTTTTGCTGATGATGCACTTATTTATAGGGAAGTGAGGTGCTCCGACGATTGCTTAGAAATTCAGCGCGATCTGGATGTTATTTCGGAATGGTGCCGTGAATGGCAGCTTACACTTAACTGTAAAAAGTGCAAGGCAATGCACATAAGTAATAAAAAGACCCCGCTTGCTCTGGAGTACAAAGTTAACAATTCAGTTGTTGACACTGTAGATTCCCTGAAGTATCTAGGCGTAACAGTACAAAGCAACAAGAAATGGGACTTGCACATAACTTCCGTTGTAGGAAAAGCTAATTCCAAACTACGATTCATAGGACGTATTTTGAGAAGCTGTAATGCTCATACAAAGGAAATAGCGTACAAAACACTAGTGCGTCCGCATTTGGAATACTGTTGTGGAATTTGGGATCCGTATCGCAAGGGATTGATTGACACATTAGAGAAAGTACAGAGAAGAGCCGCTCGATTCGTGACTGCTAGTTACAGTCCTTACGTAAGTGTCACAGAGCTAATTCGTGGGTTGGGCTGGGATTGTTTGGCGGACAGACGACGTCGTTTTCGTTTGAATTTGCTGGAGAATATGCGAAAATATTTAAGTTACGAGTGCAACGAAATACTTCTTCCGCCAACCTATTTAGGTCGCAATGACAGGAGGGATAAGATTAGAGAAATAAGATGCCGTACTGATTCATTTATGTATTCCTTCTTTCCTCGATCTGTTCGGGATTGGAATGCGCAGAATTAGGATTGGTGCTTAGCACCCTCTGCCACCCACAGTATTTGTGATTTGCAGAGTATAGATGTAGATGTAGATGTAGACAATTGCAGGGTACCAAACTGAGGAGATGATTCGGAGCAAGTGCAAGTCACTTGCACAAGAGTTCCATTCTGAATTTTCCAGTCCCAATCTTCAGGACCTAAAGAATTTGCTAACCATTCTTGAATCTGTAAGTATATTCGTAGAGAATGGATGGCCAATATACCATATATTCGTAGAGAATGTCGCTCACATGCTGCATATGTTGGTGGAAGGGACGGAAACTGGAAGGATGCAGTGACTGGTTGGGTTGCGAACTTACGACTGTATTTTATTACCAGAAGTTCATGAATATTTTGACACTGAGATATAAAATTTTCATAGTGAGCAACGGCAAACGTCTTTCCTCCGGATATTATGTCTTCTTTCTGTGCGTTGGGATGTTCGAATGTTTCCACTTTGTCACGCAATACGTCAGAACCATCAATAACATCCAGCCTTGTTTTTTTTATTTATTTATTTATTTGCCGAAAAGAGCGCTGGCAGTATCGCACCCAGTGAATGCATGACAATAGAGTGCAGAGTTTTTCATGTTTGTGATGGATTTTCAGAGTTCTGCCGCGTTGAAGACCTTACTAGCAGTTTTGGTTGTGACAAGGTGAACTACATTTATACGACTGCTTCCAATAAGTCTTGCTACCAACGAGGACATCCGTATAGTTGGAAATGACCGCTACCTCTTGACCCCTGCAATAATCAAGTGCAAACGATGCAATGCTGGCATCCGCATCTCCTTTACACTGAATGGCATGATGACCCGCAGTCTTGAATTTGTTTTAAAGTAATTCGCCTGGCTTATTTATGTTATAATACTTTTTCAAAAGCTCAGCTTGGAGTGAAGTGACAGCCGTGTTGTGGTGAGCGAAAACATTGGCAGATGTTTCACCCGGCACAACGACGACGCTCCTCTGTTTCCGTTGTCATGTGTTTAGATCCATCGTTTGCCGTTGCCCACTATGACAATTTTATATCTCAGTGTCAAAATATCCATGAACTTCTGGAAATAAAATACAGTCGTAAGTTCGCAACCCAACCAGACACTGCATCCTTCCAGCTTGCGTCCCTTCCACCAATAGATGCAGCATGTGAGCGACATTCTCTACGAATATATGGTATATTGGCCATCCATTCTCTACGAATATACTTACAGATTCAAGAATGGCTAGCAAATTCTTTAGGTCCTGAAGATTGGGACTGGAAAATTCAGAATGGAACTCTTGTGCTAGTGACTTGCACTTGCTCCGAATCATCTCCTCAATTTGATGCCCTGCAATTGTAAGAACATCTGCGAAATAGATTTGAATGTGTGCGTTGTGGGCTGGAGTGTTCACTAATGTGTGGACATTGCCGAAGATCTGCATGCGATAAAGTCACCTATAATAGGTCCAGACGATGAGTACGATGATGAAGCTGAACATTAAATTTAATTCAAAGATTTTAATAAAAATTTGTATAATTCATAATTTTGCAAAATGTTTCGTCATTTTCAAGGTTTCTTTCTGTCAGTTTATATATAATGCCAAGGGCACAAAATCTCAGCGCACTGTTCAAAGAGATTAGAATGATGCAGACAGAAGAGGAAGGGTAAGCGGAACGGCGTTTATGCTTAGATCTGCGCGTTGTTTCGAATATTTCGATGATATCTCACCAACCGTTTGTCAAAAAAACATGATGAATACACCATTTCAATGCTGAAACTGCGTTCTGCAACTTTGATAATAGGCCTTCGAAAGTTTTTAGCAAATCTGACTTTGTTACAAAACAAGTCATATTTCGTACCTGTTTCACTATCAAATGTGAGATTTTTTACTTCTGTCCAATAATTACGTCCAAAACTACGCCGTCTTTCAATAATTAGCCTTTCCAATTACTTGTAGCGCAATTAAATGATACAAAAGCTGATATTTTAAGACCTACAAGACGTTTATACTGATTATGACATTTAAGCCCTAATTGAAAACTTTTGCCCTGATAAAACTATGAAGAGGACACCTCAGAGATAGGGACTTTTCAAGACATGATTCTTAGGTAGTAAGTAATATCTGTTCCAATTTTCAGGTCTACATTATATTTTTTCAGGTTAATACCCATAATGGCCGGGGAGCGGCGCGCGGAGCTCTCGGCCCAGCGTTGACTCACGTGTGCTTGTTTCAACGCGTATCTCGGCAACCATATGTCGCAGAGGGATGAACGATATACCATTTTAATGCTGAAAGTGTGTACTACAACTTTTATCATAGGTCCCGACCTGGAAACTTTGACAGTTTTTCCGCAATGCAGAGAAATTAAAAAAAAAAGTTATGTTTCGTACTGCCTTCATGATAAAATGTGACTGTACTTTTACTTTTAAATAATAATAGTGCCGATATTGCACTTTTATGCAGTGGTTAGTCTATCCTAATTACCTAGGGTGCAATAAAACGTTACTGAGTCTGACATTTTAAATTTTACAACGAGTTTATACAGATTTGGCACTCAATCCCTATTTAAGCCCTTTTGACCTAAAAAAAACTATGACGCCGACACCCTAGAGGTGGGGACTTTTTAGTACGTGTTTATTAGGTACTAAGGAACGTCTGTGCCAAATTTCAGCTCTACATTATTTTTTTTTGAGGTTAAAACCTAAAATGCCTGGGCTAATACACGGGCCATAGATGATTCTGTCCAAAATAGATGATCTGAAATAACAATTTCCGCCATTTTCCGATGTCTTAGGTACAAATTCAGTTCCATCGAGACATATCTGTCATTGCAGAATAGTACTATTAAGTGATCACAAAATCAATCTATTGATAAAATAGAGCGAAGAATAAGAACAAGATTTTTCTGCTACATTTTTGATTACAAGGAAAGCTGATCAACAATATTTTATTAACTTAATGTCAATTCATCAAGTCAGTTTTAACTATTAGCACCACCAGATCAACAAGTTCTTAACTCTATCCCAATATCTGAATCATTAAATGTATACAAATTAAACTGCAAAAGTTAAAACATTTCTTAAGCAAGTAAAACCCATGTTGGCAACTGCACATCTCAAAAAAAAAAAAAAGATAAAAAAAAATAGCAAAAATGATTTGAATACAGGTATATCTGCATGACTATCAGACTTATTAGGACAAACAGCATAGATAAATTCAACTTCATGTTTATTTAATACAGATAGAGTTTCCTTCTGATAGACATTTACTCTAGAGCGAGATTAATAATTCGATGCAGTTAATACGACCAACGGAAAATCTTTAACGTTTCCGATTATAGAACTTGTATTCCTCGGTGATCAAACGTATTTTACCAATCTGAGACTCTACGGGAGTACATTGTGTTAGAGATTTCGGTAGGGGCGCCTCTGAGGACGGCACTGAATATCGCAAATACCAGTGTTATTCATGGAGGATGTCTCCGTCTTGTCGTACAAGGCAGGATGCTCCGCTCGCTCGTGTAACAAGACGGTGCCCACGTAGCAACGCCTCAATACCGCAGGATTAGGCCCAGCAAGTTCCCTTTGAAGGCGACCGCACCGCTCCGGGATTAATCCTCGCAGGGCAGGGCTGGACCTGGTGACTGTCTGTGGAGGAGTGCTGGGCCCACCCAGAGAGACTCCAATTAGGACTGCCGCCCGAATATCTGATGAGGTAGCAGCGGCCAGCGCCAGCCAGATATGCAAATTATTTGCCGACGGAGCTCAGGAAACGGGGCTTCATCGCCGCAATTCGATGGTCGTCTTAAACTGAATTCCCTCTGTAAGACGAGCTGTAGCCAGATTATCCATAGATTCATCTACAATGTTTCTCGAAAGTTCAAGACGGAGACCTGTTTGGCAGCGGAAGATTTATCTAACATTCCCAAATATTCCATTCGATATAGCGTATGAAACTCGACGCCCATATTCAATCTCCTTTAATACAACCAATGCGGAAGCGGTTGTTAATTCACTACATTAAAACCTGAAGATCAAAATCCCTGTTCAATCAGGAAATCTTACAGACATTCAGCAAGACCCTTCAAGTCTGGTAAAATTTGATTTGATTTACAAAATTTTTCAAAATCTGAAAAGACGTCAAACTTGGAGAAATGGATATCTTTCACTGTGGAACGGTGTTGAAATGTCTCCAACTTCTGGGAATAGAAATCTGTACGTCGGTGTCATGCGTATTTTAAGGACTGTGCCACAAATAATTGTGGAGTCACTTAAATGTCCATTACCATGTGACTAATAGAGCCACATTTCGAAATTTTAGAAATGTTGAGAGGATGAATCATGTTCATTAATATTAGAATTTCTTTCTGCTGTAATCGAACTATGACTTTTAACTTGGTTTTATAGATTTTAATGTTACTGGACGGATGGGATTAATGCTTTCAGATTCAGAAATGCACAGAAAAGTACGTATTTACAAGTGGTTCAGTAAAATGACTGACAACACATTGGTTTACGGGAACCATCGATAAAATCAGTGAAATAAAGCATAATTGATAAAGAAACGTTTCCACATGAAAAAAAGAACGTGACACGATATATCTATGACCAGTTCTTGGGCAGGCAGGGAATATATTTAATCTACAGCGTCGTCTAGACATTTCTAGCTGTTATATCTATTGCGTTGCCCCATTTCCAGGTCGATGGTAAATTGTTGATTGTCTGCGACTGGTGACATCTAGAAGATTATCATCGAAACTCTTACATTATTTGAAAGATTTTTATTAACTAGGTATTTTATAATTTAAGAAGCATACACATTTCTCACTTGGCTTAAAATTTAAAACGTAATACATTTCGTGCAGTTGCTCGTCGTTTGCGATAATTTCCTCGTTCGATGCACAGTAAATTTGGATTTTTTTTTTTCCTTCCAAAATTTTTCGCACCAACTTATTTTTTCAGTTGGTAGAGTCGTCTTGGTTCTGCATCTTATATGGATTACCTTTTATTTTGATGAATCGAACTTGATATAAAAAGCTGGTGATTAGCTCCATTCGAATTACTTTCAAGCTCCTAGTCTATTTTTTATTTCTGCGAAACTTACCAGTTTCATTTTTCTTTTTTTTTTCGTCAGCCTGTCGTTTATATTCCACTCCGCTTTCGATATACATTTTGATTTGGTTTTGCTTACATTTTCCGGTACTTGCACTTCACATTTCCCACGTAGAGACATTTTGTGATTCAAGTGTCTGTAATTTGTAGAAAAAAATCCAATTTTGTTTTATTTGTCGCTACAATGGATAACTTTTAGTTTCAAATGTTAAAAATCTTTGAAACACTGTACAGAGTCAGTAAACTTTTCTGTGGAGTTCGGTGGCTCAGTTAATTTGAGTGATAAGTATAAGACCACCTACCCACACATCACCACGCCTGCCATCAGCCTTTCCAAAACTCTAGTGGACCAGTCACAGTCCAACTTGTGGGACCTACAGTGATCCGATTTTCCAATGTAAAAGTTTAATGGCACCATGAATGGGGTTGCAGGACTACATGAAAGTCATGTTGGATGTTGTTGGACTCACAGACCAGCCTACACGGGTTTCTCCCATCCAACATGCCACCGCTTTGGATTGTAAATGGAGAAACCGGCCTGTAGTGCGTCCAGTATGTGAGATGAGAATATTGGTTTGCAGTGAGACAGTACGAGTGAAGAGGCGGTTGGAACATCTTGTTGTATCCTTTAGAGGAACATGAATGGGCAAGCGCATCCAACGGTAATCCTAAATTGAAGATCTACTAGTTAGATCATTACTTTAAATGCAAATACCAACTAGTGTTTCTTAACATACCACTATAATATGCGGTTCATATTGTTTCCTTGTTTCAGTGCGTCATCAAAGAGGCTTAAAAGTAATAGCGAAGGGAGTTTTTTGGCTTTGATATAGAGGATTAATAAAAGTAAATATTAGATCATAAATATTAATTCCAAAACAAAATGCATACTGTAACAATATACCGCCTTTCGGATGTTAATATGTGTGCACACTGCACGCAGTTATTCAATATTCACTGTCCTGTAAATATTGAAATCAAATTCCAACTGAAAATCCATTTAACAAATTATGGAAAATGTTATAAATTAAAACCAACAGATTAAAATATTAGAGAGTTTCTGAGATGTGTACTCGAAGCTGGTGTTTCATACAACGGTATATGCATAGTATGCTATAAACAGACAATTGTAATATTATTTTATTTGAATACAGTGCTCGTTACTTTTTCCCATCTATCATAGATATACCATTTAATATGGAGCGATCCATACCAAATATTACAATTAGGATGGGACGGGAGCACAATACTAACTATGTTCAGTGGTACGGTTAACCACACTGACGAATATATTGGCACTTATGTAAATTATACTTGTAACGTTTTATTATGCGATTGATAAATTTTTAAATCTAATCACTGACAGAGCATTACTATAAATTGACTTAAAAATTAAAGAACAAATTGAATGAGTCTTACATTGCTGACAGAATTTAATGATTAGAGAATTCGACTAACTTAGATGTGAGTGACATGAACACAAATACCTCGGCCAGTATTTAAAAACAACTATATTTATAAACAACTTATTTCTATAGTCAACATCTCATTTCAAGAGAAGTTTTAACTCATTTACAATTCTGTTGTCACGATGAATTTCTAACGTTTTTTCACTGTTTGCACTTTGGTATTAGCCGGAATTAACTTTTTTATTTATTTTTTGTTGAGGTTTTTCTTTGACGTATCTTAAATAAAACAATGTTATAATTCAAATTAAATGTTACTTAATATTAAAAGACAATGAAAACTCGAAAAAGGAATTTAATTGACTATTGAATCACTCCAAAGTCGACGAAGTCGGCGAGGATTACTTCACTTCCACTAGGGGCATTTCCGATTTTTTGAAATAATTTCACTTGTTAGTAACGATTGTTGAAATGTGGACTAGGAGACACAATAACTTTAGACCAGAAGAGTGAGGTTCTGCTAATACTCAAAGGCTCAGTATTTATACATGGTTCTCTAAACGTTAGAGAATCAGCAACAGATATTTTAAACAACGAAGACTGTATTATCTGCACCAGCGTCTCATTCACCTCACTTTCTGTCTCCTCTCTTCTCCAGTAACGACTGCTTATGGCTGTGATAAAACACTTGTTCTAAGGAGAAGTTACCTGTTCCTTTTCCTGTTAATACAGGAATTCTAAACAAATTCTGAAAATATCTGCATATTCACCACACAGATCTTAACAACCATTTACATGTGGATTACTATATTTAGTTACTGAAAACGTATATAAATCGAAGTTATCTTTCAGCTGGACATGGAAATGTAATAACAATATCTACAATCACTTTAGTTACATTTTCATTAAAAGTTATAAAATATTTTAGTATAATAATTTGAAAATAACAGATAATATTCTTTACAACCGTTTCTCGGGAAACAAACCGAGTAATATTATGATTAGTACACAATATTTCGGCGACATAATACACCGTCGCCATCTTCATGTGCAGTCGTAAGCCTTGAAGTTTGCCTTGAGCACGTTGTTTAAAAACTGGCATCGCAACGACATACGTTGTTACGTTGCCTAGCAGAGCATCTCAGACTTCATCAGACACCCGCGGAACACAAAAAGCAGAGAGTTGCTGACGAGCAGCCTCAATAACAGGAATCCACGCATCACTTAGCTGGCAACCACAATCCCGGTTAACCAGATCAGACGCGAGGCGAATTTCAAACGTTTCTGTAATGACGCTGTCCAAGAAGCCTCTCACATGTGCCAGCACCTTAGTTGATTCGAAATCGAATCCATATCCTTGTTCCAAACTATGTTCCGCCACCGTAGATTTGTCCTTTTGCCCCAGGCGAACATGTCGGGCGTCGTTTAACACACCGTACTCTCTGGCCGATGTATTGTACTTCTTTCCGCGTTCACAGGGGATGTCATAAACTCCCGGTGTACGAAGGGCAAGGTCATCTTTTGGAAAGCGCAAAATGTTGGTTAATTTTGGAGGTGGCAGGAAAATGGTCTTAATGCCATTTCTTGCTAGAACCTTTCCAACCCTCGATGTTGTGGCGTCAGAGTACGGCAAGAAGGTTAAGTGATCGTGTAGACCAGGGGTCTCCAAACTTTTCAGCCTTAGGGCCATACTGATTACTCCAGTAAGTTCCGAGGGCCAAAACCAACATAAAATGAGAAAACTTCAGTAAACTAAACTTAATTTGCTAGGGGGCGTCCGTAAATTACAGTAGAGCTAAAAAAAAAGGTCTACAATTCGCCTAGCTCTCCGCGGGCCGGACAAAATCTGTCCGCGGGCCGGATGTGGCCCGCGGGCCGTAGTTTGGAGACCCCTGGTGTAGACCATTATCGCGGTTATTATGCCTGCGTTTTACTTCCCGGAATGGCAACTGGATTTAATGTTCACTGTACCCATTCTGTCTGAAGGAATCACCTAGATGGTTTAACTCACCAGGTAGGCTGTTCTCATCACATATTTCCCGCGCTCTGTGGACAAGGGTAGTGAGCACTTTCTTGCGCTGTACCGGATGGTGATGACTGTGCGCGTTTAGGTACAGGTCCGTGTGTGTTGGCTTTCTATACACAGTGTGCCCTTCAAGTTCCAACGGATTTCTTTCCAAAAATGGCAGGCGATATTCATTTTCTACTTCCATCGTGAACTGGATGTTTGTGTTGATATTGTTCAGTTGAAGGAGAAACTTATCTAGGTTGTCTCTGTCATGGGGCCCACCAACAAATGGATCATCCACGTACCGATAGAAGGCACTGGGCTTCATGGGAGGACTTTTCAACGCTTTCTCCTCAAAATCTTCCATAAAGAAATTAGCTATAACAGGTGACAAAGGACTGCCAATTGCTACTCCATTGATATGTTCATAGTAGTGCCCATCATACAAGAAGTACGACGATTGCAGTGTGTGGCGGAACAGCTCAACTAACCTGGGCTCGAAGTGCTGCTATAGTAGAGACAGCGTAACAGACAGAGGAACCATGGTGAAGAGGGAAACCACATCGAAGCTCAACATCAAATCCTTTTGACGCAGGCAAATATTAATATCGTTATAAAACTTCGCCTGCGTCAAAGGGCAATATGTGATGAGGACAGCCTACCTGGTGAGTTAAAACATTTACGTGATACCTTCAGACAGAATGGGTACAGAGAACATCTGATACAGTTGGCATTCCGGGAAGTAAAATGCAGCCCTAATAACCGTGATAATATTCCACATGATCTCTTAGCATTCTTGCCGTATTCTGGGGCCACAACATTGAGAGTTGGAAAGCTTCTAGCAAGAAATGGTATTAAGACCATTTTTCTACCACCTTCAAAGTTAAGGAACATTTTGCGCTCTCCAAAAGATGACCTTGCCCTTTTATTGCATCCCGTGTGAATGCGGAAATAGTACATCGGCCAGACAATACAGTGTGTTAAACAACCTTGTTTGGAACACGCCGGACATGTTCGCCTGGGGCAAAAGGACAAATCTGCGGTGTCATAACATAGTTTGGAAGAAGGACATTGATTCGATTTCGAATCAACTAAAGTGCTGGCACATACGAGGGGCTTCTGGGACAGCGTCATTCCAGAGGCGTTTGAAATTTGCCTCGCGTCTGATTTGGTTAACTGGGACTGCGGTTTCCTGTTATTGAGGCTACTCGTTATCAACGCTCTGCTTTTTGTGTTCCGAAGGCGTCTAATGAAGACTGAGATGCTGCTAGGCAACGTAACAATGTCTGTCGTTGCCATGCCAGTTTTTAAACAACTTGCTCAAGGCATTCTTCAAGGCTTACAACTGCACCTGAAGATGGCGACGAAGTTTTATGTAGCCGAAATATTGTGTATTAATAATAATATTGCTCGGTTTGTTTCCCGAGAAACGGTTGTAAATAAACAACGCCGAGAAAAATTGTATTCATTTATAGATAATATTCTGTATATCGTTCCATATAAGCATGTATTGCCTGCTATCTATATGCATGTATTAGCATTTAAAGACAAAAACGAAAAGGTGTTTAAAATGATACTGGGTGCACATAGTATCCTTGATAAACTAACTTTTTTGAAAACAATAAAACCCTTGCAGTGAAATAGCAGCAGACTCCCATTGTTAATTGGTGGATGATAAGATGGCTCACATGTTGCTGTAGTACTTGTAATACCAACAAACGGATGGTAATTTATGATTTATTGATCAATGATTTTAATAAAAGAAGTTCATTCTTAATAATATGTCCTTCACACAAATTCCGGCGAAGATCAAAAATAGTTTATATGTCACATCTGATTCCAGGAGAACTGGAATCTTAGTAGTTTTTATTCTTTTGCCTTGTATTCTTTTTAGGTAGTTTACTTCTTTGTACTGTGCTGGCACAATCATTTAGTGTTAAATTTCAATGATGATTAATATTTAAGACTGGTTCATTATTATCTTTAAATATGTTTTGTTTACAATTTTACACTCATTCCTCTAAATTTGTGAAATCAGCTGTTCATTTTGTTTTTTAATGTATATTTCGTTCCAGAGCCAAAGAAGAATATTTAATTTGTAAAGAGTCAAAATGAAAATTTATAATGGTATGAAAGAAATTCGATGCCATTCCTGCAGAAGTATTTAAAAAACGATAATATTTTCTGAAAAGAAATATTCATTTTAATTTTGTACCATATGGTGTAAAGATACAGGGATGTAAAGTTTCCACCCTGTGTTTTACTGTATATCTGATCGACACTTCCGTTATGCGAAAACTTGGTCGTTAAATGAATTAAGAAGAAAAAATTCACAATTTCATACATTCAGAGGTCAAGCAATACTTTACTAAATTTTAATATTCTTGGTTTCTGTAGCTCAGAAAGATGATGATAATTTACGCCTTTGTGTCACTAAAAATTGTAAAAATCTATCATTACTTGCCAGCATTAACACGGAACTACTTTCCATCATTTATGCAAGAGGTATCATACATACTAAGTCGGTTCCAAGTGTGTCACACTCTGCAGTGTACAGCACGACCGGGAGAGTAACCGGTTTGTGTCCTAGAAGATGTGTAATGTCTCTCAAGGCTCCTAGCGTGTCGTTTTCATATACCTGATCAACATTACTAATTTACTCAATATGTGCTCCCAACTCTTCGCTTACAGTGAGCGCCATAACCTACTCTGTCCCCCGCCTTGACGAAAATACTCCAGAGATGCCATTAAATTCAATTCTTCTCCGGGCACGCCATCAAAAAGTTAAATGAGCTATCTCCCCGGTAAATAGTTCTAAATCAGTTACAAATTGCCCCGCTTAAGGACGGTGTACTGAATGAGTTACACCGACACGTGACGTCGTAATTTGGCTCTCGAGATTATGATGACGACGGCCGTGGTATGCGCCTGAGAGTCTGGAGCACGTTCCGAGAAATTTGAAGCACATAATACGAGAGCCCACAAAAAATGAACCATTCTACAGACTCGACAGTAAGAAGCATCTGCGTCCACCTCCTTCGGATGCTTACATTATATGTGTGCGTCAGTTGTTGAAAGTTTAATTTTCCTTAGAGGAACACAACTACCGAAACGATTGCTATTACTTTAATGTATATACCAATATGTGGTAAATTGTTATAAATAAGTGCCGTTTCTTGTGGAATAGAATATTGATAATGATTAGAGGAATCGAATCCGTTTTTGTTTTTTTTTTCTTTTAGTTTACATACTGTGCAGAAACTGCACTTAGCCAAGTGCAGACCTATTATTTTAATTTTTATCTTTTTGCTGGACATTACAGAAACCGTTGCATAAAAAATTCTCTGCACATTTAAGGAAAAAGTTATTTTTAGAGTTATGTTTTCATACTCCTAGTTTCTTTTTTCATGAAAAGAGATTTCTATAAACAACGATTGCTAAGCCCCACTGCTAATTTTTACATTAACCAGCAGTAAGTAGATATCCCGCTCCTCGCAACATATGGCCCTACTGTTGGTTTTGGCGGTAGTGATATCACTTAGCGTTTTATTACTACTATTCAACAAACCACTTTACAAGATATACATGTTAGCGCAACGGATATTATAGTCAAATAATTCAATTACTCCACTCATTCATTTGAGAAACTTTATTCTATATTTCAAACGTTCGCTGCTACAAAATACTGCCACCACACTTCTATCTATACAAGCTCTCTCCTAGTACTCTCTCGCCATATTGCCATCTTCACTCTCTCTCCTTACACAATCACAGTAGTACCAACTACAACAAACTAAATTCTAAAAAAAACTTAAAATTACCCCAAATGTCTACACAAACTACTCATGCTGTGAAGTCTATTTAAACTATTTTATTTACAATTATTTTTTATTACAATGATTTTGTGAGTGGGATCTCACATATGCCCCCACTTTATAACAAACAAGCATATTTTAACAAAATTGGTTGGCTTGTTATAAAGTCCAAACTTTTTCACAAATCATTGTCTTTATATACATTTCCACAATTCTGTCCTTATTTATAACAATTACCACTCACTGTCTCTATCAGTCTGCATCTTTACCAGTCAACGTTATACAAAACCACCAAATTTCACAAGAACACAATATGTCACTTATCTCTTCTGACCTTGTACATTTTCAAGTCTGTTATGTTTCTTAACCCAAATTTCTTACCAGACTTAGGATACACTAGCCAGTATGCGTTCCTATGTGGCTTCCCTTCTACCTTAAATGGTCCGTGGTACACGTCAAAGAATTTCTTAATCTCCGCATTTAATTCGCATGACCTCTCCTGAGTCTTTACCAGTACCAAATCTCCCAAATTAAATTCGACAGGTTTATATCTTCGGTCGTGCCTGTTTCTTCTCTCTTCCGATCTTTTCTTCATTCTTTCCTTTACCTGACTGAATATATCTTCTTGGGATCTCACTTGACTTACTGGAAATTTCACTATTTCGCGTACCAAGTTAGGAGCTTCCTTATTATACATTATAAAATATGGACTGTAACCCGTACTTTCACTGGGCACGCTGTTTATCACATCTTCAAAATCAGCTACATATTCTACCCAAGTAGTATGCTTATTGCTGCAGTACGTTCTGAACAACCGACCAATCTCTCTCATAACCCTTTCTGCTGGGTTACTTGCCGGATGATACGCCGATATCCTTATGTGCTTTATTCCATTCGTTTCCATGCATTGTGCCCATTTTCGAGAGGTAAATTGGCTCCCATTATCCGACAGTATCGCCTTC